>KZ061899.1:223452-290599 GCA_002091835.1 Anopheles maculatus
GGGGGGGGGTGGGGTGGTAGGTCTCGATATTCCTCCGTTTTTCGTTTTTTTAATCCGCCACTGCACCTAGATCCGGAATCGGTTTTCATCCGCATTCGAAATCGGTTCCGCACCCGCATCCGGAATTGGTTCCGCACCCGAATCCGGAATCGGTTCCACACCCGGATCCGGAATCGGTTCCGGATCAAGTTCCAGCTATGGAATCGGAACCAGGTAGTTCCGATTCCGAGCGCCCATCACTACTCTGGTGTGCTGGTGTCGAAAGAACAAGGTAAGCCCACCAGGATTGACCTTTTATGCCGTGTTATTACACCGGGCTAAGATAGGATTACACAAAAGAACCGAGCGCCAAAGCCTCTCGTACGCGACGGGGCTCCATTTTTCGGAGAAGTAAGATCCTTTTTCCGAGCCAATTCGTTGACGGTACCCATCTGACCCGTGCGCTACGGTTTTGGGTGGTGCTTTCGGGTACGTCCAGCTGCGCCCGTGCATGTGTGCGTGTGCATTTTATTTACGTCGTTACTTTCACTCCGTCACGGTCACCGTGCGCTCGTAACGTTCCTCCTCGGGTAAAATAATCACTATTTATCTTAATTTAATTAAATTAAAAGCTCTCAGTAGGCTCGCTGCCCAGCTTGGTTGGTGCTCCGCAAAAGGAAAAGCAACCGGTTTTGCGTGCCGGCAAGGATTAATCTTTGCCGTGCGGCCTGTGTTTTCGGGACCGAGCGAGTTTTCCCCGCAAACAAGATGCTGAACGTGGCCTTTTAATTATGGAATGGTGTACGCTCGATGGTGTAGCAAACGGAAGGAAACGACCAAGCATCAAACAACACCCAAAAGACTTGAAGGCTTTCGAAAGGCGAGAGAGCAAGAGGCAGCGAGTGGGTTTATCGAAAAAGGTCGCCCGAAGACGGATGGTTGAGATAAGCTTGAAATTAAAAATCAAACCACACCTTTGGCCCGGTCCATCAAAGAGCTGTTTTGGAGAACGTTTACGGAGGAAAGCATTAAAATCACTCAAAAATAAAGACGCGCTACTGATGAAATGATGATTTTCATTGTAAATTAAAAGCCGATTTAATGGCCAGTTTATAGGAAAGTATTAATGAAAGATTTTAAGCTAATTGTTTACGTTAGTACAATATCTTTGATGGTAACAGAGCTTAAAGTATGCAATAAAAACGTGTAAACACACTTAAAGCGACAGGTAATCTCGGTTGCTATCGGGCAAATTAATGGAAACGAACACAAATCATTTACACAAAACACACTGTCTTTAGTCGTGAGCTGGTAGCAAACATTCGCTCCCTTCCGGAGAAACCTCCGTGTGGACGGAATAATTGATTGTCGTCTCGCAATATATCAATTAGCAGGTAAACGGACGTTTCTGTTTTCCCGTGAGAGCTCGATGTTTTTTTGTGGCAAAAAATTCTCCACGGATTTGTGATTTAGGAAGCTTTCACGATAGTGACTTGGATTCTGGGAAGTTTAATGTTTATATTCACAGCATAATTTGCTTTTTCTTTGTTTTTGTTACGATAGTGAAATATAATATAAATGAAAAGCATGATAGAATTCGAATGGTTTAAGAAAAGATTTTTGAAGAATCTTTAAGTATTCTTAAATTTTAAGGAAAAGGAAGCAATTTTAGACGAATAATGGTGCGTGGTAAATTGTCATTGCAGAATTGAAGATGAACACCAACAAATCGTTCAAGCAAGATGTCTTAAATAAAACATATTATAAAGAATACGATGTAGCTCTCTTTAGTACTTGTTGTAAGTGATTTGTACAAAAGGAAGATAGAAGAGGGTGATGCGACAGCGGCGCCGGTCTTCACACGACAGGACCGGTGTTCAAGTCTCATCTGGGCCGTTCCCCCATAGTGAGGATTGACTAACCAACTATGCGGTATCAATTAGTCTAGTAAGCCAAAAATGGCAGGAATGACCTTAAGAGGTCGTTAGGCCAAGAAAGAAGAAGAAGATAGAAGAGAGTAATCTTAAAAAAGAGTATCTTGACTTAATACAAAATTATAAACACACAATAAATATAAAAAGGTTTAGCAAAATAGAAATATAACTATAAATAGTACGAAACAAAGAAGCACAATAAATATGATTGCAAAGAACTTAAATATCGAATATTGAGTCAGTAAGCAACGTAATATGAGTATTATGGATCAAATCTATAAAAGCAAAATGAAATAAAATCAATTCGTTTTGAGAAAGTTTCAATTTTAACCTAACCTCAGATTTAACCAAGTAAATTCATTATAATAACAAATTTTTGACTTATAAAACTTGCTTAAATGTTTAATCTGTTTTTAAATGATGGCTTAAAAACTATCCGTTATGTATTATCCCGTATTATCCCGTATGCTTAAAAATGTATTATCCCGTGGCAATTTTTTTAAGCTTTAACATGAAAGCGATGTTAAGAGCATTTTGAAGTTTATTAATAAAACCAGTAAATTGCTTTGTGTCTAAGGCCCAACTTTTATTTCATTTATGAATATTAAGACACCAAGAAGTTTTGTCTTAAGCACATCTTATTCTGACCGATTTTTGGAACTGTCACGCACTGCACTTACGATTTCTGACGGTTCAAGTTTATAAGTTTGTTTACGATTTCTGACGGTTCAAGTTGTATAACACTTTTTAGTCTACATCAGTGCTGCCATAAAACATAAAAGGTTTCGTATAGTATCTTGTGACACGCTTTAAAACTATTTGCGTTAAATGCAGTGTTTGTTCTCCTTTATAAAACAATTTACAGATTTAAAAGCAGACAAAACTTCAATCCTTTATCGTCAAACGATTCTAGGGAGATGCCAGTGAATTTCCTTTGAACTCAATGCTACAGCGTCCATCTTTATTGCTATAATTATTAATATTTAATATTTTATAGTCGTATTGACGTTTTGAACAGACGTTTTATCATGCAAGATTTTATTGTAACAGCCTTTTCTCTCTCATGGGGAAAATTACATTATTAACATCTAGAAAAGATTTTAGGAAAATAGTCTTAACAACCTTCTATAAACAGAGCTTTGTTATTGTTGTATAAAGGCCTTTAAAAAATATAGTAAACTGAATATGAGTATCTTAAAACGTTTCTTCGGATGCAACACACTTCATCAGATCTGTTCATGCGATAAATTTTAGTACAGAAACACTCTATAAAAGCCATTCCACTACCAAACTATTCCATAATCGCCGATCGAATCGATTCGCCTACAAAACGTCACTTAACTTATTAATTGAATCATAAAACAAACAGCTGGCAAGCGATTTGCCGTACAACGTTTGTGTGTGTGTGCGGGCCCAAGATACACCAAGGAAAAGTGCACTCGAGTACCGTCACGGCAGTCACCAGCCGACGCCCTCACAGCTCTTACAAAGTATCCCTGCCGAACGGGCACGCTCGAGCGCCCAACGATGTTATTCAATGAAAAACTCGTTAATGTTATTAAAATATTAAACACAAGTGGTGCGGTCGTCCGTGGAATGAATAGAATCGGGTGCAAAAACCACCATCACCACCATCACCATGAGCGCCGTGGAACCATTTTGCAGTGGGTGGTTGTTAGCCCAATTTTTGTTCTCCCCCTCCTCGAGCCAACAAGAAACACAAAAGGCGGTCGGCAAAGTTTTTGATTCATTAAGTATGCTGCCAGCACACGACCTCGTCCTCCGGCTTCCTCTCGCTCACCAATCAATCCCTTCCTTCCCTTGAGTTGAACCGATTGCAA
This sequence comes from Anopheles maculatus, assembly GCA_002091835.1. Taxonomy (NCBI): domain Eukaryota; kingdom Metazoa; phylum Arthropoda; class Insecta; order Diptera; family Culicidae; genus Anopheles; species Anopheles maculatus. The sequence goes on from KZ061899.1 coordinate 227,207, forward strand.
GAGACGTCTTCTGATGTTCCGTTTTCCCCAAAAATGGGAAGTTTTTCCCACAGCTTCCACAAACTTTTCACTCAGGTGACCATTGACGCATGGTACATTCTTCGGTGGGACAGTTCGCGGTAGATGGATAAGGTGTGATCGACTTCCTGACCACGGAAAACCGAACCATCATCCCCTCAGTCCGGCCCGGGCCGTACTGTGGTTAGCACACAGCTCTACAAGCTCATCGCTCGCTCGTTTCGTAATCTTTTCTATCATTTTCCTTATTCATCGCTCGCCCACGGTATGGGGTGATTGTGGTGGAAAATATGTAATTTTGATAATTGTATTTTACGAGGTAATTTATATTCATAACTCTTAAATGATGGAAGGAAAAAGTTGGTCCAACCGGTTCGAGAAGTCCGCAACGCAAGCTCAATCATCTAACCGGGCAAGCTGTGTGGGTTTTCGCTTTTCGTGCCACAAGATTTTGTCTCGAAGCAAACTTTTCCCTTTCAATGAAACTGTTACCGAGCAGCCGCTGGCCGGGACGACGTTGGCCAACGACGGAAAAGCGAACCCGTGAGCGTGAGTGCTCACGTTTACGATGACACCGAAAACTTGTCCCCAACAGTCGTAAAGCACGCGAAGTTAATGTTACAGCCAATTTCGGTGTTACGTTTACGGAACCTGGCAATGTGTAGGTCTGTGTTGGTGAGGGGTTTTTTGCTTGTTGTGTTGTTCAATCTCAATTTTCCACCATTCTACACTAATCAACGCGATCCATCGCGGACGAAAGAATATGCGACGAGCGAGAGAGCGCCGGGAGTTAAAAAGATGACATCGTATCGCTCTATTTTGAAGTGCTTACCGGCCGGTTTTTAAACCACTAACACAACATACGAAAGGATTGTAAAATTTTATCATTTCCCTACGATCACTTTACGATAACGTTTATGGTTGGTAAACGCGACGTTCGCGCAGGCTGTCAGACACCGTCTCTCCGGCTTAATTAACGGCTTTGGCATCCGTGTTTCGGTGCGTGCGGATGCTTTTATACAGCCTCAATTAGGTAATGTTACATGCGAGATTGGTTATCAAAAATGTTTTAGTTTTACGGCTTGGCTGGTTTATGAGCTCTTTTAGCTCGAAGGAAGTATAAGAAATTTACAAGAGAAAAAAGGACAACATTAAAATGTACAGCAGTGCCATCTAAAATATCTTTTTCAAGCCAATATTAAAAAAAAACTTCCATCGAACCTTTTGCGGGTGATTGGTTTGGTTTGGAAATGTATACAAAATTTGTTCGTTATCCCCAAAAACTGAATTATCATAATATTTTCCAAGGGACCAGTCAAGACCCAGGCGAGCAAATGTCTCCATCTTAAGAAAAAAACAGCATCCCCTGCTTAATATTCTCTGACCAGGCGCATTATAAAACGTGGTACGAGGCAACAAAAATTAGGGACCTGCATAAATCTTACCCAATTTCTCGGAACTAACCTATGCGACGGACCCCGATATCGCTATTTACGTGACGCGCTTTCCATCCACCGTCCTGCCGCGTGTCCTCCCGGAGACAGATGTCGCCGGACGGGTTTTATATGTGTGTTTCGGTTTTGCCCAGCAGCCGGCATAGACAAGTCGCACGGGACGAAAACTGCTTCAGAGTGCACTGATGCACACCGAGATGTGGAACTGAATTGGAAATCAGGGGTCGTAGAACCTTCTGCTCCGGAGCACGATGCTAAATTATGCATACGACTCGTGAACTCAGCACACTTGCACGGTACGGCAGGTCGAATGGACCGAATGGATCGTTGTCGTTTTGTAGAAGGCAGTGTATATTGGCAAGAATGTCTGCCCCCAGCTCGACGTGCATATCTTACCGGTACGACAGGCGCAACGGTTATCGGACTGACGTTATTTATTTACTTCAGTGTCAGTGGTATGTAGTTTACCTTTTGGATACGAAGAATTCAAGGGATTTTTTTTTGCCAAGTACTTAGATCGGTACGGAAGAGTTGAAATGCAAACCAACAGGAAAAGAATGTTCAAGACTGCATTTTAAAATGGAATGCTGTACCTGCTCACTGATTGAAACGACTGATATAATGATTGAGCTGTACAGGTTTTATTAGGTTGAGAAACGTTGACTGGTAATGTATAGAAAAGAATAAGATGACTTCAATCCTTAAAATTGGACGGGTTTGAAGGGTGCAATAAATACAATATTATGCTTAGTTCTTATTTTATTCAAACAGTGATTATCTTGTCTAGTATATCTCAATGCTTAATTGGTAAATCTAACATTTTTCAGGCTTTAGTTATCCCTTTTTAGTTTTTAATCAATTCTTCAATATTTCTCATTTGGTTTACAGATAAGATTAACATTGTTGAGATTCTATTAATAAACTTGTTCGTGATCGGCCCTACGTTGTGATATTTTTAAGTGTTTAGTGAAGGAAAAGCTAATTCGCGGTTCAGGGTGACCGGTAGGCGTGCGTGTATTCGGCTTGGTTTCTTGTTTTACACTAATACGGTTTTCTTCGGTTCTCCTACGCGAAACGGAACTTATACTAACACATGCATACATTTAAATTAAACGCTAACGCTTCACCCAGTGAAAAAACGACAACACTAGAACAAAACAAACTGGGAAGCTGTCACCACAAAAAACGTAAACATAAAAAACGTAAACAAAACTTTTTAAGCAAGGGCGGCCCGGTGGGGATGCGACAGCGGCGTCAATCTTCACACGGCAGGACCGGGGTTCAAGTCTCATCTGGGCCGTTCCCCCATAGTGAGGATTGACTATCCAACTATGCGGTATCAATTAGTCTAGTAAGCCAGAAATGGCAGGCATGACCTAAGAGGTCGTTAGGCCAAGAAGAAGAAGAAGCAAGGAATTTAGAACAGAGATTGAATAGAGCGGATTCGGTCAAAGGATGTATAAGTCTTTAACCATGGATAGCCCTATCTTCCGGAAAAGAAGTCGAAGACATATCTACACAACAGCAGAGTCGAGGTCAGGTCCCAGGTCACAATGTCTGGACATAAAGATTAACTTGTGCACCTGAATTTTGTGAACTTTCACTTTAATTTTATGTACACACGAGAGTGAAGTTCCAAAGCCTCCTAATCAGGCCAAATAAAGTAGTTTAAATAAAGTTTTAAACTATTTCGATGTTTATTCGCAAATATAAAGGGGAGAATTACCAATAAAATTCTAGGTGAAGTGATGAAGCCTGTTGTTTGGCCGAAGAATGGCCTATTTTATACTAGACTATTCCCATGCTCACTCATCAAAAATCTGTCCTAGTACTCCTACCTCTGTATAAATATTATATCCTAGAACTGAAAGTATACTTATATTTCTAGTACTATTGCACTAGGATTATATTTAAGACTCAAAATATTTGCATCGTTGAGGTCTGTACACTTCTCGAATCATAGTGTGATATGCTAAACAGCACCAACAGAAGCGTAAGGAAGAGTTACACCTTCAAATGACCACTACAGGATAGTGACATCTATGAATTTCACAATTGCTCTGTGAAACAGTCTATTAAAAAATAAATTTAATCAAAACACCAATTTTTAACCTTTTCAACAACTCATTTAAACGCAATGGTGATGCAAATCTCATCACTGCAAATCAATCCAATTGTTTTGAATGGCTTATTGATAAGTTTCTTTCTTCCGATTTTGCTTTCACATCTGTTCAATATGAACTTTGCAACGTTTGCATCGAGTATTTGAAATCAATCCGCCTACTCTTGCTGCTGCTATTAATAAGCTTTCACGTTCTACTTACGTTCCCAAGCTCCCGCAGCACAGATGTACGAATGGTGCTGATGAGTGTGGTACAAAAGCTGACATAACGTGAAGTATAGTTGTCAGAGTTTTTTTTGTTGCGTTTCGCTTATGCACTTCACCATTATTCACCCGCTATAGTTCGTTAGAGCGTTGAAGCCTGTTCGGTTCTGAATGCTCATGTTTAACAACGAACCTGCGGGAATGCATTGGCACGGTTTTCGGATGGACCGGGTGCTTGCAATCGATACCGACCGCAAAAATAGAAGCGCAAGCCGTCGGTGAGCAAACAAAAGCGCTCGTCGACGAGCGGCACAATCCCGAATCATCATCGTAAAGGCAGATATGCAGGTGGAAATTGATAATCCGTTCGGAATTGATTTGATGTTGTGCTTATCCACGATCCACACGGGCCGTACGGGCCACCGTGTGTTGATACTGATGAGCTTGCGGTTTTAAGCATCGTGCTGTCGATTTGCAGACGGATTATCGGAAATCGGAACGGGACGCGCAGACAGATATTTACCTGGATGAAACAGTGCCACGGCACGCCACGCTGCTGGAGCGATCGCATCACACGGTACGGTCGGTTTCTGCAAGGGACACGGAAATGAAAACATCAGCCGATGAGTATGGATGTGTGATTATCAAAATTAGAAACATAGGGAGGCTAGGCTGTGAATGCACTCTGTTTGGCGGTGCATAATCACTGCTGATAATGTGATGGATGAGCAAGCAAGCTAATCAAATACTCTTTTAATACAGTATTAATCAACAAATCCTTTTATGAGATGAAGTTGGGGAAAGTATGGGAATAAATACTCATGTAGAATACCTGATTCGATTCACATAGTTTAGGATTGTGAATTATTTGAAATTTTAACACAAAAAGTCAGAAAAATAGTCGTCCTTGATGCCTAAAACTACTACGGCAAGTACGTAACGATCTGTAGCCCATTTTCTCACCCTTAATCTTTCAATATGCTGTCTGTTAGCAGTGTATCACAGCATTCAAATCAAAATCTGTCCCATCTTGATGAAGATACCTGCTAACCGCTTTTCACCGTACAAAAGCACTGAAGCAAAAAGCCCGTCTTATCTCCTGTTGGCCTCATTTCGTGTGCCATTTACACGACATCCCGTTTTCCCGCGCCGTTGCCGCTTTTATGACGCAACCCGAAAGGGTTTTCTTGTGTACCATGAATTTCTTGTGGTACGATTTTTACTTCACTTTTTCAAACACCACCCTCAACGAAACAAGCAGCTCTCGGTAGCTAGTTTTCTATTCACTGCAATGTCTCATTATGCAACCGCAACATTCAAACCGAGCTTCCGACGGCATTCCCCTGGGTGAGCTGGTGAGTGAGTGTTATCATCATCTGCAGCAACATTAGGGGCTTAGCAATTTCTTTCAACACCTGTTCGAAAATTACCGCCACAAAAGCAATACACGGGATGCTGGGTGTGTGTGCGTGGGATGTAAATGAACCGCCCACAGTAGACACGCCATGCCACAGGACACTTTGAAAAGCAATATCTGGGACAGTTGCCATCACGTCCCACGGAGCCACCTTCTTTACGGAGCTGTGCGGAGTTTTACGTAAAGAAAAGCTTCGATGCTAATAGGGTGCCGACGGAAACTAACACTCGGGAACCCGCTTTGAATGGGTCACAAAGTTTGCACAACCTTCTACGGGGGTTCCTTGCGTTGACTTGTCGTGCTTTCTTGACTTTGAAACATGAATATGCACACCCATCACAACCTTCTGTGTCCTAATCGACAACATTTTGTTTGGTAACTTTTGCCGTGAAAACTGGCTGCAATCTGACGTATCTCTGAAGTAACTGCAAACGTGCCACGATTTGCCCCTCCGGTTCCCCAAAAGTTGGGAATGAGTTTTATCCAAAGGCGAACTCGTTGTTGTTGAAGAGTTGGAAAAATCCCACTGCGGTAGAACACACAGACACAGCTCGTTCGAGGACGAGGTTTTCTTCGTGAACGCCCCTTACGAGCTCAAGAAGAAAAGATTTCCAAACCCTGTCTGACAGAGTGTTGGTGTTTGGTGTTCTAAAAACAGACAAAACACGGAAAAACACACACACACATCTACACATGCTCAGGGATGATGATGCGTTTTTGCTGGTGAACACTTTCCGAACTTGGTAAGTACTCGGAAAACGGGTAAAGCGCACCAGTGAAAAAGCGTATTCATATGTACGGTTTCCAACCGGTGTTCGCATCAGTACGCCTCTCCGATCCGTCACCATGGAAATGTGGTTTTCTTCTTCACGAATGGTTCGTTAACAAGTAGGTAAGATTTTGTACGTGAAAGTGAAATGTCGCTCAACGGCTCAAGTACACGTACCGAACGAAAATCTCGGCGGACCCATATTAAAAGCCAAACGGATCGGATAGAAGTGTGTGTGGGCACTTTTCACATGTGCAAGAAAAAGTTTTTCTCTTTTGGCTCTTTTGGTCTCGCATGTGCACCACCCCCAGTTCATCCATCTTTCCCCTCTGGCTTTCTCCATCAGCCATTCATACCGTGTCCCATTTCGACCCAGCTGAAGTGCATGCCTTTTTCCACCCGATTATCCGCTTTTTTTTTGTAGCGACCGTTGCATGCAGCTGTTGCCTTGAAGGACACTCACTTACACTAGCATGGCAGGGACACGGCGAACGTGGGCTGTGTGGTGTATGTGGCAGGGAAATCTTTCAATTTTCATCACACCATTCATCGTTTCGTTCTGTGCTCATGGTGCACAGGCTTCATGTTTGAGGATTCTTTTGACTTTTGCTTCCACGGCCGTTCCCGCCATCAAATAGGGTTCGTTCTCGCCGTCATTTTTGCTTCATGTTGAGATGCGACTCTCCATACAGCCCACCATATGGTGGACATTAGAGTGGAGGAAAAAAAAAGAAGCGAGCGAAAAAGTCGTCATCATAGTCACTGGATCCTTCTTTTCATGCTCCATTGCTAGCCACCCGGCCCGAAGCCAGTGCTTCAAACCTTGGTGCGGTGGCGGTAGAGATGTCCACTTTTTCCTTTCTTGTTCAGCCTGCTGCAGCGAGTGTCCTTACAGGGCCACACTACTGGGTGACGTTCGTGCTTGTTCGGGTTGTAGTACATTCGCCTGAATAATGTCCCTATTTATGGACGCCCATGTTTGTCCTTTTATTCGAGACTAAGTTATTGTAAGAGATAGAGTGTGTGAGTGTGTGCGAGAGAGAGAGAGCGAGAGAGAGCAAACGTGGATGAGAATGTTATGAAACAGACTTGCCTCCCTGTTCATAACAAAACCATATGAGGCCATTCAAAAAAGGACCCAAGCACGTCATTAATATAAATCAGTGCTTATCCAGTCCGTCCCGGTTATGGAGCGTATCTTTTCAGTCGCACCAGCTGGACACAATCATGCACACACACACACACAGTCCCAGTTCCATCGGGATGGTGCACGGAACAATATGGCAAATGAGTGCCGGCTCCGGTTGACACAATGGTCCATTGGCTGTAGCGGAGGTTTTGTGTTTGATCAAAAGAGTAATCCCGGTAAAAGTTCGCAAATCAGGCCAAGTAAACGCTTTTAAAGTGAATATTTGCGAATGGATTTATTTAAATAGCATTGAATATGCCGGGCAGCATGGCGAATGGGTGCTTTCTATGGGAAATTATGGAACGAAAAAGAGTATGTAAAAGAATTAACGGAACAGAAGGGCAACAGCGATTGCTATTTGCGTTTTAAGTTATTGATAAACGATGTTCGGGCTTTAGATCATGTCGCATACCATTGGATAACAGATCTTATATTAAATTTCAAATATTTTTGACAGCATAGTTCGTAATGCTACAAAATTAAACAGAAGAGTTTGGCTTAATAGATCCTTCCAGGACTGTTAGAGTCTATGGGACGTAATCTGCCAATAGACTTTTTTTTCTACAAAACCTTGTTACCATCCTTGTCAAATCTTTGTCAGAAGCTTTACCGTTCATTGAGCCTTACCTACCAAAAGACATCGTCTCTTATAACATCCTATTTACTAAGAATGTATCCTAGTATCCAGGAAAGTATCCGTCATAAAACGTCGTAGTTGTCCATGTGACCTCACTGGCCAAGTGACCTCTCTGTCCATGGAGCCTAAGAATCCATTCCATGAAAAGGAATTTCTTCTTCCAAAGAAATTGGTCTGCCGAGAAACCTTATAGCCCAAATGGTGTTCGCCGTCACAGGAAACTTCTCATTTTAGAGATCCTGTACCTAAAACCTGGTAAAATCATTATCCAAAAACTATGATCCAACTAACCTCGCTGTTTCCGGAGCTCGTCGTCTAAAAGTCATCCCCAAGCACTTTTCTATCAAAGGTACTTTGTCTGCCAAGAGACCTTATGGTCCACATGGTACTCGTCTTCAAAGCAACCTTCTCGTTTAACAGATCCTGTTGTCTAAACTCTACTGGAATACATCAAACGATTCCTCACGTTTAAGCAGTTGATATATCCAAGAATTATTGTCCAAGGGACCTCCCCGACTCGTCGAATTCCCCATGAAAGGAGAACTCTTCTTCTAAGAGACTTTGTCTACCGAGAGACTTTATGGTCCAAATGTTGACTTGAACCTGGTAGAATATATAAAAAAATGTTTAAAGACCTCCACAAACCAACTTTAGTCTTGATAAAGTCCTGACAAATTTATCAAAAAATTTACTTTATTTAGAGCAAGCATGCTGACATATCCTTATAAGTATCCCTAATATACATGCAACACGCTGTGCAGAGAAAACTCCAATGAAACCATCTCTTATTTGTTAAAAGCTGCATCAGTCGCAATTTAAATCTTTAAAAATTTAAACAAAGCACTAACCAAATTATTTCAAATTTACAAACTAGATCCAATTGATACTAAACATCTCCTAAATATTATCTCATGCTCTTCGAATTGACACAAAAAATCCCAAAACCACATGTACCACAAGCACATAAGTTGCCGGACTGCTTGGCTAACCGCAAATGCACTCGACATGATTATTCCCTCGCGTCCAAGCTTCAGCCAGCCGCGTGCAAATGTTTTAAATTTAAATTTCATCGATTTCAAACACACGAACAGCTAGGCCAGGGCACGTGATTGCTCCGGGGAACGGTACAATTTATCGTAACAAATTAAATTTTATCTCACCTTTAACTTTGGCCGTACCGTTCAAGGCTTTCAAGTTTCATTCCACTACCGTACGGAATGCGGTGCCACGTGTTTCCCCCCCGGGGGTTAGGGGCCAAACGAAGGTACACTCTAGAGGCCCTTGAGTGCTCAGGAAGCGGTCTCGGTTTATTTTATTTCTGGGTGTGTGTGTGCGCCTTCTTTTTTCCTTCTTCATCTTGTTTCTCAGAATGTATGGAATGTAAGTGCTTGCTACATTGGCCACCAGCACTTACGGTGCAATGTACACACACAGCCCTACACACATACATCGTGCACCAGTTTTGGTTGACTGTTCTGGTAGCGGGAAAATTCTACCCAAGGAACATTCAGCTGTCCAGGCCTGTCCTTCATGGCGGCGCATACCAGCAGCATATCTGTTTCCACATACTTCAACTCAAGAGAAGGATAGCGAAACAAACACACACACACATACTCATTCGCTTACACATAAAGTGGAAAGAAACGGAAGGAAAACCTTCCACAGCACACCGAATGGCCCCGGGAGAAATCTCATGCCACCACGTGAAGGGACGTAATCAGAGGGCCAAGCTTTTTTTTTGTTGCTGTTGTTGATTCCAGGCCCATACTACTGCCACCATATCTTGCCTGTGGTTTGTTTGTATGTGCATCTAGCTGCGTGTATGTGTGTCTGTATGGACGGGAATCATAAACATTTCTCTTTTTTATCGCGTCGAGATTCCCGGAGCCTGCCAGAAGGCACAAAACATTCCTACCGAACGGAACGAAACGAGAGAAAAAAAAAACACACTCACACACCCAGCTCCTGAAAACTTCACAAAACGACCCTCATTCGGAAGTCGGGGCCGGAAAACCGTTTGCCTTAATTGTTAACTGCCCGCGGGGAGCCCATGCTGTCGGAAGGAAGTACGAGCAAAAACGGGCGGTGCGATGTAACCGATGGTTTCGGAGCACAGGTTTTCACTGATGAGCCTACACACCTTCCCTAGCCGCGATGGTGGGTTGCGAGCCGTCAAGAATGAAAAATACATTTCCGACCCGTTGATGAAACGAGAGCACCGGGATTGCACGTGAAACAACAGAACTCAGCAGGTAGTGGTAGCACTTCTGGCTGGGCTTCATCACAACCACAGTTAGGGTGAAAAACACTTGCCACAACACGGAAACCTCACACAACCGCACAAACACACACACAAACACGCGCTCTGACTGCGGGAATATGAAATTACTTCAAATGATTCGAAATTAAAACACTGTTCCGAGGTGCGGCTTTCCGATGTGTGTAACGTTGTCTTCCCCTGTGCTAGGTATGGTGCTGTAATCGGTTCGCTCAATCAGGTCTCGCTTGTACGGATATGTACAGCTCACCAGTAAGCCAGCGTACCTCCCCTTAATCATAATCAGAAATGGGAAGCAATGCAGGATTACATGCAAAGTTTTATGTGGAACTTTCAACCATTTTTGTTTTTAAATCTACTTTTTGCACATTGATAAAAGACAAAATTGAGGCGAGAGCATCATTAACTGCAGCTAGGTGTAGTTTCGTGTAGCATCCTTACAATGGAAGGAAAGTTTTCTGCACTGCAAATTGTGCCGTGCAGCGAAATGCATCAAACTGACTCTTTTGTAACGCAGAAAGTGTAGACAGAAAACGCCATAAAACAGGTAACACACTATTATAACGGGTAAGAGAACCTTTTTATCATCTACATTACGAAAAACAAGCAAAAAACAAGTGATGAAAATTCAACACTTGAAACTGAAAACTTTCACACATTTCTACCCATTTTCGCCTGGTTGAATACTTTATCAATTATAGAAAATACGATTTAAAATTTTCGCAAACGATGCTCTTCAACCAAAGCAATGCTTTAGATGGGACTGTTTTTTTACTTTACTTGCACCAATTTGTCACGAGTGAAATTGTTTCCAAACCATGGAAAGTTACTCCAAGCGAAAGGCGTGGAGTGTTTGTAAACTATTTTTAATTCCTCTTAATGCAGAATGTTGCCTAACTAGCTAAGTGATGCGTTTAAGCTTTTAATTGCTCCGTGATATGTGATGTTTTTTATCATAAAATTTTGAGTAAAGCAATCTCTCTTGCAAAAGAGCCATTGCGAGAATTGATCAGTTCAGAACGAAGAGTAAATGTTGCAGATGAAATTTATTTTGTTGCTGTTTAACCGAGGACTGAAATGTTCCCAAAGCGGTTGGATTATTAATTATAGGATTGAATTTTATCTAGAAATTTTAAATGTTGTTAGAACATAATCAAGAAATGTGAACTTGCTAGTTTATATCGATTTTGTTATGAGATGTATTAAAATGGCGAAAGAAATGTTTCTTAATTATAGAACTTTCAGAAATCGTCAGTTGTATGTTTTACAAATGTAGAATTTTAAAAATGACCTAATAATGTCATTGGTTCTACATGGAAATACTTCTGTAGTATAGTATAGTATGCATAATATGCTAGGTTACAGCATTATCTACTAAGTATTCACCTCATCTTAGGCAGAGTATAGAAATAGTAAGAATGTCATTACTACATCAACTATTAGTACATCAACATCAAGCTGCATAGCTCCTCCACGCAGAGTTTTTACAAGTCTTTTGCGATTCAAAACGCTTTTAAACTTGAAGTTTGCAGTCCGTGCAATCAACACCATGCTAACCATCAACAAGATATTCGCCATTTGCTGCTTACGTGAAAGGATGTCTAACGAACGACTTCATCTCAGACATGGACAGCGTATAACAATTTGTATAATAATTTCTATTTAAAACTTAAAACAAAATCAGTAAAAAACTTAAATAAATCAGTCGGGCAACTTAAACTCGGATATCCTGATCCAATCCGTCTGACTCATTTCTCTAAGAAGTAAGATTGCTGGTCAAGATCTCTTGAAGTTATAGAGTTTCCAAATGTATATTCTCACCAAGCATTGTTTACGAAATTGTAGAGCTGTTGATAAGCCCGATGCGGCTGTAAACGGATAAGTCCCACTATTTTAATGCATGCATTAATGCTACACTTAGTACAAACAAAACCAAAGTACATGCTATTCTTCAGTTTGACCATTTTCTTCTATAGTTTAAGCCGAATAAAAATAGATAACTCTGTATTATCTTATCTATCCAAAACAGCCAATCCTTTAACTGCGTAACCACTGTGTGTTGAATCTAGAAGACACTTTAAACCCAAATCACAGCTCAAAACACTCTTATCCGATTCCGATGTAATTCACTAGAGCTGTACATCCTCCAACAAATCTTCCGCTCGAGATGTTGCCAGGTACGGTAAGATTGCTTTCACTTGACTAATTGCTGTCAAATTATGGTCTTTTACGGAAAAGTGAGAATAGGATGCCACCCACTCCAGTCACTTAACAACCTGTAAAGCGAAGGGACAAACGGATAGCTCGAAGCAGTTGAAATAACGATCCTTTTCCATTCCTTGTTAAAGAAAGTAAAACAAAACGCAAGCATACACCTTGCAGAAAGAAAAACCACCGCTCGTTTAAGGAGTCAAAGAGTTTAAAGGCTCTTTTAACCCATATCATTCGATCAGTTGGGTAAAAAGGGGTTTCGTCTGCCACGGAATAGGTAAGAATGGGGATTGAAAGAAAGCAAAAAAAAAAAACAGTACGTCCTACCAAATGTAAAATCTAATCGGAGGTCTCCCGGGGTTCTTGGAGCCGGCCGTTTACCTGCTTCATCTTTAATTAACAGACGCAACGAACCATTTAAAAAGCAAATCCCTACATCCTTTTCTGGCATCCTGGGTTTTTTCCTTCCTGATGCTGATGATGACAGTGATAATGAACGATGGTAAACATACTGGACACCGGTAAGGATGCACGAGGATGATGCTTGGTTGCAGTAAAGTCTTCGGAACAGGAGGGACAAAACACAGTAAGAAGACCCGATTCAAAGCTTCATCATCTTCAACGTTTCAGTACCTTGATTGCTTATTGCCACCAAGAGATAAGACAAGCGAAATACTGCAACCAAATTATGTCCTAAAAGGTTCCATCTCAAAAAACCTGTGTACTGCGTGCGGTGACCCGAATAAGAAAACACAACAGAAGTGAGATTCGCTTGTCGATCTGGTTAATGAATGCCAGCAGCGAAGTTAAGATCGACATATTTAACCACAGCAGAAGCTACAGGATGACAAACCAACCAAAACCAAAAAAACCCGACACGAATTCATTTGGTGCAAGTTTTCATTACACTTCATGGGGGGTTTTAGATGTATTAGAGCTTTTGCATTACGCTCTTGCAATAGACAATGAGGCCAGAAGACACGAGTTAAAAGCAGGACAGAAAAAATCCCTTGGCACACAACATGCACACAATCAGAATGAATATCTTCATTCAAGGACCACTCGGTACCGAGGGTTTTTTTTTCTCGCGCCCGAGGGAAGAGAACAAGAACACAACTGGTGTAGTTTTTCCTGTGATGTTGTTTTGTTCTTCTTTTGGTTGTGCTTGTTTTGTTTTTCCTCTTCGGTCCCGGTTCGCGCGTATGCCCTTTGGTTGCGGGCTTTCGCTTGATGATTCTTAAATATTCATAACGCTGAAACGAAGTGACACCGCGCAACGGTTGGTGGCCTTTTAGAGTAAACAACGATCGTTCCCTCTGTGTGGAGTGGTGTGGAGTATAAGCGAGAGAGCAAAAAAAAAAAACAACACACCCACACATACACACAGCCATAAGTAAGGGTTTATTGTGAGAGATTTTTTTGTCCGGGCGTTATCTTCTAGGTGTGTTGGCCGGGATGAAATCCCTGCAGGATAATAATGGGTCGCCATTTCGACAAGAGTCGCTCGCCAAGCACCCTCGACAATCGTCCGTATAATGAGCGGGTGTCGTTATCAGTCATTTGACCCCGCACTCCCATCCCTTCTCCCTTCCTCCTCGCATTCTCGTGCTTATCCCGGAAGATCGCCGAAGGCATAAAAGGGCGCCAAAAGGTGAAAAGAGCAATTGGACATCCTCCGGTTGTTGTTTTTTCCTTCCTTCTTTTAGTTTTTTTCGCTTTATTGTTGCTCAAAATGTTGTTTGTCATTCGCATCCTGCATTTATGCTGCCGGTTTCTGTCGGTTTTTTTTCTTCCTCAGTTCAACTCTCTATTATTATCCCGTGCTCAAACATGTCTTGCAGATTCGACCTGAATTTTTAACCATCATTAACCCTTTTTTACCGAAGGTTGGGTAGGTGAAAATTTTTCAAAACGGTTTGTCACTGAATCTGAGCCACTTTTTTTCTACTCTCTTTGCTGGTACAACTTTTGCTGCTGAAGTTGTAGATAATAATCTTACGGTAGGGTTCAACCGGATGGACCAGAGAGCGAGGGAAAAAATGGAAGCCGTAACGCAAATGAATGGCTCTGTCAACTGGTAGCCGAACATAATGCAAACACTTAAGGGAGGAGGTTACCTGTTTGTGTTAAAGATACAAACTTTATAAAGGTTATAATAAATTAGTACTGTTGCTATCGCTTAACATGTTTAAACAGCAAGTGCAACAGTTAATAAGTCTCTCGAAAATTTCAAACCATTTAATCTAGTTATTTAAAAATCGTAATGCAGTTTCTTTGTGCCTTTAATCTATCTCATGACAGACTCGGCTTCAATTAGGACGAAAAGGCAAGCACTCCAACATTAAGAAGTAATTGAGCGCATTGATTATTTACTGCAGACGACAGGTTTCGATGACAGGACGACCCGTCCTTAAAAAGTCCTTTCCCGCTTTGCGTTAAAAATCCGGTCCATCCTTCTTCTTTCGGGGTAAAACAATCAAAACATTATGATAAAGCGTTCTCATTCTCAATAAATCAATCTCACCATACCGGCAGCAACTCCCATCCCTCACGGGTTTATTTGTTCTTCCTGCCACCTTCCATCCACAGCTTCATGTCATTTTTCATCCGGACGCTCACAACAACACAATCATTCCCGGACATCTTGTCAGCCTTGCTCGGCTCGGAGAAATATTCGACCCTGTCCAAACGTCCAACTTCCTCAAGATGATGATGGTCCAGACGTACGGATGCCCTACCGTAGCTGTCCATTAAAATTATTGCCGAAAGGGAAATAAATGAATTCCGTTCCGGCTTTCAGATTGCTGGCATTCATATGTGAGTTCTTGGGTATGTTTTTTTTCTGCAGCCTTTTTGGTCGGCTACAATAGCAGCTAGAGAGACGGTTGGATTCGTTTCCTGAAAATCACAACCTAAACCTTTTTTACCCCCTTCCATTGCATGGCTGAAACTCAGAAAAAAAAATGAACCAATTTTGTCCCTTTTTGTCCCTCAGCCGACGGGTACCGGTACAAAGGAAGGCACGGCAAGGCAAGAGTACATAAATTTGTTAAGACTTTGGGGCATTTGGATCTCTTTTTGGTTCGGTGCTTTGCAAATTGATGATTGAAACGGTTGGGTATGGTAAATTGAATCGAAAGAAGAGCTAAGATAAAAATGGATGGACTAGAGCAGAGCAAACAAATACGGACGAGTACGAAAATCGCTCGCAAACTAACCTAACAACCTTTATGGAAGGATAAAAATAATTTAAAAATAATGTAAAGGCATGTTTGAGTCTGATAAAGAATTTCAAAATTTAAAGTAATAATTGAAAATTTAAAAGTTAAAGTGAACATCCATTTTTAACCTTACTTTAACTGTTTTCTTCATATCATATCATCTGTTTGAGGATCTCAGACTCCAAAGTCTTGCTATGAAATGTTTCGCAACATAGCACAAACGAAAAGCTTTCACAATACAGCACCGTTTCCACTTTTCTCACTCGACCACAAGAAAAAAAAAACAACAAAATCTCATTTATTTCACCACTATTTGATTACCAATCATTGAAATCAACTGTCACCACCTTTCTCAATCATTGCGCATTCCACCTCGGTACGTTCGGTACGGTTCCGTTTGTTCGCAAACAACTTCTTCCACTGTTCGCGCCACTGAAGATAATCCAATCGACAGGTGACTAGAGCCGCCGTGTGATATAAAATATGATGCGCGATAGTCGGTAGCGTCAGCATATTGGAATGCTTCCTATTTTTTGTCCTCGTACCGAGGAGGTCTGTGTAAATAGAAATTGCAATTTTTTTTGCGCCATAGCTCTCTCTCTCTCTCTCTCGGAAACGGTCACCACCATGGTGACCTAATTCTATTTGAAATTCGCAACCGCAATTGTGCCTCCGGTATGCCTCCGCTTCCGTACGATCCGTATCGCGCTTCATCCTCGAAAGCTCCGATCCACCGATAACGGGAAGAAAATGGACTCGTAAATTTGATGCCACCGGTTGTGGACGAATAATGTGTGTGAGTGTTCGGCGCCGTACCAGTCGCCGGAAATAACGATGTCTCACGACGTCATGGTAAGGCAAAACGTCATAAATAATCAATTGTTTATCCTTCAGGGGTGTAACAAATTACCCAGATCATATTCCATTACGCTCCCATTTGTGCGTAACGTTATCGGCTTCCGGGCAGTGCGAAGTTGGGGGGAAAAAAACATAACGGGTACCGTAAATAAGATGAAAATGGAGCAAAAGGAACGCCGAGACCTTACGGGCAAACCCCCAAGTGTCCGTTTTATGGGCGAAACGTACACTTACAGTGGTGCGTGATGGTTTTGGGGCTGATAAACGAACCCGCAAGTATGAATATTTATTTGCAAATAAACGTGTTTTGATGAAGTGCGCCCAATTATTGTTGATATGAATCTTCGTTGGTGTAAAATAATATTTCGCTGTTTTTTATAATTTTTTAAAATAGAATTAAAGCTCAAACTTACTGAAAAATTATCGTTTCACTTTTTGGAATGTTATTTCTACTACTGTAGAAAATTAAATTTACCCTCAGTAAGACGATTATCAGCACACACCGAAGCAAACAGACGAAAATAAACCATATCACCTCGGGAGCATCAATCACCTTTCGCTTCATGCTGCTGCCCATCGTCTGTTTGCCTTTTTTTACAGACATAAAGCAAACGCCTCGGAAAAATGCCGCGAAAAGCGTAAGGCTTTTTTCTCATCTTTCTCGCTGGACTTTTGTGCCAACGATCGTTTCCAGCATCGCTGGGTTGTCTGGGGGGTTTTTTGTTCCTCGGCATCCCCATCAACAACACACCGAGAATCATCACGCCACCCGCTCGCCCGGGAACGACTCGTTGACTAAAAGCCTATTTTTCTTCGTCAATAATAAATGGCGAACCTTAGTTTACGGTGTCGTTTTCACTCAGCCGAATGCGCCCATATCTGGGGCGCCCGTGCCATAGAACCGTGCGTACGTACACAGCCTCATACAAAGGACCGCGTAGCGAGCAAGCGTTTTGTAAAACAACCACAGCCAAACCGGTCGTTCGCACTTGTTGGCGGGTGCAAATGCTCACTCACGGATGGAGACGCATGGTGCTTCACAGCATGAAACTGGCTGCGTTCTGCATTTTGGTGTTTGGTGTCCACCAAAGTAACGTGCGACGGCGATAAACGATCGGCGAACGGTTATGGTGCAAATGGGTCACACTTTAGCGGTAGCGATTCGTGATACCGAACTGGCTGGAGTCCCGCAACTTCATTGTTCAACGGTCAATGGCTCACGAACAATACGGTTCGGTACCTATAGAAACACATGCTTGGAGTGGAGTGTGGAACTTTTCAGCGAACAAAACACTACGTTTTTTTTCTCTTTGCACCACTTACTCTCCCGCTATTATGCCGACGACTTTAGTAGCATTCAATTTGAAATTTCTTTGTCAAGAAGCATCGGTTGGGCAGAAAGTCCTTTTCAGCCGTACCGGAGCATTTTTGTTCTCGTCAATTGTAGGTTATTTGGTTTAGTTGAGAAAAAGTACGTCGAAAAGGTTTAGTGGAAAAATAAAATAAGTTTTTTCTCTACCAAAAGTGTATAAAAAACATTTGCGCCATCACTAAGCGTCACAAAGTTTCCTGGAATACATTGGACAATGTGTTACCAAAAAATGGCTTCATTCGGTTATTGTGTGCTTCTAACCAATCCATGATCAGAAACTATAGAATCAGGCGTCCAATCTCTGCAAAAAAAAGATCTCTTGCAAAATCGTTAATTGAGGATGGCTTAACTAGTGAGCTGTGAAACAGGTTTTCGGATGCTGGCCGTACCATTTGTCGACGTATCGAGCGTGACATGCATACGTCAGTGCGCCCAGCCTTGTATGCCACCGTTGCACTTTGATGCCTTTTGATGTTTCACTTGTTTTTGGCAGTTGAATGCATCGCTGTTTGGATCGCATGTAACTAATGTATACCAGGGTAGAATAGTTAGTGGACGCAATGAATAAGCTTGCTGAAAGGGATCAGATTATGCGTGCATATTGGTTGCCTATGTTGTCTATTGTATTTAAAACAATATAAAAGCTTGTCAGGAGGTGATCTTTTTTCAGAAAATTGTTTTTAGTATCTATAACATTCTGATATTGGAATGTAATTAGATAGTGGAAGGTTATTTATCACTATAATTTTAAAGTCTGTTAAGCCATTACAACTTAAAAAATGTATTGAAATCGTCCTTGCACAAACAATTTACTATAAAAAATCTTCAAGTGTCAGCAAGCAAAGCCTTGCACGTTGGAATAAGTGCAGATAAGTGCGAAAGCTGTCGTATATCGAAGTCGGCTAGCATGTGATGCAAGATATGGCGAAAAGATTTCAGCACGAAATGATTAGGTTAAATGATTATGTCGCATGAAATAGTGTTTCTGGATGGTGCAACTTGTAGTCTTGCCACGAATTGCAAGAAACTATTAGCCTCAAATATTTGAATATAAAAGATAAGAACTATCAACAGGACTGCTTATAGTAGCCTTCAAAAATTGTTTAACACTGACGAATGGGGAGATTAGTATTAGAATTCTGAGATACAGCTAACTAAAACTAGAACATTTCTTTGCAGTTTAAATATTACGTAGGTTTATCCTACCAAATATGGATATTTTCCTTGAACCATTACAGTATATAGTATACAGAATCATAATCTGCATACGAGATAGTGAATAACAATTGATACAATTAATGTCGGCGAAGTTTTTGGAAGCCTATGATTTTTAGATGCCGCATATGAAAATATTTCTCATCAAACTAAATTCTGCTTAGCAGAAAATATAAAACCGAAACTATTTCCGCTTACCTTGAAAATTCCATCCAGGCCACACATTCTGCTCGCTCACCGATCCCCACAGCCAATAATGTCACACGTAACCACGGCTCACAGCACTCTACCAAATGCCACACCAACCCGTCACGTCCACTGCATGACGTCACACTTGTGTCCTACTTTGTGTCAAAACACTGACGATACGCACGGGGGCCATCAAGGCAACCAACCCAGTACCTCTCACACCTTTCCGCCGACTTCCGAACGCGCGCTGCGACGAAATCATTTCTGGCAGTGATTCTCACGGCACCCACACGACTATTTTCGGTCGGACCGGAGGCCGACATATGCTGAAGGTCTTCTGATCGCTGGAATGTTGCGAAAATTGCCAATGTGTCACTGCTTGCTGCTATAACCGGTGGCAACCTTTTTTTCTTCAGCGAGGCTAATTTCATTATTCAGTTCGGGTCTTTCGGTCATGATGGAACCGAGTCGTCTAGATTCGCTGCCTGCCGCCTAACAAAACTGTGGATAAGGTGATCACGATCACGAAGATTCCAAACATCACTCAAAGTGACCAAGGGCCCAAAAATAGATACACGTTTTGCAGAGTCGCTTTTTTTCTGTGTTTCTGCCTCTCACGCTCTACCAATCGCTCGAACGTCCATTTCCAGCGTGATGCTTTCGCTGATACTCTCTGCGCTTAAGTGTGTTATTATGAATCTGATTTTCTTACACATCTTCAACGGCCGTACGGTTCCGTTTACACCACCCGACCTACGCCCCCGATCAGGTGAGTGAAGGCCACGCGCTTTTCTTTTGACCGTTCCCCACCGCCGATGCCACGACCACGAGGTCGTGCGACCGGAAGGAAACCGTTTGTCCGACCGTCGCTCGCTGATCGTGCGATATCGTTTTTTCTTATTAGTAAATTTAAAAATAACTCCCAGTGCGACGCTATCGCTAAAATCGCCACTGAATGGTCGATGAGTATGCGCTAAAATTAGCTTATGTTTCATGTTTACCGTAACCGAAAATAGAAAAAGTACGCGTGAGTTTTGTTTTCCTTTGCTCTATTTCGATGGCGTTCGCTTGCCTACCTGTCTTTGATGTTCTTATTTTAGTTTGAAGTTTGTTACAAGTAAATGTTGGATGATGCTTAAGACTTGGTTTCAATTTCTCTTCTTTTGCGTTAATTTTGTACCTTGTTACAACCTTGCTCAGTGTTCACTACGTACAACTACTTTACTGTACACACTTTTTGTTTACTTTGCCAACTATCTGCTCCAACCAAAACTTAGCCTGTCTTTTTTCCGGACACTTCACAAAACAGTCACGCCAGTCCCTGTTGGCACCAAACGCGAAAAGCAGCACGATCTGCTATCGGACAGCTAAGAGATGGACTGCAAAGGATTCTGTGTTCCCACGGCACGGGACACAAACTACGATACCGACACGGCTTCACAACACTGACGAAATGTACGCACCGAACTCCCGCTCGTGACTGGTTACTGGAAAAATTTCACATCACGACCACACCTCCCGACACGGGCTGCTGCTGCTGCTGCTCCGATGGCTCGGCTCGGCTGTTCCACTGTGGGAGATGTGTTTTGGGTGGAGAAGAGGCCGCGGCAGACGCCGAAGGACGTAGTAAAAGGGATGTCTATACCCAGGCTGTTCTAGGCTACCGTGCGTGTGTGTGTGTGTAGCCTAGATTCGTAAAACCCGAAGAACACCAACCCACTTCCAGAGCTCCAGGAAACTGATGCGTCCCTGGGCAAAGGATGGGCTCTAGAACACCCTTTGCGCTTTCCCTGGTGGTTCCCAGCCCTCTCTCTCTCTCTCGCTCGGTGTGTGGCAAACCGCTCCAGCAGGGGGCAGCACGGTTGTAAAACGGTGTGTACACCGCTCCCGTCGGTAAGCGAGCTGGGACTAAGCCCAGAAATTTAGAGCAAATCATCGCACCGCAACCGAGACATCACGGCACTACGAGGGTTTTCGCTGGACGCACAAGCCGCGCACCAGATGGATGTGTGCGTGTGTGTGTGTGTCGATCGAGAGGACCACACATACTCCTTCGAATGGTTTGCGAACAGCACCCGAAGGCCAACGCCGAACCCCAACATCCCGAGTCGGTTTTTGGGGAGCGGTTTTTCCGTGACGAATACCGAACATTTTTCCCTACTTAAAGGACCCGTCGGCACCGTTTTTCCGTGACGTACGAATCGGTGTTCATTTCTGTCTGTCTGTGTGTGTGTGTGTTGGTACGCGTATTCGGAATGAACACGCGTATGAGAGTGTTCATGCGAGCACGAGCGCAAATACGAACACGGAGCGAAACTGACATCTTCGTGTGTTCGTGGAAAACTTTAGCCGGGGAAAAGCGTTCGAACGAATTTTCCACCAGTTAATACGTTTGCAAGCTGTGTGCGAGAGTAGAGCGAACGATACCGAAACGGAAGATACGAGGAGCGCGAGTCGGGTTCGTGGCAACATTGAACGGTGCCGTGATTTTCCGACACAAGAGCTGAGAAGGGAAAGTGGCGTCATTTTCGACTAAAGAGAGCGAGAGACTGCGAATTGAAGAGACACGGTTCAGGGACGGACAGTCAAATAGTCATCGTGCACACACGCACACCAACAAACCGTTCGCTCTCTCGCTTAACTCCTACACCATCGTGTCCCAGCATCATTTTCCCAGCTGTCGAAGCCTCGTTGCCTGTACGAAGTGGGAAAATTTTTCCAACCAACCTCCACTGTGTTTGAGAGTGTATGTGTGAGAAAGAAACAGCACTATAAGGGTTTTTCCTCCCTATCACACACACACACGATGGTAATGTAATGCTTGGTGTAAAGGAATGTGTGTCGGGTTCCTGTAACTTTGTTGCCATGGAGCAGGACGCTTGTTCGGGATGTTCGTATCGGTGGTTTTTTCTTTTTGCCTGCTGCAATAGTAATTCGCCGAGGACGCGAACGACCTCTCCGTTGGGTGACACGATGATGATGATGATGATGATGGCAATGATAATGATGATGACGATGAGCAGATGATTGTGTGTATTTTGTTTTACTCACCGTCGGATTTTCTCACTACCAGGATACGAAGGTTGTCGCTACTCACCAACATGCCAACCGCGCGACGGTATGTCACTCGGTGTGAGTCGCCCGGTGAAGCAACACCATGGCAACCATCCGGACTATCTGGAGGTCTTTTGGTGGTTATTGGATGCTACGCACAATCGATCGAAGCGATGGAGATATGAGCGAAAAGCAGTTGAATTTTGTGGTGACGGTGAATGCTGTGTACGTTTGCGTTTTACTTCTTTAATATCTTGAACATGCTCTCGTTATGGATACACCTTATTTATTGTTTAGCTAAACATTTAGATTAAAGAATGAAATCACTCACGACAACTCATCAAATATTCAACGACTTTCTTGTAACATCATTGCTTTGAATGTTACTGATAATATACCTCTAACTTCAATTGGAAGACATTGCCTCCTATTAGCCACGAAAAGTCACCCTACACTGAGTGTGCTCGCACAGAGCCCGACATTGAAGGCCTCTGGGAATGATTTAAAGCTTCAAATTAGGAAAATTGGACCATCAGATTCAAAACTTTCTAAAACGTTAGCGATCTGGACGACAATCCTAGACGACCTATACAATTGTTGTCAAACAAACAGAAATTACTGTACTATACATAGGTGTCCGTCCAACGAATAAAATCATCATGTTGAGTAAAACATAAGAAGTAAAATATTTATTTAAAATTTATTTATTTATTTATTTCTTAACAATAGTCTGCCTTAAAGGCTAAACAATGTATCTTAAAACTAACTTAAGGAAAGGATAGGGAAGAGGAAGCATGGAGACGGGAACGAAAAAGAGAACGGGATATTCTGAGATTCTGGACAGATTCTGAGAGTTATTAAATGCTACTTGCGCTCTAAGGAGAGGATCATTCTGGCCGTAACTTGCTAATATTGATTAAAGTTTGTGATTTATCTTTTTAACTTGTTAAAAACCTTTGATAAATAAGGAATTGATCATCTATCAGGAAGTAGAATATGATTTCTTAGTCTGTTTTGACAATAAAACAACTAAAAACTTCTAAAGCATTAATGTAAGAAATCGATATTTGTGAAAAATTATTGTTTTGTCCCGTAACTGTTGATCATAATTGATGAGTCAAATAATAAGTTTAATTTGTCATACGCCATTTGAGTAAAATCACAAATATTGCAATAACCAAGTTAGTTCGTGTCATAGATTGACAGTATTTGGAGGAGATGCACAAAACAATAATTTAGAAGTTTAATATGTTACAATACTGAACTTTGCTACGTATTTTGCCCATGTATAAATCGTAGTAAAAAGGAATGATAACTTTTGTTGTAATGACATCCTCGGTTATTCAGAATACTAAACCAAGTGTCAATGTTTGAAATTAAAACTAAATTATCTCTTTCATAGATATTTTGCCATTTACCTATGGACTGTCTTTTCCATTGTCGAACTCATTCCTTAAATTCTTTATGATCTATTATTACCAGTTAAAGATAACGTCACAAGTAAGGATATATTTTTTGCAGTAAATGCACTAGTACAAATGTTAGAAATATACACAAAAACAGTTATAAAAATAAATTCCTATCTTATCTTACTTCACCTAAAGCAACAAATAAAATAAATAAACAGCTACTCCGAAGCAAATCTTTATGTGCGCCATGCACCAGCAGCCAAAGTGCTCCAACCGAGCGAGCAAACAGGTTTTCCTTTATCACACCATCATCAGCAATCGTCAGAATTGTCCTATTGATTCCATCTCCCTGCTCCGCCTTCTTCCCATTCTAATGAATTCCCAACGATCTTCAACCAAGGATATCCTAGTCGACGTCGGGAAATTGTTTCGTAAGCAAAGTGCCCCAAGAATCTTTGGCGTTTCAAGATTTTTGATTAGTTGACATGTTTTCCTTATTTTTACTTTCCGTTCGCACACAGCCACACACTTTGGACGCCCCGGATAGACGACGCAGCAAGTGGGCACAAAACGTTCGCCCACTTTTACGAGCAATAAAGCGAAATCCAGTGGTCGTCCGTCGGTATCGGTTTGAGCTAGGGAGTTTTGGACGCAAAGTACGGGCACAACTGCATCCGAGGGCATCGTTTATTGGTTAAAGCTGACCATGCTGACGGTTTCTGTCGGTGCGGGGTTGCTCAGGTTTTTAGGGATGCGTTTCAGCAACGAGCAGAATAATAGTCTGCCCATGCAATTTGCCCATCCAATAACGTGCTGTTCATGGTGGCAACAGCTCACCGTTCTGATCCCGACAGTCGACTGTATGTTAGCTTCAGTCTTTGCTAGTCGTCCAATGCAGCAAGTCAGCTTTGCCGGGGAAGTTGTCATATTTTTACGAGAAGCAAATATCGGTTGATTTTCCGGACGAGACAAATTGGCCACAATATCGACTTCATAAAACGTTACCGTCGATGGTAGTTTGCGTTCGGTTCGAAACTGCGACGTTGCGTATCTATCGCCGATACGGGTGGAAGAAAAATATTACAATTTTCTATACACGTTTAATGTGACATACTGTCATTATTGAGGATGAACAGTAAGATGCGTCCTGGATAATATAAGAACGAATTGTAAAACATTTAAACTAAAACAACGATTTAAAAGTGTTTGTTTTTTGTAATAAATATGCTCCATGCGTAGTTTTATTAAGAAACCCTCCTACAAACATTTTTTAAACACACTGTAAACCTATAAATTACCCAATCAATCATTTCCTTTCGCACTACAAGCATCCCGCAATTGCGTCCAATTTGATCAACACAAGAGTCCCTCACCGCGAACAGACAGTAAGCCTAGATAGCGAGCATTAAATGTGACATTCCCGAGGGACGCAATCATTGCCACTGTACACCATCCTTCGCAGCGTAACGAAATTGATGAGCCATTTGCTTTCGGTTTTATCGCTCGGTGGACTTATTGCACCCCGGCATCGTAAACACGTTCACGTCGCGTCGCAAAATTAATAAACTTTCGCCAATTCGCCCACTTTCTGCGCCCTGCCGGTAGGAGCGAGGTTGCACTTTTTACGGTCGGTAATTATCGTTTCACCGGGGGCAATGAGACGTGAGCATAGAGCTGGAGCGTACCTCGTCTTCGAACGAACTCGTATCATCTCGCATCGGGTTGTGATTGGATTGGATCGATGCTTTACTGCTGCCCTAAGGGGATAGAATAAAATGAAGAAAATCGAAGAACTTTTTTCGCTGTTTCCTATTTTTGTAGCTAACACAAGTGTAGGGTTAATCAAAAATCATTTTCGGGCGTCAAGAGTTCGTACGTGGGAAAAACTTTATGTACCGTCTCATTAGCATACGAGGCAAAAGCCGTCGGTTGGTTTGGATGCAAGGAAATTTGCGAAGACAAATTTTACACCAACTTGAGCCTACGATGAGTAAAATTCGTAAAAGTTTTACTTCTAGAAACTTTTTTAAGAACCGCATATCACATTTAATGTGTCTACCAAATCCGCTTATAATGTCTATATAAGTTCAAAAAACTTAAAACCTTGTTAATATCTCTTGTTCATGCCGACCCCAGGATTAGAATCCAAACTGATCGAACATCCTTAATAGCTAGGATAGGCTCAACTTAATAATCATCTTCTTTAACACTTTCTACCGCAAAAATTACCTAAGAGGAACGGATTTAAATACAGCGCATTCAAACGACCAGCTATGGTTGCATCATCTTGAAGAAAGGCCTAGTTATATTTCTTATACATAATACAGATTGTGAGTACTACTTGAAATGATCAGGTTTCTTAGTTGATCTACATTGACTTTTTGGGTTAGCCTTAAACAAACCAATATTGTATTTTATAATGAGCTGGCCAAATTGCGTAGAACATATTTACAACTAAATAAACTATTCAATTTGGTTGAGAAACAATTCCTTCAGCAATCCGTGAAAATGCACCACCGTCCTGGGTATGGACGGCTATCCAAAGTAAAAGTCCTGTTTCTAGCGAAGGTGGCTCCTTATCCCGGGTGTATGTACTTGAACTTTGCCTAGTAATCAGTAATCCATATGCGAAGTCCAGATCGTAGTGTGGTAATGTGCCGTATTCCCGACTATGTTCGTTAGAAACGAAGCTTGAAGCCTCCTTGTTCTTTCTCGCTAACTTGTCTATCAAGTGTATCAACCGCTGCAACTGTGTATATGTCGTGCAAGCAAGGTGCAACGAGATACAATACACATAAGAGACAAACAATAGGAATTGGAAGGATCACATTTCTAGTTAATTCACTCAGCAAAAATCCAACAAAATTCTCAGCTAGGCCTCGTAACTAACATATGAGCACCCAGACGTGATGATTAATGCAAAACCAGGATAACATTCGAATCTCCACGATCGCACGATCTCCTGAGATGTTATTAAACCAAGATTTTAAAAGCACTTGGGGAGTGATCGAATATAGAATCCTAAGCTAATCTTACATACCTGTGTTGACACGACAGTTGACATCGATGACGGCACGAGAGAGAAATTCTAAGAGAGACGGGGCTTGCGAAATAGGTCAACGATCAGGCTTCGGTAGCAGCAGGATAGAAAATGTGATCAAATAAGAAGATAAACTGCATCGAACGAGGCTCCTTTTGAACCTGATAAGGCAGAAGTGCCAAGGATTAGACAAAAACAAATCAACAAGTGCCGCGTGAGGATCAGATTTTTATAAAAGTTGACTAAATCTCCCGATCGCCTGTACATGCACCAAGAATAAAAGTTAATTCAGTAATTCGGAAATAGCTCTTTTATAGTAGAAGATAAAACGCTAAACGCTTTTGTTTCTCAACAATACCCATATACATTAAATTATTAAAAATATGCATGCCCAACACACACTTAGAAAAATTTCTGAAGCAGAAAACTTTAATAAAACTTACCTTCTAACTCCTTCGTCTGCCATTTCAATTACTCTATCCTTTTAATGATCAATTTAAGGCTGATACGGCTTATCTATTCATGTGCACAGCTTACACAGTTGTCAGACAGGGTTGTACGGTGCAACTATCATGACATGACCAGCCACCCTGAGCATGGTGAGTTTAATTAAGCGCACAATATCAACATTCAAAGCTAAACATCAACATTCAAATTGAGATATTCAAGCTAAATCTACTGTTACTGTTTATAAAGCACTTTCAGGTTATTGTGCTGCATTTATAACTTTATGGCAAGAAGTATCTCCATTCAACTTGTATGATAAAAATACACAATACTAAAAAAATATTTAAAAATAGGATTTCAAAAGGAAATAAAGAAACGCAAAACATCAATAGAGATAAAATATTATTTTGCGTGTCATTTGTGCTGTAAATTTCTTTACTTAACTTTCTATATAAAAATCTTACTTTGAAAATGGGTGCCTCATCATCAACGATAAACAAAAATTGAAAACAAAAACAAAACAATTGCTCCAATTGAAAATATACTATTTGTGAAGTCCACTGCCAGAAGCTACTCTATCACTAGATCTTCTATCTAGGTGACTTGACTAACCCCAAGAAAACACACCACTTTTACGTATTTTCCTCAATCCAGGTGAGGTATGTAGGTGTATGTGTAAGTGTCATTCAAAAACTGGCACATAATTCAAAAACTTTTTCGTGCAGAAGAAAAACAAACTTTCCCCGAAGGTGTTGACGCCAACTAGGCACAGCTGGGCCTGTGCACCAACCACGACCCCCAATGGTGCAATGCATTCCGTACCCAGTGGGAGTGTTCTAAGATTTGGGTTTTTCGTTTTGCTTTAGATTTTTCTTGCCAAAACCCTTGCAAACAGTGAAAAGGAGAAAATAAAGTATCTCGCAATGCACTATTCGTACGTTTCCTTATATGGTAAGAAATTCCTGTAAAAAAAAGGCAAAAGAAAACTTCATTCGACGCGAATTCTAAGCAACCCCATATCGATCGTGTTCTGTGTTCGATCGAAAATTTCGGAAAGGTGTCCCATGTGTAAACCGTTCGGCTCGGAACACCCGGTGGCTAGTTGCGTGTCCGTTGGCCATTACCACCAAAAAGGCGGCACCTGATTGGAGCTTGTATGTGGGAAAAGTTTTTTCCCTACCCAATATCGAACCTCCACAATACCCACCCACTTTCAGGGGAGTTGCCGGGTGTGTGCAAAGCTTAAAGTTCGCTCGCATCGGAATGGTGGCGCAGTGCAGCGTAAAGCGGCACAACAAAACGGCCAACATTGAGCGCAAAGTTCAGCCAAAGTACCAAATGTTCAATCACTCTAATAACCCATTTGGAACGTGACACGCATACCTGAGCAGCAGGAGCGTAGCAGGAGGTTGCTGTAAAGGACACGCTGCTGAGCGGACGTCCACTAGAGATTACAGCTTATTAATCAACCAGCCGGCCACCGGGATGGGTTGCTTTGGGAAAATTAAATAAAGATCTCATCTTGGCGTAGAAGCTGCGGGATCCCCCAATACTGTTGGGCGTATTTGTTCACATCTTTGTGTGTGTGTGTGTCTGTGTGCTATAATTCTTCGGACATCCTCGGAAGGATCGGTCACATTGGGCGCGTGCATTGAGAAGGAACGGAACTCTCTGCAGAGTAGGCGATGATGAACCAACGTTTAATTGTATGCCCGCGTGTCCAAGCACATCATCCTATCCTCACTAACACCGGATACGCTCTCAGAAGGATCTGGGTGGTACGAGTCCTCTGAAAGGGAATCAGGCTGAAGGGACAGCGGGCGGGGTACGATAACGGGGAAATCATTGGACAATTAATGAGGCGTTCAATTACGCTTCAACCGAACGGGTCCGGGTCGAATCATCCGTCCTAGAGTGCCCGTGCCGTAAGGTGCCAATGGATTGCTTGTGTACGTGAACGAATACATGTATGTGTGTGTGTGTGCATTCAGTGTACGTACGTGTGACACGTGTTCGCATGAGGGACGACGGTTACGACGCTAGCCACCCCCGGAGATGAGCGATATTCATCGAGGGTATCGAGGTGGAAAAGTGAACGAAAATGAAAGATTGAAGCACGGGAAGAATCAATTAAATTACCGCGCGTTTTCCAGCCCACCCATCCCCTCGTCACGATACCCACAGTAATTTCGTACCCGAATGTTGACGTCTTTTTTTCATCCCCACTGTCACGGCACCCGCCACCGGTCGACCAACATTCATGGTGGACACTCGCTGCAGGATGAAGCGCCTTTTTCCTTTCGGGGATCATTTTCATGGTCAATTTAACTTTTGGTCCATTCGACTCGATAAAGCAATTCGAACGAAGCTGAGTTGGTTGAGGTCCTCGTTCGTGCGCGTACTTCCTGTTTTACGCCCCACCCAACACCAACCTACCAACCCCCATTCGGCACCTTCTAATGCTAACCATCACTGGACGCTTTTATGTTTCGTCTTGGTCTGCACTAGTGCTTTACTTTGCTCTTTGTAGCCTCGCCGTTTCGTTAAAACGACAATGGCGCTGCTCGTCTAACTCAACCGATACAGGATGTGTCCTGCTCAAACACTGATCAATCATGGTCGGTAGGATTTTACGAGGCCAATTGGGGTTTTTTTTTGTGCCGAGTTTTATCTGGAGCGAGTTTGGGCTTTGTGGATGTGTATGTATGTTCGTGTGAGGGTGAGTGGGTGGGTATGTGCTCCGCTGGGACAAGGATGGGAAGGTCGACTGAAACATTAATGTGCGCTAAGTGAGGCCCACGATAGCTAATTACTTATTTATATGATCGGGCTTTTGTGTCGATGAGCAGTGGTCTGGGTGATGATAGGTAAATGGTTTTTATGTGTGAATCACAAGGAAAATCTAGCATTTTCACTAATTGTTTTCACACGTTATATTGCTTAGTTTGTTTGTGACGTGTTCCAATTTACTAAATTTGAGAATATTATATTATGATTTTATACTAACCTTTTTAGATTTAACGAAATTTTCTATAACAATTTATTAGAAAAAAATCTCTCTACCATAACTAAGACATTTTGTCTTAGACTTAAAAATCTTAAATCAAATCACCTGTAGACATCTTTAACAATCCTTGGCAAAAATTTACTAAAGATGAATAACTTGTGTTTAGCAATTTGTTTACTAAACCCAATAAATAATGAATACTCAAAAACAGAACTTTCTTGTTTAAAGCTGATATCAAAGCCGGTATCAATTCCGATTCCGTTTTCGAATTTGATTATAATTCTGAAACCATTACCAGAATCTATTCCAAAAACAATACCGAAATCAATCCCAGTTCCGGATTCATTCGTGATTCTGGAACCATTTTCACTCCCGTTTCAGTTTCTGACTCCGATGCCTGTACACATCGATGAACCACTTCAGTTTTCGAAGTTTTTGATACGAAATGATTTGATATAAGATCGTGAATTTCATAACTATGATTCTTTGTTCAATCAACGGGGCGGCTCGGTGGTAGATGCGACAGCGGCGCCGGTCTTCACACGCCAGAACCGGGGTTCAAGTCTCATCTGGGCCGTTCCCCCATAGTGAGGTCTGACTATCCAACTATGCGGTAACAATAAGTCTAGTACGCCAAAAATGGCAGGCATGACCTAAGAGGTCGTTAGGCCAAGAAAGATTCAATCAACAATGGTAGTCCTGGAGAACCTTTTCTACCTAAACCAATTTTATCTTTCATATAATATTGAAAAGGAACATTTGCCGTTTACTTCTTCATTTTATTTTAATTTTAATTTATTAACATTATTCATCGGACATCAGTCTACATTGAATTCTTAAAGTTATCTTAGTTTTTAAATATACGCAAACGCTCATGAAACGCTGACTTTAAACATTAAAGTCGTATAGTTCAAACACATCATTAAACGCCACACATATAACATTAACAGGATCACTTTGACCGAAGTTTGTTCGTTAACGCAAAACATGTAGTAGTTGTCGTGGTCTAAGGGTTCTTGCCGGTGCCGAAAATGTTAACAAACCTAAGTCTTTAGGAGCATCGATCGAGTTGTGAAGAAGGCCGGCTACAAAAAGACATTGACATTCTTCGACGAACAGATAATGGTGGGATTCCTAACAATAATCACCTAGCTTCATACGATGGACGAGTGTCTCCGTCCCTCCAAGAGAGTAGCCTTCTTTTTGGAATCGATTCTGTCTAGTTTCGAGCTATCCGTAATTGATACAGATTTTTTTCACATAAAACATTCGTGAAAGATCAATGATCACCGAATAAGAAAGCTTTACTAGCTAAATTGTGGATAGAGGCCGCAGTTAGAAGAGTCATTATCTAACTTATTGACATTCTATAACTAGGCGAAATTCTATTTTAAATTTACAATTTGATCTTTTCCTCATAGCATAGAACAATCAATGTGTGACACAGATCGATAGCTTTCCCGATGAAACTCGGGCCAACATCAAAACATTACCTGTACAATTATGAAGCGGATGCGAGAAAATTGGTAAACACCATGTCAACACTTCCGGAAGTCAATGTACCGAACGCAAACTGTTGCAAAGTGAGTGTTGGTAAATTAAATTAGAAATAAAATGATTGCTTGGTGGCACGAGAGACCTTACTTGCCTTTCTCCCCACAAAGCGTTTATACACACGCAATCTAACGTGCACGAGACGGAATTGCGTAGTATGTGCGATAATGTGTGTGGGATTTATTACTACACACATTGACTGCTGTTTTATTGGCTGAACTGTGATTCATTTCGTTTAATATGGCGTTAATTTTGATAAAAGAGATTTTACAGCACGCATTTTCTTATTGGTTACAGAAAAATAGAGGCCAATTGGGGTTTTTTTTTGTGCCGAGTTTTATCTGGAGCGAGTTTGGGCTTTGTGGATGTGTATGTATGTTCGTGTGAGGGTGAGTGGGTGGGTATGTGCTCCGCTGGGACAAGGATGGGAAGGTCGACTGAAACATTAATGTGCGCTAAGTGAGGCCCACGATAGCTAATTACTTATTTATATGATCGGGCTTTTGTGTCGATGAGCAGTGGTCTGGGTGATGATAGGTAAATGGTTTTTATGTGTGAATCACAAGGAAAATCTAGCATTTTCACTAATTGTTTTCACACGTTATATTGCTTAGTTTGTTTGTGACGTGTTCCAATTTACTAAATTTGAGAATATTATATTATGATTTTATACTAACCTTTTTAGAGCATTAACCTTCATGTTTTTAGGTGCATCGGCAACTCTGACTGCCGTATCATTCAACAAAATAACAAATTTAAGGAAGGATTTTGTTACATGACTCCAAACAAAAAATGTTTTAACGAAATTTTCTATAACGATTTATTAGAAAAAAATCTCTCTACCATAACTAAGACATTTTGTCTTAGACTTAAAAATCTTAAATCAAATCACCTGTAGACATCTTTAACAATCCTTGGCAAAAATTTACTAAAGATGAATAACTTGTGTTTAGCAATTTGTTTACTAAACCCAATAAATAATGAATACTCAAAAACAGAACTTTCTTGTTTAAAGCTGATATCAAAGCCGGTATCAATTCCGATTCCGTTTTCGAATTTGATTATAATTCTGAAACCATTACCAGAATCTATTCCAAAAACAATACCGAAATCAATCCCAGTTCCGGATTCATTCGTGATTCTGGAACCATTTTCACTCCCGTTTCAGTTTCTGACTCCGATGCCTGTACACATCGATGAACCACTTCAGTTTTCGAAGTTTTTGATACGAAATGATTTGATATAAGATCGTGAATTTCATAACTATGATTCTTTGTTCAATCAACGGGGCGGCTCGGTGGTAGATGCGACAGCGGCGCCGGTCTTCACACGCCAGAACCGGGGTTCAAGTCTCATCTGGGCCGTTCCCCCATAGTGAGGTCTGACTATCCAACTATGCGGTAACAATAAGTCTAGTACGCCAAAAATGGCAGGCATGACCTAAGAGGTCGTTAGGCCAAGAAAGATTCAATCAACAATGGTAGTCCTGGAGAACCTTTTCTACCTAAACCAATTTTATCTTTCATATAATATTGAAAAGGAACATTTGCCGTTTACTTCTTCATTTTATTTTAATTTTAATTTATTAACATTATTCATCGGACATCAGTCTACATTGAATTCTTAAAGTTATCTTAGTTTTTAAATATACGCAAACGCTCATGAAACGCTGACTTTAAACATTAAAGTCGTATAGTTCAAACACATCATTAAACGCCACACATATAACATTAACAGGATCACTTTGACCGAAGTTTGTTCGTTAACGCAAAACATGTAGTAGTTGTCGAAGTCTAAGGGTTCTTGCCGGTGCTGGAAATGTTAACAAACTTAAGACTTTAGGAGCGTCCATTGAGTTATCAAGAAGGCCGGCTACAAAAAGACATTGACATTCTTCGACGAACAGATAATGGTGGGATTCCTAACAATAATCACCTAGCTTCATACGATGGACGAGTGTCTCCGTCCCTCCAAGAGAGTAGCCTTCTTTTTGGAATCGATTCTGTCTAGTTTCGAGCTATCCGTAATTGATACAGATTTTTTTCACATAAAACATTCGTGAAAGATCAATGATCACCGAATAAGAAAGCTTTACTAGCTAAATTGTGGATAGAGGCCGCAGTTAGAAGAGTCATTATCTAACTTATTGACATTCTATAACTAGGCGAAATTCTATTTTAAATTTACAATTTGATCTTTTCCTCATAGCATAGAACAATCAATGTGTGACACAGATCGATAGCTTTCCCGATGAAACTCGGGCCAACATCAAAACATTACCTGTACAATTATGAAGCGGATGCGAGAAAATTGGTAAACACCATGTCAACACTTCCGGAAGTCAATGTACCGAACGCAAACTGTTGCAAAGTGAGTGTTGGTAAATTAAATTAGAAATAAAATGATTGCTTGGTGGCACGAGAGACCTTACTTGCCTTTCTCCCCACAAAGCGTTTATACACACGCAATCTAACGTGCACGAGACGGAATTGCGTAGTATGTGCGATAATGTGTGTGGGATTTATTACTACACACATTGACTGCTGTTTTATTGGCTGAACTGTGATTCATTTCGTTTAATATGGCGTTAATTTTGATAAAAGAGATTTTACAGCACGCATTTTCTTATTGGTTACAGAAAAATATTGCGTAAACAATTAAGCAAAGTTCATTAAATTTGTTTGTCACTTACTGGTGATTATTTTAACTGTAAAAAAAGAAACTTCTTTTGCGAATATAATGCGTAACGACTAGAACAGAGGTATTGAATTAAAAATCCACTCCATAGTGAGCTAATCTGCAGCAATTTTAATTTGTTCAATGAAAAACAACGAGCCTAGTAAGCGTAATTTGTCGGAATGTGACGATTTTGCGCATTAGCAAACATTATTGCACTGGAATTATCTGGATGCTAAATGAGCTATAAATCTGATACTTAAATTCAATAGCAATTGAGCGACGTTAAATCGGAGAATTCCATGCCACAGGAAACTGGTGTGAACTCATATTTTGTGTTGCTTTTCAACTCACATGTGACACTCAGTTGAAATGCGTTCTGTTTTACTATTAATTGATATATTTTGGGATGCTATGGTTGATCTTTTCAATAACAAAATAGCTCATCATGAGTATATGAAAAGCGCTGTGAAATGAAACCATAAAAAGGGTTGAATGAACTATGAATATTAAGGATGATTTTTCCTATGAAATATATTAATTTTAGCGTTGGTTTGCTAAATGACTGAACTGATTTTCTTTAACATTTCAGCAAAGTGTTAACGCACGTTATTTCCTAAGAAGAACAGTGTACTGCGTTGACATTCAATACGCACGGCAAATTGCCAGTAGCATTCATCCATTTTCCATACCACTATTCAGTTTGCTAATTGCGCCTAGTAAAAACACACTTCCAACCCATTTTCATGATAAATAGACTAGAAAAATACCCTTTTTCCCTTGCTTTTACGTTGCAAAACCAAACGGTACCAGCTGGAACCACCAGTCAGCAGCGCATTTGTTTTCGAAATTCAAGTGTTCATTAGTTTCTCATTAGCTTTCACCTAGTTTGCAACCCCTCGGATTCAGTTGCGATTCAATGCGTCTTCCCACTCGAGCTACTGCTGCTTCCGACAGATTACACCGAAACGATGGGAGAAAAATTACCAGCACAAACACACACTCACACCCCAACGAATGAGGGTAGGGAAAATTTAATAATCCTGCATCGTGCATCGCTGCAAACACCGCTGAAGATGAGTTACAATCTACAGCTGCTGATTACAAAACAACCCACTTGCACCACTTAACTGTTACTGTGGCACACGACCAGCTAGACTTTCCCACATTCCCCTTTTTCCCATTCCCTCTTTGCATGTTGGTTGGTTTTGGAGGTAGCAAACAAATATGTTTACCTATGCTTCTGCACCATCATCCCCACCACGAATGCACGAGTTGCATATGTAAACACACTCGGTGAAGATAATCTTTTATCGCAACCGGTTACATCCCCAGCAAAGGTTTTTTTTCTCTCCCTGGTGCACTCGTCCCTTAACTAAAACAACGGACGTCAAACAACAGGACAGGAAATGCACGTAATCTTCTTCATGTTGTAATACCCGTGTGGCGAAATGATGCGAACACACACACACACGCGCCGCTTCGATCGTCTTCCACAAACATCGGTTTGCTGGAGACGCTCCCGACTGCAAGACACGTTATGGATGGGTTTTGCCGTTATTACAGAAAATTACAAAAGAGCATAAAAACTCATAAATTACAGCCGTGTGTGTGTGTATGGGTGTGCGGCATGTTTTGTTTAATTGCAGTTATATATATAAATGTGTACGCTTCATCCCTTCTTCGCACAACGGTACGGTAAAAGTGAGGTTTAGGTTGCGAATTTACAAACATTTCCGCTACGTTTGCATTCTGTCCCTGCACGGGAGATAATGCACTCACTCCTCGTTTGCTGCGCAAGGGGAAAAGCCTTCCCGGTATCGCACTCCGGTGGAGGCGCCCGGTTGTTGATGATCATGGAGGCGCCCAGTGTATTGTACCCATGGAGACGGTACCCGGTAGCCCAGGCAAATGGGGTTTGCCTTAATGGAAATGCAATTGTTCGGCGTAGGGAAGGATTTACACAGCCAACCATACATTCGCAAAACTAGGGCAGTCTGCTTTTTAGCCCTTTCCCCCAAAACGGCCAACATCCGTTAAGCTGTACGTTACATTCATCGTAAACAAAAGCGCCACACAATGAAGCTGTAATGGGTGTGCTACATCGCGGCTGGTATCTGAGGCTTGTAGAATCTGCACTCACACGCACACACACACACATAGCACAGGACCAACTGGTGCTAACCAAACAGATAAAAAAACAAATCTCATAGGCATAAGAACATGATGATTTACCGATGACGATTTGCCTTCCGTCCGGCCTGTGACGGTGTTTCTTACAAACCCACTATGAAACACACAGGCACACGTTGACACAGATGTTAATACTAGCGAGATGATGACTAGGTTCACGTCTCGCGTGCGAAACCATAAGCTCCCGGGGCATCGTTTTATGTTTCGTACCATTAAAGCAGGCGAAACATTACTACATAATTATGGCCATCGTTCGCGGGCCCGGTGAAGCACAGTGCTCGGTCGGTCGGTTATCGATCGTTTCGTTCAACCCGCGAGGTGTGCAATTATTACCACCCACTGCCCTTTCACCCCGAAATGGACGTGTTTACCTCACCATTTCCTGCCCCGAACGTCGTGCTCTTGGCCCCCTGTTGAATGGCAATGCAATCGTTGCGTTTTATTTGTTTCCTTCGTGCTGTGTTTAGCACCATGAATTTCACGCTTAACGAGCCATCAAATTTCACCACCCCTGCTATTTGCAGCGTGTTGTGATGTGAAGAATAATAATAGAGAAAATATTAAATCTGTAGAAATTGTTTTATTACCACCGTAGGAGGTCGTGAATGTAGTGCAGATTGTGCATCGTCGCAAGATGTTTACTATTGCTGTGAGAAATCTCAGTACATCGCAATTGAGTACACATAATTTAAATAATTCTTTCAAATAAAATCTTGCAAAGAACGCGAATATCTTCGTAAGAACAAATACTTTATGAATTATAAGAAAAACAGTTCAATGAACGTTAAAATAGCTTAATACTAACAGAAATATGATGATTTCCGAGTCAAAATCGAAATATGTTATGTCCCCTTCTGTCAAACAGTCAAGCAGTTATAGCTGTTAATGCAAACCAGTTACAATCATTTCAAAACTCTCGTTTGTTTAACTATCTTGTTTAACTTAGCATCGGTGACCTTGCCAAAGATGCTCGAGAAAGAACCAACGAAAGACATTAGCTTTAATCTAAATGCCTTGTTGTCAGGTTACCATGTATCTGAAAAAAAATAGCAGCATTTCAGGAGCAAAACTTAAAATCACATACAAAAATCATAACGTCATTGAGTGTTCCTCAAGGTAGAATTCTTGGAAAACTGCTCTGTTAATTATTTAAGAATTGTCATTTATAATTCGTGACGCTATGTTCCTAATGTTTTTGTGTTGAAAAATACATCATTGTGTCTTTTACTTGCGGTAAATACAAAATTTATAGTGCATAAACCATCACTAACTCGTACAAAGAACGGAGATACTTGACTAAAAATTAATCTTTAGGCAAAAAGATGTACGCCTAATCAAACGATCAAAGAGATCACAAGTGTTAATTTTAATAGAGACAAGAGATGTTGGCAAATCACTCTATACAAAATGATTCACCATGATACAGACTTATCAAGTCGCCTCTTCCTAGGTTATATTGATTCTCCAGATATATTAGAACATATAAACACAACTGCGGGGCGGCCCGGTGGTGTATACGATAGCGGCGCCGGTCTTCACACGGCAGGACCGGGGTTCGAATCCCGGCGGACCGCCTCCCCGTACGCAGGACTGACTATCCAGCTTCGGGTAAAAACTAAGTCACAGAGAGCTTGCAATAGCAGGCCAAGGCCTCACGAGGTTGTAGTGCCAATAAAGTTTAGACCCGTCAATAAAGTGTAGAATATTAATAAACCTTAAATGACCTTTCATTTAACAAAAAAAGTATCAAAGACAAAAATCTAGTTTACGTCATCATACACCCCGATTCAATACATTCAAAAAAATATTTTGGCAGAACCCTTCATCGCATTGACGGTGAAAAGAAGGTCCTACATAAACAAATTATAAAAAAAGGTATCCGGACCGAAAACATCCAACAGCCAAACTTTTCTTCATCTAACAGATGCCTTCGTATAAGTAAATTTTGCAACTAGTACTACCCACTTCTATGTAATCGAATTTTACTTTCCTTCACTTATTGTGATTAAAAAGCACCACACTGCACACTTTCATTCGGCGTACATCCAGCTTTATGCTTTAATCTTCCCACGAACAAGCTTATCGATCGACCAAACGACCACAACTTTTATGCCGCTTTCGCACATCGATTCCCGGTCTACATTTACCCATTTTTTGCATGTTCACCTCCCATACAACCCTCCCCCTTGCCAGTCACCTCCCCGACGTCCGAAACGACCACTTCCTGTTGCAAGCACCCGGTACTACCACCAGTCAAAGGCGAAAACCGTGGAGACACAGCCACGAACAGCCACGAATGGTAATTTAAAGTTCGCCGCCTGCCTAATAAAACTTGACACATGCCCCCCGGAGCTTCCCTTAAGTGCCGGCACACCCAGCCAGTGCCGGGTACGATTACAGCCGAGATTCGGTTTCGACAACACCGCCGCCTTTTGTATCAACGTTCGTGTGCATACAATCAATGTTCACCAACACGCTGCCCGAACCATACCCGGAGGCTACACGCCCGTTCGAACTGTTGACCAACTTCCTCCTTTTTCCAGCCGGTTGAATATTTTTTAATTTCCGGTGCCTTTAGCAAAACCCGGGTACCCTGCATTCGGTACGCTATCAGCGGATTTGAAGGCAGGTTACGGGCGGGATGATGCTCAACCAAGCGCCCTAGTGTCACCTC
Organism: Anopheles maculatus; assembly: GCA_002091835.1. Classification (NCBI taxonomy): domain Eukaryota; kingdom Metazoa; phylum Arthropoda; class Insecta; order Diptera; family Culicidae; genus Anopheles; species Anopheles maculatus. Next base: position 266,415 of record KZ061899.1, read on the forward strand.
GGGAGAAAAATGGCTAAAAACTTTCACTGGAAAGCCACTTTCCGTTATGCAGCTTGCACCACACAATCGGGATAAGGTGAAAGTTTAGTGGTCTTTGTCTTTGTGGGTGCATCCGGGGGATGGGTGAACGATACCTCACTTTTACATGAATATTCGCGTGAAAATTTTTATTATCTACTTTTGACGCTCGTATTTCGCTCGAGAACGTATTGATCGCATGGGAAAGGACCACTTTACAGTTTTCTGAATAAAAAAGAGGATTTTTACGACTATTATCCTTAAATACATACCACAATCTAGCAACGTCAATAAAATATCTTTAAATTTTCGGAAAAAATAATGTTTAATGTTCCTTCCCCAGTCAAGTTCAGTGGTGTCGTTCAAACAACAAGACATGGTCCCAACATGCTTGTCTCTATTGAACCACATTGCTCTAATAATGGACCTCCACTCACTCTCTCGCGATCCTACCAGAAGTCTGTAACACTTACACCAACACGTCGCTTTGGAAAAGTTTCTGTCACCGCGTTTTCACCCCCGTCCGTAGCACTTCGTTTGCTCTCGGCTTCTATTCTTTTGCTTCTATCCACCAAAAACAGAGGAGTAGGTTGTGTACCATCCCCGGATTCTACCAGCACACCAGGCGGCGTATGGTCCGAATGCCCGACGTACGTGAAACACTAGAGCAAAGCCATATTTATGGTGAACCGTTCCAGTTCGGCTACTCCTGGTGGGATCGGTCGTGAAGATAAGCAAGATTTATGAGGTTATTTTGAATTTTTAATTTCATTCTAACTTCCCGATTTCCGAGGCGTACCATGACCGAGTCCCTCCATTCCTTCCCAGTCTCAGCGTAGCGGTACAGATGAGTAGCAAACCGAAAACGCTTTGCATGAAAGCATACACTTGCGTCCTTCAGAATGAGCTCCGGGAGTCCGGGAGTGTTCCAGTGGCTTAGTTCGGTCCGTTCCGAGTCTTTGGCCGTACGTATTTTTACCTTTCCCGCAAGACTTCCTATCGCACTCACTAGCAAGTGGAAAAAAAAGTGAAAGGCCATCCGATTTCTGTTCTGCATGCAACCACCGTGCATGGCGAGGATTGTCTGGACTGCCGGGCGTTCCCCGGAACGTGGGACCCGGTTCAAGGATAGTATCGAGGCCGGAATCGAGGTGGCGTTTTCGCGCTTGATTGGGACTTGATTCATGGAGTTTATGAATTTAATCGCTTCGATACGGTTCACGAACCGACATCGCCCATCCCATCCTGATCCGGACTCAACCATCGAGACTACCTTAATGCAACGCTTCAACGCGCATACGTGAGTGTGCTTTCTGTTCTAGCTGCATTTTTTTTTTCTTATCTTCTACACGGTAACTATTGATCGTGGCACAGTATGGATAACTCGGCTACAAACACACAAAAAGTAGCACACTATCGGCACCTTTTTTGCGGCACGAGTGAGCGAGCAAGTGCCAGAACGTTTGCTGGCAGAAGAGCAAGGTGAGACTTTTAATCAACTTTGCAAATGTGCCATCGATGTAAAGTGGGGGTTGTGGATGAACACGGGCAAATGGTGTAGAGTTTTCTGCAAAACCCGAGCTTAATTTCCGGACAGTCTCGGATTCCGCTTAACGGGGATGCAACTTTGCGCTTCGTCATGTGGCAGTCCTTTGGCAGTGTTCAGCCGAATGTTCGTTGGACGGGTTTGCACAAAATATCATAAATTTGCTTCAGGCATCAGCCACCTGTACACCTTAATTAAAAATGGAGTAAACGACTCATTACGCGAGTGCATTTCTAGCGTAAAAAGCATATTGCCACACGTTTCCCCCTAACGATATGTGCTTTCGCATCTTGTTACCAGGGCAATAATCGGGTGTGCTTTACATACAGCAATGCTCGAATGAATAAAACAAACATGCAGATGCAACACATGTTATTCGTTTTGTTGCTATTGTGTTTTTGCTGTGCTATTTTTTGCTTTAATTTTCAATCAAATTGAACATTTCCGGATTAACATTTCTCCTGAAGCTGTGTGAATTAAATCTGAAATAAATGAAATAGATGAACAGATGCTTTACCTCTTCTCATTTGTAGGAAAGCACGAAGTTAAGCACCTCTTACATACAAGGGTTTCTGATTAGAACAGACAATGTGCAAGGTATTTCTGGACTATGGGTAGAATGAAGTGGACCATGGATAGCTTGAACTGGGATAAGTTGCACTTTCTGGACTACTGCAAAATTGAAGTGGACCGCGTCCAAATTGAACTGGATTCAGGATAGATAGAACTGGGACGTCATATTTGAAATGCTTTGTGAAGCGTTCCACGTAACGCTTGCCAAATTTTTAAAACATGTCCGGTAAAAAACAGTTTTTTTAATTCCTTTTTTTTTTTACAGAATATCAAATGAAATACGTCGCTAAAGTATAAAAATAAATCATATTCAACTTTTACATGAACATATGTTTCTGACGTTTAACAGGCTCGACTGTCTTCTGCGGCTAATCAACACGTGGTCTATCTGGTTGGAAGTGGCTCGATCCGGAGACACCCACGTAGCTTTGTGGATGTCCCGACGCGCAAACTTGGTACTTCCGACGACCAGATTGCTTGAAGCTGCACGCTGGACCAATCTACTACCATTATCGTTACTGTGCTCATGTAGACTGTGACTGCCAATGTATTGGCGGTACATTGGCTCCCTACCGACCTTTGCATTGAAGTCACCCAGGATGATTTTTACGTCATACCTGGGGCACTGGTCAATGGTTTTTGTGAGGAGGCCATAGAACAGGTCCTTATCCTCCTCGTCCTTGTCTTCGGTAGGGGCGTGAACGTTAATGAGGTTGATGTTGAAGAATCTGCCTCGCATGCGCAGGGTGCATAGCCTATCGTTGATAGCCTTGAAGCCGATGATCTCAGATTTCAGCCGGGGACCTACGGCGAAACCCGTTCCGAACATGTGGTGGCGGTCGTGGCAGCTATAGTAAATGTCGTAGCGGTTGCTGCTACGCCTGTTATGCACACCATTCCCTAGCCAGCGAATCTCTTGCAGTGCTACGAGGTCCATGTTCAGTCCGGGGGCGGTGCGGGGGTCTTAGATCGTTAGTTACGGGTCTCGAAAAGTTGTTGCTGCTTTCTGTAGTCTTGAAAATGTACTTGAGACAGGGTGACTGACCCTGCGCTCAAGCCCCCAGTACTTCTGGAGGGCCTCGTGGTGGTTTGGTTTTTCGTCTGGTAACCCACCCGACGTTCAGGCAGTCCGGTTGCCCGGTCTGCCCACCCCCCTCCTGTTCAGCCGTGCTCCACCATCCGCCCAAGGGGTTGGGACAGGCCCGTTTACCCAAGCTTGGATATACGGTGAAGCAGGGTATCACTCTGCACGACGGTGACGTGACGGAATAGGAGTTGAGTAGGAGAGCCTATTTAACCCTTTACAGGGTCTCGGATCCAACCCCATTAACAGAGCCAATTTCTTAACTTAACTAATAAGCTTAAAAATTTATTTTGCTCTAAGTTTTGTTTGAAATCAAATCAAAATATAATCTGATGGAGTCGCCCAGGTGCTTCTTCTTTTTTCGTGGCCTGCTTCTACGGAGCACGTCTACTAGATAGGGCCTGGCGTCCAATTCGTTTCCAGGAAACTCGGTCCATGGCTGCATTCCTCCACCCCCGGTTGCATCCAATATCCCTCAGGTTTGACTCCACTTGATCCAGCCAACGAGCTCGCTGTGCTCCTCTACGCCTCGTGCCGAACGGGTCGCTGCCGAGCATCTTCCTGGCAGGGCATGAGTCCGGCATCCTCATCACGTGCCCCAACCAGCGTATCCTTCCGGCTTTGACGACCGTCAGGATGTCTGCATCGTCAAACAGCTCAGCTAGCTCGTGGTTCATTCTCCTTCTCCACACGCCCTGCTCGCACACACCGCCAAAGATAGTCCGTAGCACCCGCCGTTCGAAAATGGCGAGTGCATTGGCGTCCTCCGCCAGCATAGTCCAGGACTCGTGCCCGTAGAGGACTACCAGCCGTATCAGAGTACGATATATGGCGCATTTCGTGCGTTGTTGGAGTCTTCTGGATCTCAGGAGTTTGTGGAGTCCGTAGTAGGCACGATTCCCCTGAACAATGCGCCTTCGGATTTCGCTGCTTACGTTGTTATCCGAAGTTACGATCGTGCCAAGGTAGCAGAACTCCTCTACTACCTCGAGATCGTCGCCGTCAACTAACATTCTGCTTCCGAGTCGTGCTCTATCACGGTCAGAGCCTCCGGCAAGCAGGTATTTTGTCTTCGTCGCATTGATCCTCAATCCAATCCTATCGGCCTCGCGAATCACGAGCATCATGATGATTCGCGCTGGAAAGCAAAACAGGTACATCATGGAGTGCAGAGTGTGTGTGAAATGTTTTCTAGTCTCTGTTAAAACCATCCGGAGTGGAATGGAAGCAAGCAATGTCAATTACGAAGAAGTAGCAAGAAAAAAAACGTTTTCTTGGCCAATCTGCAGGTACGAGTGCTGTCTCGAAATTTGGAAGGTGGGGAGGGAGGTGTGTAACTTGGAAACGGTAGTAAAGTCTTGGATGACTAAAGTAGCTAATGGCAGGCCGAAAGTGTTTTAGCAGGGTTCTGCACCTTGTTATACGCCTACTAAAACTACATAACTACAACGGTTTGTTGACACGTGTGGCCCCCTAACTCGCCGGATCTCAGTCTCTTGAATTATATTGTTTGGGGTGAAGTTTAAAGTGACACTAATCGATCGTCCAGCAACACAAAGGCGGAACTAGTGGAGATTAATGAAGCATATTAAGTTTGTTTTGCCGACCCTTCTTAGGTACATGGTTTCCAGGAGTTGCACCAGGCTAAGGAGCCGTATCGTTACCGAGGGCGGATATTTAAGGTAACTGTCAAATTTACCTTGAACATCCGGTAGAAAAAAACACTCATGACCTGCTAACGACGTCTTCGACTTCGTTCATGGGCTAACGCCATTGATAACAATCACATGAGAAGTAAATAACATTATACTACTATACTCCCATTATAAACAATTTTATGTAATATATTATTGAGTCATTATTCTGGAATAAAACTTTTTTTTTCAATTTCTTTAACTGTTAATTGCCGCTAGCAATACTTTCCTAAGGGATAGGAAAAAAAAAGTTTTAATCCCCAAAATATGTTTACAATTTTACAGTACAGTGATTGATTGTAGTATGATTAGTAGCACACATTTGCTATCCTAACCTCTGTCTACCTCTCTCGCTCTCTGCAGTAATGAACCGAAACGGTGGAAAAGCAAATGTACCACACATGAAAGAAAGGGGAATCGCAATTTGTACGAGAAAATATCAATTTGCATAAGAGCATCCTAATGATCATAATTAGATCTTGCAGCAAATGGTTTCAGCTACTACGGTGGGCACTACACATCACTCAAATAGAGCAACCACCGCCACTCGGTGAAGGTAACGAGCTTCGTACATAGACGATCCATCATTCCACATGACGCACCCCTTCTCTAGCTTTCGCGAGGGCGGCTTATCCCATTCACTGCCCGAATCCGGCAGGAATCTCCTTGATCACGTTTAGTTTATTAACCTCGGCTCGACCAGGCGAGCTCGTATGCCGCTGGTTACATCGGAACGTGGGTTACCACGCAAAGAGTGTGCAAACCCATTGCGGACTGTGGATAAAAAGAAATGCATACCATGTGTACGTGTGTTGCTGATTTTTTTTTTGAGCTGCCCAACCCCGAACTAGCGAAGCAAACTAGAAGCCAACTTCAAAGCACAATCGTACGGGTGCGGGATTAGGTAGACGAACAGACCAATATGTGTCTGGGCCTGGCTTTTTTTTCGCTCTCTCTCTCTCCACAGTCGTTACTTTTGCTCTTCGAGTTGAATTGCATCTTAACCGGCGAACAACTTGCCCTATCTGCAGAGGGCGAATAAGTTATCACTGTTGCCCTGTTGCACGAGCAGAAAGACGCTGCAATACAACAGCAGTGCTAACAACAACAAAAAGCGCACCAGGCTGTGGAGCTTCTCACGAACATTGTGAATAGCTTTTTTGCCAATTTGCTTCTATTTCATGAGGAATTTTGTGTATCCCAAAAAAGGCTCAAGAATTCACCCTCAAACACACTGCACCCGGCACTGGTACAGCGTGCAATTTGTGGCAAATGGAAGCCTGCAGTGTGTGTGTGTGTGTGTGTGTGTGTGTGTGTGTGTGTGAGTGGGGATTTCTGTTTTTTTTGTCCGGGGTTCTTCACGCTTCTCCGCACACTTTCATGTGTGTACGATGTATGCAGAAACTGAATGCGATTTGTTCTGCTAGCGACGAGGGACGACGTCGATGGTGATGCCGATGAGGACGACGATGATGATGATGTTGATGCATGTTTATTACATTTCCAGCTTTATTGGTTTTGTGAATTCAATTTTTCCCAATGTGCAGGTTGTTTTCTCGCTATCATTTTTTGTATGTGTGTGTGTGTGTTACAATTTCGTTTCAATTCGAGCATCCATTTACCTTCGCAGTGCAATGTAATAGCTTTTCGGTGCAGATGATTCGTTTCGATTCGTGGTAGGCCGGATTTTTAGGGACACATCCATTCTATTCCACGTTCCCGAACGATGCAGCACATTATTATCTGCATGTAGGCCGGAACGCTTCTGCCCACATGGGAGATGACTTTTGTGTGCGTGTGTGAGTGTGTGCTTGGAGGGTCTCATTTCCCAAATGGTGCATGTTTTGCTTTGGTTGATGAAATTGGATTCAGCGAATGGTTCCGTGGGCATATTTTTATTCCATTCATAATCCTTCTCTTTCATTCCGTTGTCTCTCTGCAGATGGCGCGTTGTATGGATGTATTGAATTACATTTTTTGCGACTTGTTTGTGCTGTTCATTGAAATATCAAGTTAGGGGAAGATTGATATCGCTTTCCAGAAAGTACTTTGACGTGAACATTACATACATTGAGTTCAGTAAGATTTGTTAGATAAGCTGCAAGCAATTTAAAGCGTGTTTTAATATTTTTCACTGGTAGAACAGAATGATTACCGTAGAGAATGGTTACAGTCCGGTAGGAAAGTATTTGAAAAAATGAATTCTTTGCAATTTTCTTTCACAAATTTATTCCTTTACTCGGTGATTTGGAGTTAAGAACTATATATTTTCGTTGCCATTTTTGTTGTAAGATTTATTTTGAGCCGCAAAACAGGACTCCGTTCTGGTGAATACTTCTTCATGGAAGCTGAACATCTTTCCAGCGAGCACTATCCAGAGATCTGTGTCCTTTCTCAAATCTGTATAATTTGAAGAATGAAATAAATATAATAAAATAAAGACAAGGACGTATTTATAAACCTGTTATTCATTAGTTAACTGAAGATAGCCTCTTCAGTTATTTTTTCTCAGTCATTTTTTTTCTAAGTACTTGATCTTATTTTTTTCAATAACGACATCCGAGAATTTTAGCTCAGAAAATATATTTATTTTGCAAATACAATTACTAACTAATATTTTATATGGCCTCCCTTAGCCTTCAGAACCTGCTGAAGATACTTCGACATGCTTTCAACTAAATTTTTTTAATGTTTTTGGGCGAGGTTTTCCCAGACGTTTTCAAGGTCTCTAAAATAGGTTTTTTTTTTATTTTGCACATTAGTTTTATCAGTCCTCGCATCGATAAATCCCCACAAATTCTCGATGGGGTTGAGGTCTGGGCTTTGGGGAGGCCATTGCAGTGTTTTAATCCTACATGAACGGAAGAAGGTCTTTGTTTTGTTCGTAGGGTGTTTTGGGTCATTATCCTGCTGGAAGATGAACTTCTCATCAAGGCTCGTCTTGATGCGTGACACTTCCAGATTTTCTTGCAGAATGCTTACATATGTAGTAACCAGAAGGCATTACCCCGTTGATTTTGACTAAACTTCCTACTTCTGCCCACGAAAAACACCCCACACCATCACGTTGCCTCCTCCATGCTTTACCGTTGCATGTATGTTGCGGCTTTGCAGCTCCTCACCCGCTCTGCACCCACATGATCCCGACGTTTGCGATTGAACAGGTCAAATTTGGATTTCATCTGTCCAAAGCACTATTTTTCAAAACTCTATTGGCTTGTCCACATATACTTTTGCAAATTTGAGCCTTTTGGCTTTATTGACTTTGCTTATAAAGGGACGTTTCCTTGCAAGTTTGTTGTTGAATTCATGGGCTTTGATCCGGCGACGAATAGCACTGGCAGAAATAGTGAGTCGAAGTATTTCCTGGATCTCGCGGACTTTCACCTTTGGATATTTTTTTTTCACCTCTCGCACAATTCTAGTGTCCGATTTAGAATCCGTCTTGGGTTTCCTGCCTCTGCCTGGTCGATCCACCACTGATCCGATTGTTTTATGCTTGCGAAGGATTTATTCCACGGCTGCTTTACTGATGATATACTGTTTTGCAACAGTCCGGTGTGTAATCCCTTTCTCAATATCGCAAACTACCAACTTTCTTATATTTAAAGGTATTAGCTTTGAATTTTGCATTGTACCCACCAAAGCCAGTGTAGTAATTTACGTAGTATGTTTTCTATATACTAAAAACATGTGCTAATGCATTTAGTAAACATGTCAAAATCAACGGGGTAATGCCTTCTGGTTACTACATATGTAAGCATTCTGCAAGAAAATCTGGAAGTGTCACGCATCAAGACGAGCCTTGATGAGAAGTTCATCTTCCAGCAGGATAATGACCCAAAACACCCTACGAACAAAACAAAGACCTTCTTCCGTTCATGTAGGATTAAAACACTGCAATGGCCTCCCCAAAGCCCAGACCTCAACCCCATCGAGAATTTGTGGGGATTTATCGATGCGAGGACTGATAAAACTAATGTGCAAAATAAAAAAAAAACCTATTTTAGAGACCTTGAAAACGTCTGGGAAAACCTCGCCCAAAAACATTAAAAAAATTTAGAGCAAACAATTGTCAATTGTTGAATAATGATCGAGAATAAGTACAGCTGGAGATATTTTATTATAAAAGTGCGTAACCATTTGATGTGAGTGGTTTCTGCAAAGAAACTGTGGTTTGATTAGGTAGAAAATTATTGCCAAACAATTGTATATTACTTTCGTAAATTATATTCATTCCATTATTTATCAGGAGTATCAACAAGTTTTTATGGTTTCGATATCAGATAGTGTCAGAAATTAAATTAACCTGAATTACTTCGAACTGTACTATCATTCTGAAGTATCATCATTTAGCATTTTATCCTACTAGCTATCGTTCGGTTGAAGTGAAAACAAAGTGGTATTTCATGCACATAAAATTGCGACAAAGGTTTTGCTCCATAATTTTAATATGAAAAAAGAAGTTGGTGAAAATCATCACATTTTAGTTGAAGTTTAGAGGTCACCATGCTCTGGTTGTACACTCGTGTGGAAAATGGTTTGCATTCTTATAAAACCATGTTTATTGTTTGTAGTACTTACAAAATTTAAAACAATATTTTTACAACGATTAAGTAGACAAGCAACATTGAAGAACAAATAGATCAATCACAGCATCGTTGTTCCCAACGATGTGGATGATATAGTTTAAAAAGAGGCGCAAGACGGTGGTACGTTTATCAGCATTATTCACGCTTTAGTTGCTGGAGCGAAGATTGCTGAAGGACAGCTGACACTCTGGAACTTTGCTGGCGATGGGGTTCTTCAGCAGGTCCCATATTTTAGTTGAAGTTTAGAGGTCACCTTGCTCCGTTTGTACACTCATGTTGAAAATGGTTTGCATGATACAAAATTGACATTTTTGTTTTGAAAGAGGAAGAACTTACCAAAGCGCTATTGAAGATAGAAGATCTAAGATCGATGTCCATTTGTCGATGGACACAACAAAGATGGTTATTGTATAATAATGCTCAGCACCATCAGCGGATACGTATTTAACGCTCGAGTCATGTACTACGCTAAAGACCCTCGCTACAACATGGACATCGCATACAGATTTTATATAAGGTGTCCGATACCGGAATAATGTGTCCGATACCGACCCTAGCTATGTACGGAACCTCAATTAGGGCGACGGAACACCTCGTATCGTAACAACCGAGCACACCCGGGATAAGGTGCCCTTTCACGGTTCGGAAGAGGAAATGTCTCGCAACCTATGTGAACTTTATTTTTGTAATTTAGAATAAGTTCTTTTTTGTTTGTAGTTTGGAATAAGCAATACAGCAAGGCGTTTTATTTGAATAAAAAAAATCGTAGTTGATTCTTATACTTAACGACATTAACTAGGTTCAATCTCCTTATTCCTAAGATGCTATAAGATCTTTTCAAGCTCTCTATGCTAATATTTGGAACACCATTCAAGTTCGTTTTATATCCTTCCAGCCCTATACAACTTTGGAATATGTATGCACAAACTTTTGCTCAATATTCTCCATAGTCTGGTCACAACTCCAGTAGAATTGGTCACCTGCCAGACCTAACCGAAGCAGAGTTTCCCTTTAGAAGAACTTTCTGTAAATCTAATTAAAAACAAAGTGAATCGTTATTTGTGAGAAGCAATAAAGTAATTTTGATTTGTTTTAGGAATTCAATGAAATAGAAAGTAATTATGCAAAAAATAAACGTCTGTGTTATGAACACACCTATTACGAAATAACAACAACTTGTGTGGCTGAGACTGCTATCTCTAATAAACCGTGCATGATTCTGCTCTGCTCATAAAGCTTAGGGCGCAAGATGTTTAAGAAATTCGAACAGTGTATAGAACACGACACAAAAAATCAACCATCATAAAGCTTTTTTCCATTTGAGTTTTGCTTGTTGTTTTGTTATACACAGCTAAAGTGTATTGCTGTGTGAATACCCAATGCATGATGCTCAATTTAATCGTATGGAGAGTAAAAAAAAACCATCCAACCCTGAATTGTTGTTTGTCTCCCGTTCCTTCAGTGGTTGTTGTTGTTTGTGCGAAAATAGACCCAACAGATGACAACAGACGAACAAAACAAACCCGAAAGCAAAAAGAAAAATGCGCCAAAAAGGTGCAAAAAAAAAATGGAACGGAAAACAAGAACACTTAACAAAAAACACATTCCAGAGAAACGATGCGCAAAGATTCTTGTTGACTTCGCATGACGACAAACTCCAGGCGCCAACCGCTGTCAGAGTCACGCGAAGGCATATATCATATCCGCCGAGTGCCGAGCGTCGTGGAGCGTCACGAGCCGTGCGCTGATCGAACTTGCCGGGGCGGGCTGCGGGTAAAAATTTGCCAACTTTTGAGTGGTTTTGAAAACAGGGCGGCAAGAAAAACAGGGCACAAACAAGTACTCGAGCACACGCACTCACTCACCGAAACACACACAAACACACACACACAGATCATCCGGGAGGTACGGTATTGATCTATAACCATGGCATAAATAAAAGCAATAAAAGCCATAAACCTTTATCAAAACCATTCTTCCTGAACAATGGGTGGTTAAGAGATGGTCGGAAGCAGGCACCAACCAAAGCGAGCGTTGCATTAAAAAAGCTGACGATAGACAACAATACGGCTGCGGTTGGGGGAAAGGGGACAACAATCGGTGGATGAAGGGCATTTTGTGAAAGGGGATAAAAATAGAGATGAGTAAGAAAAACAGGCAAAATCCGTTTAAAGATAGTACGGCTCGTTCACCAGTTATTGGGCGCAAGGGCGACCGCTAAGGCTACCCAGTGGAGTTAAAAAACAAACCCCGAGCGCGGGGCGCGTAGTAAGAGGAGAGGAAGCCCGTTAAAGTGGAGAAAAGGGGGTGGAAAAAAGAAGCGTTAGGAAACAACAGTGCCCATAATTCAAAAGCACCAGCAACGGAGCAACAAATTACTTTAAACTAGCAACTTTTTATGCTCGCCGGCAACGGCAGCGACAGCAAATAGTTGTACACGGACCTGGGTGAAACCGGCCACGGAGGCACCGAACAGCTTCCCGATCTTGTTGGCCGCGTTCACATGCTCCTGCGCACACGTTTCCTGCGGGAGTTAGTTTTTAAACAGCATTAATCGGTAGCAAAGAGGGAAGGTCGGCCCGTGACGGGTGTGAGCAAATACTTGGCCCTGCGGTTAACATATCATCATTATCTCTTTCTTACGCCGTGGTGCTGAAGTTGTTTGCTTTGTATTTTGCCAGTTTTTACTCCATTCGAAGGAGGGAAAAACTAAACGAAAGGTCTCATACGGGGGTACACCGCGGGACGTGTCCTGTGGGCCAAGTACTTTAAAAGTTTTACACTTCTTTTATGGCCACCACAAATTGACCTGTTTCCGGTTTAACTTTCTAATGAAAAAGGATTGTACGGTGCTGGTGTGTTAGTTGCGGACGGGTTGACAATGCTGGATGGACGGTCCAGCAGGTGTGTTGGGATGAATAAATACATGCTTTATTTATTTTATGTTTTTTTTGCCGTTTTCTGATTTATGGCGGCATCCAATTTTCTAGAAAAACATTGAGATGTATAGTTTATATTAAATAATGGCTTTCGGTGGGATTGAACTTTAAGGTTGCAACTTCCAAACGTAATGCTGTTCTAGTTATTGAAAGAAATTGCAGACACAATCACTAGGGACGGATTGGTAAGAAGTCTCAGCTTCCTTATAACTTCGATAAATCAGCCCATATTCATTCTCTCATGCAAGCCACTTTATACGAAGAAGTTGACGAGGTTTTAGACGGCTATTTTCTCTGCCATTACAGAGTCCACCTTGTGAAAGAACCAGTTCTTTTGGTGCTATTTATTATATTAGGTGGGTTTTTCGACCGTGAGAGCAAAATTGATCTATGAAATCCACTATTAACCATAATTCAAGAGATTTCCTGAAGGATATCAACTTACAACATGTCTTTGAAAGTGATGTGCAGAGTAATGTCCTTAAAACTACGATTTGTGTATGAATCGTTCCGTCTGGTTATATATTTTGCAATATCTAATCCTTACGGTAATTGAAAACTTGAAATATTCGCTAGTGACACACTCTCAAAGTAAAATTAGTACTTAATGAATTTTAGCTTTGCTATAGTCACACTCTGGTATCATAACAATTACGTATCGTGACGCATTCTCAGAGTGCGACAGTTCTCGTTCAGTTGATTCCTCAATGACTGAGGAAACTAAGGCTGACCCGGATGACCTACACTGTACGGTTATTTCCAGTCTTTTCGTAGGTAAGTACGGCTTTTTGATTGTCATAAACAATACTTGACTGATGGTTTGTTATCAGAGAATCTAACAGGTTTCGATATACACAGCACAATTACAGAAGTCTTCCAAAAGTTGAGACAACCATTTCCTATTTATATTGATGAGCTAGCATCAATTTCTGTGGATTGTTGAAGTATTTAAAACAGGAAGGTCTCTTGAGAGCGCAGATAACTTTGTACGAAACATTATTGAAAAACTGTTTAATAAGGCGTTTTGCAAATGAGACTAGCTATCATATGGGATCATGTTCTGTTTGGAATGTTTTGTTTTTTCCTTCCATTAAAATGGAGCTTCTAGTATGACGCCCCTTATACGAAGGGGCCCTCCTAATTTGACGTTCTTAACACAAGGTGCATTATACTAGGCGGCCGATAGGGTTCCGCCCACAGTGAGATCCACCACTGATCTCCAAAAGTATCGCTATGACTCTGATTCGCTTGAGTGGGAGAGCGTTTAAACGTAGGACTCAGGTCTAATTATGTTGTACCGTCAGCGTGTGAATTTAATTTAAACGAAAGTTTACAGTTGCACTACTGGTATTCATGACGTAGATCACCTGGTCCTTTTAATAATATGATCACGTTGGAGGTTCTCTGTTAATATTGGTGGATGCAATAGACGGACTACAAGCTGTTGAGGATAAGAGATATGCTGGCGAAAAAAGACCTGCCATACATGAAAATAGTTTTCAAATTTGCACGAGAACATGGCTTAAACCTTGAAGTGTCTAGGAAGAGGAACTTTAGGTATCTAATTAGGGTTACACTGTGTAGGTTCTATATGTGTAGCACTACAGGTGCGTAGCACTCTGTATACTTGTAGTAGAAAAAAGAGAGCCACGATCATCGGTGACCGATTACTCAAATGTAGATGAACACAACAGGATGAAGCTACTAGCAACAATCAATTAACTAAATAATAATTATTATTAAGACTACCATGAATTTAAAATGAGGCATTATTTCCATATTGTTTAATAATATTTTCATTTAATATTTAACCATTCTATAACACATCCCAAATCAGCACCAAACTGCTAAACATAAAACAGTTCGGCATCTTTTGCTCACTGTTACATCTCACATTTTTCATTACATTGCCCGCAAGTTCCGCAAGTAAAAGGGGGTGGTTGCTGTAACATGCGATTGTTACCCTCGTAGCTTGCCATGCCCAGCCAGCCCTGTGCTGTTCATGCGAAATGGCAAAGTTTCGGCAACTGTAAACATAAATATTTCGAATTCTTGTACAAAAGTCGCGACGCCACGCGCACGTATCGGCGTGTAACGCGGTCTCCTTCCGGCCTGAGCTCCCCGGTCCGCCGACAGCCACAAAGCGAATCGCTCCGCGAAAGGGATCCAGGTTGACAACGGTGGCATTTCACCGGAAGGATTCCTGGCCAAAGGAAGGAACGATTTGAATTGGTGCCAACCGAGTGGAACCGGAAACTCCAAGTCGGCGGAAGGAAACATGCAGCACAACAACAGCAACCAAAAACCAGTGACAGAAAAAAAGACAAAATTTTACGTTTTATGGGCAAGTTGCGCTTTTTGGAATGTTTTTTTTTCATCACGCGCACACACTCTGTCTCTCGCTATGTGTATTTGTGCGCTTTGATTCTTTTGGAGCGTGTTTTTTCCCCGGTTTTTTGTTGTTGTGCGGGAGGGCAATATTGCATTTAATGCACGAAAAGTTCCCAATGGATGACATATTGTCGAGATGAGCTTTGTTTATTGCTAAAGTTGCTTTTGCTATCTTTCGCGCTTCCGCTTTGGTGTGTGTTGGCTGCAAGTGTGGTGTAAGTATCTCTTATGCGTTTAAGAAATGATTTATGAATAGCCATAGAATGATTTTGAAATGCTCCATTGCGTTTGGGATTTCTTTTGCTCAGTTATGGATATTTTATCTAATTTTATTTTTGTAGTGTTTCTGGAATTATTTTGTTGAATTTTCTTTTATTGGTTATGCTCTTTAGTTTTTTTAATTTGTTTTTACGTTTAAGGTAATTTAATATTATAAGAAAAACTTAAAAAATCTGTCTTTTTTTAATTACTATTATTTAATATTTTTATGCATTTGTTTACGCTCTTTATTCGGAAATTTAATTTAATTTCGAAAACAGTGCAAATCGGACATAACCTCAAAACAACGATTTTAGAATAGATTCAAGCCTTGGCAAAAGGCTCACCATCAACCAAAACCGGTCGACCGGGAAGCGGCTGGCGTTGTCGGTTTGTGGGCGAGACGGTCAAAACATTCCACAAAATCCCATTTATAAATGTCAAAAGCACGGGTAAAATGTGTTTACTTGAAACCAAAAACTTTGTCATTTGCATTCTCCACCATGGCTGCAGCATGCACAAAGAGGGCAACGAAAAAGCAGGGAACCCTGTTCCTTTCGCATTGTGTTGTTAATGTTCTTTTTCTTCTGATTTTCCCTGGTGGTTGCTGCTGTTGTTGTTGGTGGAAGCAAAATGGTAGTAGACCCGATCCCGATTCTGGTGACCGGAGTGCGGTAGAGAGAAAAGAGGAGAATAGAATAAAAAAAAAAACAAGTTACCTCAACCTGGTTAGAAAGATGCAATGCTTTGGTGTTTGGATTTTGCTGTTTCAAATGGAATGGACCGCCGGTGGGTAGGCAGAAAGCTGGCTGGCACCCTGTTGATGTAAAAGCACTGAAGAGGAATTAAAGGGCGAACTTTTGTCGCGGATTGTTAGAGCTTTTAGCGTTGATGTAAAGGTTTTTTCTTCTGGTTGCCGTTGTGTAGCAAAGCGGATGTTATCTGTTGCTGAAAATGTGGGAAAGAAGACGCATCAAAAATGTTCCATTAGGTTATGAAATTATTGTATAACAAGCTTAATAACACCTTTAATGGAAGAACCATTTTAATGAGAGTAAAAAAAAATCAACTTTAAAGAAAGCTCTTAAACTTAGCATTAAGCACAAAGAAACCCTTTTAAAAGTAAAGCTTTGCTTTCTCTTCATGGTTGATAATAGTTCAAAGATGTGGAAAGCTGTCACACTAAGTTTAACACGCTGCGAGATTACAATTACGCGAAGGAAACACACGATAGCGGTAAGGAAAAAAACAAGAAAATGGCTTAAGGAAGGACATCACCAGTCATAAATTTAACAAAATGAATTCTATCTCAAATAAATCTATTTTTTAGTCATCCCAGCCATCGTAATCACATTGTGAAATCGTCTTGATTTCTTTCTGCCTCCAGTGTGTACGTATATGTGCGGTTTTTATGTTGATCGTGCAACCACCTTGCCTGCTTTATCGTTTCGTTTGGCAAGAATCTTGGTTTCGTTTTTGTTCTACGTCGTTCGGAAGCGTTTCTTCGATTTTACTTTTACGGTAGTAGGTCGTTTTCCCGGTTTGGAAACGGTCGTTAACGCATTCTTCTGTCACCGCCGTTTAACTCGCCCGGTTTGAAGGTAAAGTTTTTTTTTAACTTGCGTGAACACAAACATAAAACTCTGTGCCACAATGGACATCAGCAACCGGTAGTGGTATGGTGCCGAGTATGGTTTGACTTTTTCAGTAAATTACATTTACAAAGCTGTTACAATGCTCGCGGATGTGCTGGATACCGGGCAACGGGGAACGCTAAAGAAGTGTATGAAAAGATTTATATGAACGATCGCTTCCTGTGTTTTCAAAGTGATGAGAAATTTTATCAAATAGATAGCAAACAAAGAGTGGATGATGTTTAAAACAGAGAGTTTAAAGAGTTTAATTATACTTTAGTTTTATACTATTCCAAAAACATTTCCAATTCTAGACTTAATGGTATTATGAATCAAAAAAGATTTTCGATGGAGGCACCTAGTACATTAAAACCAAGATCAATTTAGTTGAAAAAATAATTAAGCTCTGTTGTGTTCTGCAACAAGGACTGCATGTTGCAGCCTTTTTCTTCGATAGGAACGTAAACCAACGCACTTTTTCTTTGGTTTTTGTCTACTGCGTCGTGTTAGTTGGATCGTTAAAAAAATCTCTGCCTGTTCGTTTTGAAAGAGCCTACCTCTATCTTTTAACAGTTTATCACATCCCTCCTCGGTTGCTTTGTGGGTTAAGCTGAACGGTACAAACAATTAAACTAGCGACGACTGCCACCCGAACCATTTTTAACAAGCTTTGATATTTACATCTGCCTAACATATTTAAATAATCACTTCAATGCAACTAAAAATCATTTAGATAGGCTGGTTTTGGTATGTATTGGCATCTTGCTATTGAATTAAAAAAAGATCTCTAATGGAGACGCCTGGTCCCTCATTTCGAAATTATTTTGTACATTGTTAAAAAAATAAAGGAAGTTCTTTTTATACATTGGATGAATTTTATTAAACACTACAATGATGCGCACAACCATTTAAATTAGGCTCTCTCTGGAGTTTACTTGCTTCCTGACATTTAATGCAAAATAAGATATCCGGTGGAGCCGCCTAGTATCTCATAGCTTCAATTCTTTGAAAATTGCTCAAAATAAGGAAAAAAATTGAACAAATGAAGCACATAAAAAAAACTGGCTTTGGGTCATAGAATTAGATTTTTCTATTCCAATTAATGAACTTAATGCGTGTTCTACGTGCGACGCATTAACACATACTTTATTTATTTTACATTTTAATCCACCGTGCGACAATTCACTCCTACGTTTTGTGCGCGGCTAATTCTATATCCATCTGACAGGCCACCTTTGCCATCTCACGCATATTACATATATTAGATTGGACATAGAATTAACCGCTACAAACTCCTCCTACGATAAGATGGAATATTGAATATGATGAAAATGTAAATACGCATCACCGTTTTATTTTATCAAAATTTTTACAAATAGTATCGTATGATTTTGATGTCAAAGTAGTAATTTTCTTCTCCAATTGAATTCTTTCTTGTATTTTGAAGGTAGAAAAAAGTACCTTAAGGAATAGAATAGCTTTTCTACATTTTTTTTAATATGTATTAATATTCCTAAGCACAGCAATAGAAGATATCTCTTTCGACATTGATTGTAGTTTTTTTTGCAGCTTTCAGACTGTGTACAACTTGGAGTCTCATTTCAAAGCACAGTTTGTGGTCTGATTTACCTTGTTTTGTGTTTTAATGTTAATTTGTTAATTAAAATATGCGATGGAGACGCCTGATACTTTTACTCTACATGTCCATCGCATTACTGGTAAATTGGTTGAGAGTGTACTTACAGTAATATTAACAGCGTTTTGTAGTTTGAAAATTTTAATTTGCAATAACACGTCTATAGACAAATAAAGCAATGCTATAAGCAAAAGTTGTATTTATACTAAAAGTGTATAAGTGATTGGGTTTCAATTTCAACTGTGCGATGTTTAAAAAAATGATAAACTAATAACAAACCTAAATCCACAAAACAATTAAAATCTAAATGAAGCGTACACAAAGCGTTTAAAGCTTTCATTACAATAAAGTGTGTCAATTTCGGTTGCGACCCACACACACACACACACAGAAGCAAATAATCCGCGAAAACGTTTAACCGCAGGCCCAGCTGCAGCGAGCCGCTCGGACACGGGATAGCAATATTGACGCATTAACCCGGGCGCAGGCTAATGAATCAGTTTATCAATTTATGTAATCCGTGGTTTTCGTGGTAACCGTTTATCAGGTGAGCATTTTCGCGGACGCGTTCGATTCCGCTCGTTCGGTGGTTTGCGTCGGCGTCGGCTATTTTGTAATGGCCTGATATGATGCTATCATAAAAATGTCATTGGCTTCATAATTCTGCTGACCACGGCAGAACTGGTGCGCTCGTTACGATGAGGCAGAGCAGGACGGTCTATCGTTTTCTCAACCGTGCAATATTAAGCCCTGACGCATGGTCTTGGTGGGTGACGTGTACATTTTCATTACTAACCAATCGACCAATTGGCTCGGCAATTGGTAACCGTTTGATGCTGTACGGTGCATATTCAGCATTTCGGGCAATAAACTTTGCCACAGAAACGGAAAACATACAGGTTCGTTAATACGTATCGCTGTACATTTGCAATCTGCCGCAAGAGCAAGATCAAAAAGGAAGCTTTAAATTAATATCCCTCGCACCAGACGGTATAATTCGATCCTAAATCATGATCACACAAGAAAAACGGCCTCCCTCGGATAAAGCGAAAAACAGCGTGGGAGGTTTAATAAATCAGGATAAAATGAAAACCTTCCCTAAACCTCAGCTCGGGGCCAACGTTGATGTAGGTTTTGGCACCAGGCCATTCTCTCTCGCTCTCGCTGCTCATCACCCCAGTAAGCCCGCCCAGTGCCACCAGCTGTCGATACTCATAAACACCTACTCATCTTCCGGGAAAGGTAATGCCTTAAGGACCTTTATCATAAGCGAAAAAGGGCACCCTTCGACGCAATCTAGACAATCGATAAATAATAACTCGAGCTCTGGGGTGTTTAAATATGCCATCCACCGGGGAAGAGCATCTTTTCTGATGATGTTTTTTTTGTGCTGTTGTTGTTTGCGTTTATTTTTGCTGCGTATTCGATACCGGGAAGCAAAAGCAAAAGCTTCCTGGCATACGGTTGGAATTTAATATCCAAAAAGCTGGAATTGTTTTTCACAAATAAAAATCTCACCTTTCAGCTGTAAACTCGGCGAAACGAACATGCACGCTTAGGACGATTTTACGTGGTAAATCGGTTGGGGTATGATAAATATCAGAGATGAATTTCGGATTTCGGGAAAATATAGGCTGTATTTGCAATCTCGAAAAAGCAATCGCTCGTGTCAATAAGAGGCTGGAGAATCCCCATTGCAAATAGAAAATATGTTGTTTGAATGATTGAACCGTAAGCGTAGTGCGCCGTGTGAGAGTTTATTATCGTCATAAAATAAGGCTGCGTGACTAAAAGTTTTGACAATAACATTATATGTTGTACTCTGTACTACGGCATAAACTATCAAGAGCTTTGAATGATGCACGATTTAGACTGTATACTTAATAATACAGTCTTATAATATGTATAGTTTTACAACAAATAATGATAGAATCGGTTTAACGTGAGAGAAACAAAATTTCTCAAAACATCAACTATGACAACATTGTTTCTGCCACTAATCAGAACATACTCTAATTAACCGTAGCACAAAACGACCTTAAACTTACATTGATGGAAGGCTGTTCCACTTTCTGACGGGTTTCATTGTGAAGCACTTCAAGCGACAAATAACTCATCCACCTTTACCCTGACTGACGTGTAACAAATTCTTCCAGTCGCGTTTTTCTTTCACACAACACAAGGCTGCCACTGGTGTACTATCCCACCAGTGCCACTGTTAACCTCCGGCGCTCCGACAGGTGGAATAGATTAATATATTTCACCCATGGCATTTCGCAAGACGCATCCGTCAAGGCGAACGCTACCCAGCGATGCATAGTAATTGAGCAAAAGAATGCTTCGGGTTTTGAATTCGGTGGGCGTCTTTTATTAACGTGCGCGAATCGAAATACAAGGAGCACAAGTGAGCCTTATGTATGGGAGTACCTTGTCACGAAAGTGGGTATAGTTGCCTGTTCGTGGTACCGTTTGTTGGCAGGTTTCACTGCGAGGGTTACAGCTTACAAAGGTTGACATTCGTGGAAGCTGCATAATCGAATCGCGGTGGTTAATGTATGATATTTAATTTTCTTGTTAGGACATACGTGATACAACCACGGCAAATGTAAAATGAAAATTCAGTGAAATCACTGTACTGTCTGGCTGGAGAAAGTTTTTTTTTAATGTAGATGGTTTACTTAAAGTAGATCCAATTTTACCAAGGGATCCTTGAGATTAATTCAATGCAATTAGAGAATAAAAGTCTATTTTCCATTTTATTCTTTGTAATGAATTCAGTTTGAAGAACTATTTGATTTCTACAATCAAACTTTGGTGAGACAATCGTTAAGAGCAATTTCCTTGAACAGTTCCAACTACTTCGTGGGACCTTTGCCTATCACTTTTGGTTCACTTGATTTAAATGAACCGTATAAAGGCACTCTACTTTACAACGGTTCAGATGAGATTTAATACAATTCAATGCGAGTCCCTTCATATTAGGTTGTATGTTTTCTTAATGAATAATATCGGGATAATAAATAATAAAAAACGTTAGGAAAAAACTCGTTAATTTTGCTAAGAAAATGTAATCATTTAAATAAATTCTTCTTCGCCAGATTTCAACTCTTCAGAAATCAAATCTACGATCATCATAACTTCAGCTAGATTAGGTTGTACATGCTAGATATTGGAATTTATTTACCAACATATCGGAAGCGTTTATTTTCTAGCATTATGTTTAAGGACTTTATTTAAACTACTGCTAAAGTTAGATTTAAACCAGCGTCCATGGATGGATTTCATACAAAGCACCAGTGTGATGAATTTCATACAAAACCAAATCGAGAAATCAATTTCCCAGCGAGAGCATTGAATTGAATAACGGAAAAATAATTAAAAAGACCTAGATAGCTATAAAACGAAAGAGGTCACCGCGCCAATAACAATGTTAGGTACAGCAGATGGTGTTAGAATTCCAAAATTTCTAAGTGCATTACGGACCAGGAAGGATGTTTTAACAAGGGATTGCCGGTCATCATTATAACTTCAGATCTTAGGTGAGCTGCTGTCGAAATATGGATGGGGATTTGGTGAGATGTCCTCCCAGAGATTATTGAATGATAAACTCAACAAACAGCAAGGGTCCAATATCAAATGATTGTTATGGTACTGCTAGCTACTGATGAACCACAAAAGCCTATCCGTAGGCTCAAGAACAACAATTGAGATACGCGCAAGGGTGCTGGCTAAAACCCCGTCAAAATATGGCCTGAAGAAACTACTCCACACAAAACACCTGTCGCGACAGACAAAGCTGGTACTTTATAGAACGTGTATCTCTTCAGTATTCACATATGCTTCTAAAAAAGTAAACTTTGTCCATAACTGACTGGCTGCTCTTAGCCGCGTTCGAGATATAGGATGCGCAAAAGGATGTCGACCCCATATGTGTGGAAGCCACTCAACATTGTGCAACGAATTAGAAACGCCAGGCTTCGGTGGCGTGATCATTTCGTGAGAATGGCACCGAACGACCGGACTGGATCATTTGAGATATCTTGTCAAACCCAGAAATATGATTCATATTTTCCTTGTCAGGGAGTTATATTTCAGAAATCAACTTATAACTTCAGATCTAAGATGAGCTGCTGTCGAAATATGGATGGGGATTTGGTGAGATGTCCTCCCAGAGATTATTGAATGATAAACTCAACAAACAGCAAGGGTCCAATATCAAATGATTGTTATGGTACTGCTAGCTACTGATGAACCACAAAAACCTGCAAAATATCAGATTGCGTTTCAGTCAACATCATAACAGTAGTGGTGTGCGTACTGAGTAAGAGTGAGATAGTGATTCGAATCTTTTTAATGTACGCAAATCGTAGGGCTGGTTAACATGTTTTTTGAGAATCGTACCCAGGGATTTTAACTAAAACAATGCTCAATAAAATTGTGTTGAGAATCGAATCACGATGGTCAAGAATCTATAGTAAACGAATTCTTTGATATGAATAACTATTTTCAACTTTAGAAAGCAGGTTATCTTGGGCGATGGATGACACTGGATGAATGTTCTATGCTCCAGACTATTATCCAAAATATTCAGGTCCAGCATATAATTGAATGAACAAATAACAATCAAGTTGAAACATTCAATAGAAACTTAACAAATCCCGAAGCATATTATGATTCCAGAGTACGATTTATAAAGCCACAAACTCAAACAGGATATCAAAAAAAATTATCCAGCTCCCTTTCAACTCGATCGTTTCCCTAATTCTGAATCCCTGCATGACAACCCGAAGCTCGTGATTGTCCACGCAAATGAGAAAACAAAAACAAAACACCCATAATACGAAGATTATAATCGTCAAAAGCGAAAGCTCAATTTAAAGTACGCTACGCGTGGAAAATCGTTCGAAACCCAGCAGAACGTAAAATCCTTCGTTGTTTTGTAATGCAATTTAGGCTGAAGGAACGTGGCTGAAAACTTTACACAAACCAGCGGGAGAGAGAGAGAGAGAGAGCAAGAAAACCGCGACAGAGTTAGCAAGAGAAGCGAACGACTGGTTTGGTGCAGATTTTGCACAGATCCTCCGGTTTTGGCTAACCGGTCAGCTGCTGCTGTTTTTTTTTTTATTGTACGGGTATGCCTGATGGTTATTAAATTAAGCGCAATCTGGTTCCGCTTTTCCCAGTGCTGGACGTTTCCGGGCAAACGGGGACCAAAAGATTGAGCGTGTATACCCGTGTAAGGCAGTGACGTGTGAATGATTTGATTTAATCGTCGCTAACCGGTCCGGTTGAATTGATTCCCGGTGGGTTTTGGCTTTGAAATGAGCAGTGAACATAAACAAGCCCCCTTCTTGATTGTTGATGTTTTCGTTCGGATGGGCAGTGTACGCGTTTCGATTTGAATAATTTAGGGCAACAGTAACGCTTTAATGAAGCGCCAAATTATTCGTTAGAGAATCAAGAATTCTTAGTTTTTTGTTGGTTATTAACACCTGAAAAACTTTACTGTTTAATCTTAAAGTGAATATTATTTCTTTGTTCAATTGAATATTTTTTAAACTCGTAGAAATTAACAGCAAAATGTGAACTAAACCCTAACAAATGGTGTACATTGATGTGATTCCTGTTCTGGGCGCGACACTGTTTGCATAACAAATTGTTAATCGTACCATTTTCCAATTTCTTCCTTCAACTGATTAGCCCTATCCGGTTTCCGTTCACTATCCGTTTATTTTTTTTGCCATTCGGCGCCACAATGTCCTCTCCCGGTTTGGTGAAGAAAGGTTGAGAAAGGTCTTACCTTTAGACAACAGCGGACAG
>KZ061900.1:14052-86912 GCA_002091835.1 Anopheles maculatus
GTGTGTGTGTGCTTTTTTTTCCTCTTCCTTTCCATACGACACGCCGTCTCGAATCCACTCGAATCCACTCCGTAACGGATGAGCGGGAATCTATGGGTAGAACAAATGTTGACAATGCCGCCCCGCTTTTCTCGGCCCCCCGCCGCAACGAAGGCAGCGGGTGGATACGGTTTGCTCAATCGCGTCTGTTTCCCGTGCGAGCGACCGATCCGTTCCGCTGGATACGTATCGTTTCCTTGGCCGGGCGTCGATTTCATTTCATTTTACGTTCTATTATTTATGAACCTGCCGCACGCTGACAATATCATCGCAATAATACAATGCGTTCTGGGTGGGCGAGAACTCAGGACCGGTAGGCAACAGAAAACGGGAACCATTCCGGCAAACGTAAGACGTTGATGAGCCCGTACCATTGTCGTGTCGTGGTAGCTGGGTGTTTTTGTTTCGTGTAACGCGCATCCAGTCTGCCTTCAATCAAGCGAACGAGGTGTACTGTATAGCTGGGTTTTTTGTTGTTGTTGTTGCTGCTGTTGCTCGTACACCACCCTCTGCTCCATCAGACAAGCGGCATGAGATGAGAGGTTTTCTGCTGCAACACTGATGGAGCAGCCTGGTGCCTGGTGATGGCGGTGAACCTGTTGATGAAAAGGTACAAAAGAAAGGTACGCGTACACGTGGACGGGGAGATAATAAAACAAAAGAATCTTTTCCGAGTGTGTGTGTGTGAGGGGTTGTGTTGTTTACGAGACGGGTTTGAAAAGGAACGGAACAATAAAACAGAACAAAACACAACAATAAACGCACAGCGTGTGCATGGAGTGGATAAAGAAATCAACGATCTCGCAATGAAATGCAATTGAGATATTTGGCAGCAAAGATGGGGCGCCGTTCCGTTTCGAGATGTGGGCATGAATGGCGTTCTGTGGAAACATGATGCGCGCTAATGTAATTATGTCGAGTAGTAAGCGTGGGGACTGAGCACACGGCGAAGGTATACAAATAGCAACCTTTGAAGAAGAATTGACATTTCGCACAGTATGGTTGGACCTTCGTCCAGGCACCCGGTGACTTGATGATTCAATATCACGTGATGGATGGCTAAAATTGGACTGTCATTCTAGGGAAGTTCCAAATATTCGTGAAAATTGGGTTCCACTTTATTTACTCATCGATGTCATGTTTGATGTCTATACTGGGTTTCGTTTATATTTAGAACCGTCGTGACCAGCATCAGCTTGTTTATAAATATATGTGCATTAAGAGAGAATAGTACATATTTTTACTACACATTACAAAGCTGAGTCTTATTTTATCTTCAAACATCGCATAAAACGCCCGCATGTATGCAATTTTTATTGTACAATGAGGTTTGATCTGATTGCAATGGTGACCTATAAAAGCTCTGCGCAATTCTTTTTCTTTTCTTCGTCCTAGTAGGTCATACCGGCCACAAAGGGGCTTACCGGGAAAATGAAAGCGCTTCTGAAAAACTACTACAATGATAAGCTTTTTCTCAATCACTGGTTATTCGTGGTACAAGGTTTACGACAATAAAAATCTCAGAATTGATCTGAAATCAATTAAAGCACAGACAACTGGCAGATTATAAAAGAAACCTTTACGTAATTAATGTTTCATGGAGTTTGCAGGGTTATAAGTTATGATTGTCAATAGGAAAATGTGTTTGCTTTCAATAATTTATTTCGAAACGAGGTGTCCACGATGTATCTAATATAAATTGATTTAAATGATTGAAAACGATGCAAATAGCACAGCAGGACAAACTAAGAGGATTAGATTAATCTCTTCCGATGTATATATTTAAGAAATTTAATATTATGCTTCAGTTCTACGCCCGATATATGCCAAAAATCAACATGGATTGTTATGTTTATTGTCTCGATTGTAAGAAAAAGAACTCTCATACACGAACACAAGTAGCTCTCAGTCTTATGGGAGAATAAAATGCGCGAATACAGCATCAGCATTTGCATTCGTTACGTCCTCATTGATTGCAGCTATTGATTGTGCGAAAAAAAAATAACAACTTTGAGGCACAGTCAAAACAGAATGACAAATTGTTGCTTGAGCCGAGGTGTGCCGGTCTTGCATAACCCAGAAATCACAGAACAAATAAACAACCTGTCTCGGTCGGCCCGAGACTTGCCCTGCATCTTGGCAACCGGATTGATCCTGCTTTGCTTTTGCAAGTCTCGGTTATTATAATTTGGATTGTGTATGTTCGTTCGCTTCGCTTCGTGCTGTACCGACGAGTGCGCTTATTATTGTTATGTTTATTCTTTTGCAATTTTACCAACCACCCCCCAACAGACCAACCTGGTAGCAGTTTGCGGACGGAAATTGGTATCCCTATCGGTGAGCACGGTTAGCAGCAGCGATGCTCGTTGTGATGCTGTTGTTTTCATTAATCCTACTCGTTCCCCCGCCGATCGAGACAGTGTCGTGTATCGGTGTATCGGGAAAATGTGCGAGGATTTTGAAACTCGGAATAACGAGGAATTGTTATGCTAGCGTGGGAGTCTTCTTTGGCTCCAAGGGATTTCTTCGTCCCGCGATTGTACCAACCACGGTACTTATATTATTTCCGTTGCTTTGCCGGCTTGGAGCTTCGGTTGAGAGCATAAAGTGGCAATTTAATATTGATTCGCCGATTCGTTCGATGCACATCCACACACACACCAGCCACCATCACCAAGATTCACATTCTGCGGTGAATGGCGCCTTGCGCTTATGCAATGTGCAACCCATGGAGGATGGGCTGGTTGCGATCACTCGGATAGGATCGCTGCTGCATGTTGCGAAATTTGCACATCCTATGGCAGACAGAATTTGTTTCCAACAGCGATATACCGTGTACCGGCATGGTGAATGTGCGAGCTCTATCTCTTGTCATTGTATCATTGCTAAGGATGTACTTAAACACACACACACGCAGCCACGCTGACAGACCCACACAATCAAACTCATCTCATCTCGGCCCCGGTTCGGTTGCAGCGGTACGGATTGAAAGATAGATTCACCTTTCCCCTTTGGGGAAACTCACCGTGTCGAGGCACGTGGGAGCTGGCGTCTGACATAAATTGATAAATAATTGATGACAATTTCCGATGCGATGCGTGTGTATTTTAATTTAATATTTTTGCCAAGCAGCAACGCAACCGAAAGAAGCAAAATTGTCTGCTAAATATTTCATTATGCTCATCATTCGGAGGCCTTTTTGGGCGTAGATGCGAAAGGAAGGCGGCCTGCTCTAAGCCGCTTTCCGACAGCCGCTGCTTTCGAGATCACGACGACGACAATGACGTTGATGAAGATGATGACTATGATGGTGCTGACGACGACGACGGTAAAGACGACGACTGCTGCGAAAGATGAGTTCGAGCCAGCTAACCAAAGAGACAGAGAGAGAGAGAGAGAGAGCGCCAAGGTTCCGTGATTGCATGAACGAGGCAATCTTCACTCCGGGGCACTTTCACGATCGATTGCTGCAGTGGGATTTGAGTGGTTTTGGGTGACAGAATATTTAAAGTGAAGTGTGCACCACCGTACCGTTGTCCCGCGAGCTTTTGCCACCGGTGTTTGGGGTACACAGGTTTTACGATCCTTTGAATATTTAACGCCCCGGCAGGGCAAAACGAAAGGTGATAGAGCGAACACAGCGAGCAGTATGAATCGCGTTGGTTTAGTTTAGTGTGTGTGTGTGTGTCCGTCCTTTTTTGTTAGGTTCAGCTCGGTGTGCTTTCGCTGAAAACTTCATGGTCGCTGTCACAAAAAACGAAGGGACGATGAATGATGAAAGGGGATTAAAGCGATAAACTAAAATACAAAGCACTTGGAGCGATCGTGATTGAGCGGACCAAACCGCTTTGCTACAAACTATGAAGGAACGTGCCGATGCTCGCGCTACGGTGTTGTGGTTAGCGATTGCACAGGTTGATGGATAAAATATTAAGCTTGATTACGATGAAATGAATTTGAAACGATCGTTCTCTTTAGCGGAGTTTCGAGGACATGAAAAAAGATGGGGAAAAGATATTCTTCCAGCTTTGTACATGATTTAACACACGAAATTGTTTTCTGCGGTTAGACAGTACAGTGCATTACATTGAGTAGGGAAAATTAGAGTATCAAAAAGCAAGCGTAATGACTTAAATTTTAATTTCAGTTCCTTGTCAACGCCGCAGGGAACTTCATTTGTGTTCTTTTTAACCATTCTGCTTAATTTTTCTGCTTAAGAAAACTGTGTTTTGTTGGTAGAGCTTATGATTGCTAATTCAAATTTCTTGCTTGTCCATATAATGTCCAAGTTTTTGTCTTACATTGGCCTTACCAAGTTACCTTTTTTGTTTTGCTCGACTCACCAACCAAGCGCTCGGTTCATTTCCGGTCGAACGTTGCGGACAATTTTTGCAATTGCACCAATCGTTGGAAATCACGAGACAATTGAATTACAGCATGGCTCCGGGTTGATTTTTTGTTACCCCATCGCTTTGTCCACAAAATTTCTGCCATGACGGAAACAAGCAGTACCGGGCAAAAAGAGGCTAAAAGAAAAATAGCATCCTCAACGAAGAAACATAAACTGCTGCGCCCGTGCGCAGAATTGAATTTCGATGATTTGCTGATGGTGAACTAGAACATTTTCATGCGCTCCATCGGACGAGGGAAAGATTCAGAGGCAATGGAGAAGGCAAGAAAAGGAAAAAAGAAAACTAGAAACGAGCACAAAAAAAAAAAAAACACACCGAAATTGGGAAAACACATTCCCGGTTACCATTTCCGATTGCGGAAACTAAAAATACGGCCGAAGAAAATGAACACCACCGCCATGAGCGCGCCTTTCGCAAAATTTCCATTTCCACCAGGCAAACGAAAGTTTTCTGGCAAACGTTTGCAAAAAAAAACAGCGTTGCGAAAGGAGACCTGCTCGCAGCATCTTCAACCTACCAGGGCTTCGCCGGCCGCTACCGCTACCAAACTTCCGGTCAGAAATTGAAGGTTTCCATTTGGCGTTTGGTGCTGGTGGTTGGCAAATTTGTTGGCATAATTTCGATAAGCGTTTCGATCGGTGCGGTGTACGAACAAATTTCGATCGATCTTATAATTTTTCGGGTCAAAAGTTTGTCATTCGATGCGGGAACTCGAACGGGGGTTCGCTTGTGGAAAGGGAAAATATCTGATAAATGAAGCGATCGCTTTTTTTCGTGGAAAACGATTGGTAGATTCTTCAAGACGGTGCCCGATGGAATCCTTCATCATAAAAGCTTAGTTAATCATGGGTACGGGTAAGGTGAAAAATCGATCGCACACAAAAACACGATACCGATTGATGGTTAAGCAGTGGGAAACAGTGGCGCCGGAGGAAGTTCATCCAACCCCGAAACATTCATCACTTTATCATCGTTTTATATATGACTTTTTCTTTGGCTCTTCTTTCAACTGCTCCAGTTTGCTGCTCAACCCTGGGTGGTATGGGTGCTGGTGCACGGGATCGGAAGCACGTGGCATTTAAAGTTAGCGTAATTTTACTTGCACATTAACTTTTCACATACAACTTCCGGCCATCCGTGATGATCCGTCTCATTCTTTCGCTTTTCCGCTCGGTGCCAATTCAAGTTTCTGCGCAGCAACTTTATCGCCATGTAAGCCAGCAGCCTTTCGCTGATCATGAGCATGGTACAGGAGCGGGTACGGTAGCAAGGGTCAAAGGTGAGTAGTGAAAAAAGTTTGCAAATCTCATCAATAATCAGGCGGCAGCTAATTTGCATATTCGATGTATCGGCAGAAAGTGAATCGAAAGCCGAACCATACCCCGGAAAGCGGCTGTCAACGGAGGCTGTTCTTGTGGAGTATCGACGAAGTTTAAATCGTGTAACCGTGAAAGAGATGGTGCATTCGTTTCGAAATGTGTACCAAAACTTTGGAATGTAGTGCTTGGCTGACATCCAAGAACAAATTTGGACGGTTGAAGCCGAGCTAGCTGGAACATAAATAAATGAAAAACGAGACGGCAATGAATTATTTTTGCTGAGACTCTACCATTTGTGTGGGGTTGGGCGTGCGGGCATTTGTAGGATGGTGTGCTGATCTTGAAGGATGGAAATTCAATTGTAGCTGAGCTTGTTTTCGTCCCGGAAAAACACACCGAAAATTTGTGTGCTTCATCTCAGAATCGGGTATGTATTTGCATTTGTTTGGGATTCGAAGAAGAATATGTATGCTTTTGTTTGGATAAGATTTCCGGATTATCCTTGGAAATGTATAAGCTAATAAAGCAGCTTAGAGACTTTTCTCATAGCTGTGTAAATGTGTACGACAGAGTACGACTATAGAAAACTTAATATTACTCACAAAACTTCCATACTTAAGCTTAAGACATGAACTGGAAAAGTTATGAAGAGGTATCAGTAAAAATAACATAACTTAAATTAAATGTGGTAAAAACGACGAATAAATCATAGGAAGTAAGATTTTCTAAAGGCAATTGCATACCTTTAGGCGTTTGTTGCTTTAAATTGCAAGACTTTTTTAGAGGAAAAATGGAGAATGAATGAAGATATGCAATAAAAAGGACGGATTTATCTTCCAACTTAGGAATCCTAAGAATCCTTAGAAATCTATTGAAAACCTCCGAATAAGAGCTATTTGCATGAATGAGTGTCCAGGAAGCGTGCCTTTCATCTTGAATTCATTCTAACCGGATTTGTGTGTAATATTGTGCTGTATCTTTTGATGATGCTTTATATATAGCCATATTAAATTACAACTTAATGTTTTATTGCGAAGGAAATACATTTGAAATGTTAATAATAAATAATAAGAAAGGTTAAAATTATCCAACTTCACGCAGCACAGAAATAATCGATTGATTAAAAACGTACCACAAAGAGCAATCCACCAAGCAGGTTGTTATGATCAACACCTCAAAATGGACGCTCCCGGCGCTTGGTGCCGGGATTATGTGCCGGCATACTAATCTGCACCACAATGGTTTGGGGACGGTAAAACAATGGTTCGGATACAAAAAAAAAAAAGAAATTGCGCTGCTCCTATTCAAACACCGCGCCCGTCACCGACACTATTCATCGGCTGAATGATCGAAGCCAAGGTGAACAATGACAGCATAATCATTTAAACCCAAAACACTCGTCCCCAAACCGACCCACGTTTACTCATCCCACGGTGACCATTTATCACGGTGAAATGGTGCACTGTCGGGTGTACTGTACGGTAGCCGGGCAGGTTAGGCCCGGGTGGCAGTTTCAATTTAAGCGTCCGCTTATCGCCACCCCCTACCCATAAACAATAGATAGCGAATCTGGCTAACAAAGAAAAGCTTGCGCTAATGGGGTTCACTCGGCGTAGGAGTATTGTTTCGAGTGCGGGTGATGGTCGGGCGGCAGGGACAGCGAGCAACTCGATTTGATGCCGTGTGCTGATCAAAAACTTCGTTCATTGCTTCCACGACACAGTGCAACAGTTCGGTGGTGCTGTGGCAACGGCGGCCGGATGATACTTGCAACCATTTTAAGCAGTGCGCCCATTTTCCTTCCAAGACGACACGTTTCAAGTGTGTTTTACCCAATTTCCTGCCGCCCGATTGTTTACAGCTCGTTTCGGCGGGCCATTCGAGGGGCTGACTGGTAACGATTTTTCAACAAGTTTATGGTTTGTGGTGAGTTTCGAAATTGAATTTCCAGCTCCAAATGTACATGCATCTGAGTGACTGGGTGCTGGAGTTGTCGTGCTACAGCAACCAGACGGCAAGCGTCGCACACGCTGATGACAAAATGGCGAATCGAATGCGTATGAAGAATTGGGCATGGAGAGAGGATGCGTTGTGATAAGTTGAGTTGGTACGTGCGTGTTGCAGAGCGGGTCCTTATCAACGAATCAAACGTCAAATGTTTAACAGCACCCTATTTCCAGTCGATTTCCGGTGAGTGTCTGGTGTACGTTTGTGGTTTTTGCTTTACAGTTGCTGTAGATGGAATGCGGAAAACGTGGAGAATGTATGTTTTTTTGCAATGATTGGTAAATGCAGAGAAGATTCACAAATTTTGTATCATTTCTCACCCATAAAGAAAACCTTAAAGAAAACCATTTTTTCCAATAAAGAGTTTACATCTCGTTACCATCAAGGAATTGCTTAGAGTAAATGAAAAATGTGGATGATTAGTTAATTGACACTTCGTTAAAACTTTGGCGTTGGATTGTGCATGCGGTTAGTTAGTTAATCGTAATATTTTAGACCGTTGTTAAGGGTTCCTACTCATATTCCTTTCCAATGGCATTAATTCTGGCTCATGATAAAACGACTGTGTTATTGAAATCAAAACTGGATTCAAGGCTGAACAAAGTTGGAGTTTAGCATACATTTTTAATGTCTAGTTTATGTTTAGTTTGAACATTTTGGAGGGACAAATATTTGTTGAATTTTTTGGGATATTGTGTTGACAATATACCAAGAGGAAAATTGTTAGGTTAGAGTGTGCTGGAAGCATGTTAACAAACATGTAGGTAAATTGGTTGTAACCATGAAACATGACATTGCAAAGCATGTACACCATCATGATTAGACCGAGAAAAAAAATTTTCAAACATAATAAATCTTCTTTATCGTGCCGATTCTCCAGCAACCAATGCAGCATGGAGGATTCGCTGCACAATCATGCCCCCGGTAGAAGTAGAATTGCGCAAAAAAACTCCTATACAATCATCCATCATCCAACGCCATTCGCGATGATTCCAATCAGCCAGAAATTCTCCCGCCGTAATGGCGCCAATTCAGCGTTGATTTGTAAACTGCAAACGTTGTAAACTCCGCTCGATGCCAACATCTTCCAGCGGTCGTACCACCCACAGTACGGAGCCTGCCAAGGCGAGCAAAATCAACTTCCGTTATCGTTGCCCGCGTTCTCTGCCCACCTTGTGCCCATTAGTCTGTCACCTCACGGCCAGACACTATCACCGAGCTCACCAAAAGCAAAGAGGACAGCAGAAAACGACGCACGGACACACGAAAAAAAAAAGTTTACCAACACTAGCTCACTCAAACGCAATGTCTGCGTACGTCGTGTGTTGCGTACGATGTCGCACTAATCAAACACCGGAAGCGGTTGTTCGCCTTGGCTCGTCCCGGCGGCCCGCTGCCGGAGATGCAATAATTCTCGCTGGAGGGTGATCAACCGGCGTTTGATTCAATCATGATGCGATTCGACACATCGATTTCGTCAACCGGACCCGATCCACGCCCATTCGATGCCAGAATTTGCAAATTTAATCGGCACGCCTACTTTTTTGCTGCCCCTTGGGTTGGGTCCTCCGGGATGAAAGGATTGCCCGGTTTGTAGGGGCAAGTGGCCGGGATGGTAAGGCGGACTAATATGTTTCGCCAATTTTCGGAGGTCACGTCCCGCGGGGCATGCATGATTGCTTGTAAGAAATTAAAGGTATGACGGATGGTCGACGGTTCGGGAATTTTCGCCGATACGTTGGCAAGAAGGCATCGGTGAATAGTTTATGCAAATTTCGGTGTTCTTTGAAGTTGATGCGTCAGGGCACGCAATTACGCGGTGTGATTAGTGCAATTGGGTGTTGATTGGGATTGGGACATCGTTGTGAAAGAAAAGTTTCAGTTTGTTAGATTATGTTTTATGGCTTGGATGGTGGTGAGTGCGATGGATAATTATTTGAACAAAGAACAAAAGTTGCAAATGATAAAAGAACAAGAGCAAAGAGCAGGGGTATCTCGTATAGACATGAGGAAGTTATTGGAGTGATGCTGAGATTATCGGAATATTTTTAACAAAATAGTATTGCTTTCTATATGACCATATTTACACAATGTTTAATTGTTGAGAGTCACATAAGCTGAAAAAATACAATCAAATGAATAGATACTGGTGAACTTCCAGTAAATTCCAGTAAGTTGCTCAGCATTCCAGCATGAAAACGTTGATGTAGAGTAGAGTAATCCAGTGGAAAAGGAATCCAACATATTATAGTTGACGGGATATTTATTTATTTATTTCTCCTTTAGTTATCCAGCTGTCGTTAGCCTACATAACAAGATTTTCAACGCATCATTTAAAATGTTTAACGCACCACGAAATATTACATAATAAGCTTAAACATTGAACCGTAGTAATGGAATAATAGTAATGGGCGTCAATATTACCACTGATCAATTTATGAAAAAATATGCACTGTGCCGTCATTCTTCTATGTTCAAGCGGTTCTAGTCCAAATAATAAACATCTAGTACGATATGACGGGCACAAAGAGACACGGGACCATGGAAGACGATAAAACATAATACGTGTAACCTTACGCTGAATGGATTCTATCCTGTTAATTATATATTGTTGCGAAGGAGTCCATATGATACTGGCAAATTCTAAGATCGGTCGGACAATTGCACAGTGCAGGGATTTCACACTGAATGGATCCTTAAAATCTTTAGATACACGCAACATAAAGCCTAGTGTACGGAGCGCTTTTGAAATCATCTGTTCGTAGTGGTCTGCTAGTGTGAGTCTGCTGTCGAAGTTCGGGTAAGTACGGGTAAGTTCGTGTCTGCCTAGGTCACCAACTACCTATGAACGGGGGACAGAGGAACTTGTTTTTCTGTAATCGAATTCAATCGGAGCTCTTTTTCTTGAAAACGATATTACTGTACATTTGTTTATGTTGACACGCATTAAATTACTTTGACACCACGAGATGAATTGTGTTAAACAGTTTTGGAGTCTTTGACAATCCGCAAGGTCAGAAATTGGTAAGAATATCTTTAAGTCGTCTGCATATAAAAGCTTTTCGCAATCTGAGATAGAATACACTATGTCGTTAATAAATATGGTAAACAAAATAGGGCCTAAGATACTGCCTTGCGGAACTCCTGCAGAATTAGTGAAGAGTGTAGATAGGGCATTTGCTATTTTTACAGTAATATGTCTATGATTTAGGAAGCTGGACATCCATTTTACCAATGCACCATTAACACCGTATTTTGCCAGCTTTGCAGTAAGTAGAGAATGATTCACAGAATCAAATGCAGCGCAGAAATCCGTATAGATGACGTCCAGCTGCATTCCGTTGTCCAGCGCAGGGTAGCAGGAGCTCATCATCGAGAGTAAATTCGAATTAATTGAGCGATTGGGTAGGAAACCGTGTTGATCGTTTGATAAGACAGGGATATGACGTCGTATAGAGTTACCTTGCGGACAATCCCAAGGTCCGAGGTTTTAAATGAATTCTTGGAGTACCCAGACGTCAGTTATGTTATGAAATAACAAATAATAAACCTTAATTCTCTCTTTTCTTGCATTCTTTAGGATTTACGAGAGCAAGCAACAACCACATGTAGCCTTTGTCGACTAAGCTTAATTCTTTGCAATACTTCATATAAAAACAATTTACAAGATACCAAGTGAAAAAATAATTTCTATCGTGTTTCTGTAGTTAATCTCATTAAAACATATCGGGAAAAACTTTAATTCTGCTAACCCTTAAAATATATCGGTTCATTATCGGATCAATCACATTACGGTTCGAGCTCAATGACGAACAGACCTAATGATATAATTAAGTAACACTTGCGATAAAAATATCGTACCCAAAGCCTAGCCTCGGGGCAATAATTAGGATTCGGTCAGTTTTCCGGTGCGTCCGGTGCAAACTTTGCCGATACCACACCTATTACCCACGTGTGCGGTAACGCATCCACATGGTTCAGTGAGTGAGCTAATGAAATGAGCCTGCAATTGCCTACCAGATCTACCAGGCGAAACTACCGGTGTCACAATTTCAACCTCGCTGCGTTGGGGACATCGATACGGTTGAAGCGAACGAGGAATACAAAAAAAAAAAAGCGCTGCAAAGGCACAGAACCATGGATGAGTGGTTAGTTTAAATTGTACGGTTCAATTAATTTTCAAAATCCCGTAACGCAAATCCGACCCGGTGTTACCTGCGGGGCCAATAGAATTGATGGGATTTTCCTGCAGGGATGTTTTTTTCCTTTCATTTCAGCTCTCCATTTCTCGGTCCCAATTCTTCAACAGGTAGTACATTGTTGTTGTTTTTTGTGTGTGCGTGTGCGGTGTTGTTGTTGTCAAGCTTACCACTGTGCTGGGTTGTAAATAAAAGGTGTCGGTTTTCACACTATTGCATTATTGGCTTGGTGTATTTAGGACCGATACGGATGAGCGGAATGGTTTAAAAACCGTGTCCGAGGATTAGTTTGTTTTGGGGGGCGGGATGTTACGCGAAGGAACAATTTATATTGGCCGCGATATTTCTTAATGAATGTTCGTCGGTAAAAGAAGAAGTTCAGCAACAAAACAAGGGCAAGAATTCGATACCTGTTCCCATCCTGCGGCAGGTCCGATACGCCGACGAGCGCTAATTTAATCCCCGGTTAAAATTGCATTTGCCGCTATCTAAATTTGTTTACAGCTTTAGCTTTCGGACGCAATTCGGCTACCGCAAAACCGGTAGTCATTGGGAAAAAGCGCATAATCTCCGGTGCCGGTTCCGGACGGAAGCGGAATCGCTTCGAATAACATTAGGTTTACGGGTAAGTTTCTGGCAACGACGTATTTGTGTTGGTCGACTGGTACTGCTGCATTATAAAATAAACATGCGGGTTTGTGTTTGGTGTTTGGTTGTGCAGATTTGCAGATGACGTAAATATTTGCAAAATTGCGCCTAAATGTAGGCAATCTGTATCACAAATTTGTTTGATGTGAGGCATTTTGTTTATCGCTCTGCTTGTGACAAATTAAATTTGAAAAATAAAGCTTATCAAGTTGAAAATTAAGTATGAGATTAAATTGGGAATTATTTTCTTGTGTAAATTACACCCAACAATCACGAGATCAAACAATTTAAAGATAGTAGTTGATGTTGAAGAAACTCAACATCTCAGTGTCTTAGATGAGCTTTTAAAATTCGGTTTTCAACTTTCATCTTTCGGACAACTTATCGGCGAACCTTTGCACGATACCTGCAACGGCAAACAAAAGCAACCATAAATTAAACACAAAACACCCGCGGATTATACGGTTTTCGGTAGGCGTATTGGAAAGTGACCATTAGCGTGAAGCCAGCACAGATTCTACAGCACTGCCCGGTTCTTCACCATAGCTTCCCGCATGCTTCCATTCCCTTCAATGGTCTCACCATTTACCGGACTTTGCTTTTATAGTTTACGCTGGCAAGGTAGCTTTGAATGTTGGTACAAAACTTTCTTCCCAGCTTTCGTTGCTTCGGTTCAACGCGAGCCACCGACTTTCGAATAACATTAGGTTTACGGGTAAGTTTCTGGCAACGACGTATTTGTGTTGGTCGACTGGTACTGCTGCATTATAAAATAAACATGCGGGTTTGTGTTTGGTGTTTGGTTGTGCAGATTTGCAGATGACGTAAATATTTGCAAAATTGCGCCTAAATGTAGGCAATCTGTATCACAAATTTGTTTGATGTGAGGCATTTTGTTTATCGCTCTGCTTGTGACAAATTAAATTTGAAAAATAAAGCTTATCAAGTTGAAAATTAAGTATGAGATTAAATTGGGAATTATTTTCTTGTGTAAATTACACCTCAACAATCACGAGATCAAACAGTTTAAAGATAGTAGTTGATGTTGAAGAAATTCAACGTCTCAGGTCCTTAGATGAGCTTTTAAAATTCGGTTTTCAATTTTCATCTTTCAGACAACTTATCGGCGAACCTTTGCACGATACCTGCACCGCAAACAAAAGCAACCATAAATTAAACACAAAACACCCGCGGATTATACGGTTTTCGGTAGGCGTATTGGAAAGTGACCATTAGCGTGAAGCCAGCACAGATTCTACAGCACTGCCCGGTTCTTCACCATAGCTTCCCGCATGCTTCCATTCCCTTCAATGGTCTCACCATTTACCGGACTTTGCTTTTATAGTTTACGCTGGCAAGGTAGCTTTGAATGTTGGTACAAAACTTTCTTCCCAGCTTTCGTTGCTTCGGTTCAACGCGAGCCACCGACTTTCTTTGGTGTTGTTTGGCCACAGTTGCACAAGACGCAGCGAAAACTTTCCACCACCCCCTCTTCCAGCAAAACCTATTCCAGGCGCGGGATACGAACACATAGGCATACCCATCCATACCCGGTGGGCTTATTGTGTGCGCTCGGTAGCCGGTTAGCTGTCGGTAAATTAATTACGGTCTGGTGCGTCTGTTGGGCTGCTGGTAGTTTGGAAGTTTTATTAAAATTGCACGCCGTCCCTCTAGCGGGCGCCATCTTTCAAAGGGGAGTTGGCACACAAAAAAACAACAAAAATTACCTACCTCTGGTGGTGATCTGGTTGGTGTGTTGTAGGCTTTGTTTGTGGCATTTCTTCATGCTTTTGACGTGCTGTGTGAGTTGTGTGCGTGTTTTTTTTTTGGATAAAACCCTAACGGCGAAGGGTAAAAGTTTTATCAAACGATATGCTTTTGATAAATCCGTTCATCCGTTTGAAGTTTGACGTTTTCGCTGGACGAGTAGGTTTGTATCATCAAAGCGATTGTTTGGTTGGTGAAACGTGTGCCGGTGGGTTGGTGGAAGATTGTGAGTGTAACCGTGGGTACATTGGTATCGTAATAAAAGCACATCTTGAGAAAAAACATAATACGAACTTAAGCGAACCTGTACGTAATTAAAAGTTCTGTCGTTTTTGTTTGCTGCTGTAAATTCAAAATATCGCGTATCTGATTTTCATGGAAGTTGTTAATGGAAATTAATTGTAGAATACCAAACACTATGAATATTTTATGCATCAATTTGTGTGGTATATAGCAGCGAAAAACCTGAATTTTCCATTTTGGGAGAATTTTACACACATAAATGTAGAATGGGAATCATCCGCTTACAGGGTTCTCATCACAGGTACGTTTTATGGTTCCCACTCCGTACTGTGCAGTGAATTTAATTTTTATGTCAAGTACGAAGTACCATCATAACGCAAATGGCTCTTCCTATATTAGCACACTTATATGGTAGAACATTTTCAAAATAGTTGATGATTTCCTCATAAACGTTAAACTTTTCTTTGTGACCGAACGGAAAGACTACGTAGTACCGGGCGCACTAGGTTTAGAAACATTTTTCAAATACTTTGGCAAGAGACTTCGCCGTCCTCCGTGCTCGGTGCCTCAACCATTACCGGCAAACGATAAGAATCTCATCTTATAAATACTTTTACGAGTGGCCGTACACGTCCGGAGCACGGTTGTTGACATTATTGGGCTGGCAAACAAACCTGCTGGCCTGTCTGCTCGCTTTTCCGCACGCCGACACACACACACACACATACCTTCAGCAACAGAAAAAAGGTACATTTCCACCGGCTTACCTCAGCGTGCACACGCCATCCCGTTGAGTGACAGCTTGCACAGCTTGTCGAAACGTTGCACATGGCTCCATTAGGGTGTGTAGTTGCTTTATTGCACACCACATCGAACCAGGCACGGCCTGTCCCGAACGCCCGATAACGAACCCGCTCCCGCTTTTCTGGCACACAAACACAGAAAAAAAGCACCGCACCAGAAACCGAAAATGTTCTTTTCTTGCTCGATCATTTGTGCATTACACGGTATGGTTGGGTAGAATATATGGCAAACGAAAGCTAGTACACTCCGCCACAAAACCGTCTGCCCTGCGTACCCTGAAGGTGCCTAATAAAGTTTCATCAATTTAACGATGCAAAGTTATGTTCCCATGCTTTCAATGTTTTCAGCACAGCACCCAACTACAGTCCACGTCGCGGCGCCGTAGTGCGAGTGGCGGGCTAGTGAATAAAATATGATTCCATAAAGGAGGCCAGTTTGTCATTCATCCCAATAACACATACAAACACACCGACACCCACAAGAGGCACAGGGAAATAGGAGGAAAATAAAACATGAATACCATACTCCCTTTCCAGATGCAACCTTCCGGTGTCTTGCTTTTGTTTGGGTGAAGGAAGGTGTGTGTGTTTGTGTGTTTGTTGGAAGGGCCAACATGTAGTGGCCATAGACTGGAATGGAAGTTTAGTACGGGTACGCTGTGTACTGGAGCACGATGCAGCCCCTAAAAGTAGACGAGGGCGTCCAAGCACACCTTTCGAAGTTACGGTCGCCGCGGTTCGCTCGCGTGTCGGTCGACGAAGGTCCTCTCACACGCTGTTGTGTCCTTACTGCATGTGAAGACTTCGGTAAACTAGCAGAAAAGGACAGGGCTCGGCAAACAATTCATGCTAAGAATGAAATGTTTTTTTTAAGGATTCAAAACTGAAAGCATAGTTGATATTTAACATCATTACGCCCAAATGTATGCAATGCGAGTGCTAAAATATCTTTACTAATTCTTTTCTCTCTGTAGCTTATCATAAAAGCTAACGATAGCATACTTTTAGGCGCCTATGCTTCTAGTTTTTTCAAAAGGAAACCAACCGCTACACTGCCGATCACTGAGCTAGTTGCATATTTGTGTGATCATGCATGAAGTAACTTTATTGGCGAAATGACAGGAATCGAAAAAGGCATAAAATTTCTCACCCCAACTCTCCACTACTGGCGTGAACCGTCCCATGCAAAACGGAAAGAATTCAGGACGAATGTTCGATGCTTGTGAAGCCATTTTTCTGCTCCATTCTCGTTTTGATGCACCCGTACCTGCGAATGGTTAGTGCCACTAGCGAATGTGCAGGAAAATCGAACCGAGGAACGATTTTTATGGTCACCCAATTTTACGAGCAGCAGCAAAACAACGGTACTCGGTCGGGTTTCAACAAAACGTCGGTGTGTGTGTCTGTGTGTGTCAGAAGAAGCAGGTCTCCCACTCGGGTGTTCAGGGCTCGCACGAAGCTTGATCTATTTTCTCGGACGCCCAACCCCACACCGAAAAAGCTCAACGGAAAGTGAAGGATTTAACCCCTTGTTGTTCGGTTGTGTTTTCTGCTGGCTGAGGTTGCTGAGGTTTAGCCTTGTCCGGGCTGAGAGATGTTGAGACCACCGACGGTGACGGTTGGCAGTCGTATCCCGTCACCTGGCGGCAAAGACATCCACCGTGCGCTTCATCACTCGCACCGTGGTAGGGTGATAGAAAGTGTCATAAAAAGCTCATCATATCAACATAATAAACTCCATAAAAGTAGCAAGAAATATATCGCTTTATGGGTCTGTAAATCATGGCCTCGACATGGTTTTGTGGGTGTGCTGGGTCGCCAGCCCTGAGTGGCTTTCAGGGCAATTTAAGCATCGGATCGGAACAACCGCGTGTCGATGCTTTGATTTACTCCCGCACCACTCCATCTGCTTCTTTGAGCGTGTGCGTTTGTGTTTGTAGGAAAGTGCGTTATTAATTTAGTGAGAACGAAACCTATCCGCACACCAAATGGCACCCCGGCGATGGCATTCCATTTTCCCGGTTTTATTGATACATTTCATGAAGCAAATATTCGCCCCGGCAACGTCGGCCGGCTAGACCGGAAATGCGTTCCTTCCATTTGCCAACGTTTACTACCATTTAGATCCATTCACACAGCACTCGAATGTGTTTCTCGTGGTTGTTGTTGCCCTGGCTGACATGCTTTTGCAACGAAAGTCTCGATTTCTATGGCGGGTCCTGTGGGAGCGAGAAGAGCTTTTGTAGGATGGGATTTTTTTTTGCTCTGGAGCTGCTTTAATGGTGGCAAGACGGTTCCACGCGTCCACCGGAAGGAGTGTTGAATGATTTTCTACATTACGATGATGTATGGTGTGTTTATTTTGCAGCATAAACAAGCGTACGGTCTGGGCGAAGTGTGTAGCTAAATGGATTGCATCTGCTACTGGGAAACCTTACTATCTTGGTGAATTAGGTGCCAGATCGAGTGTAGGTTTTGGTTGATGCTTTCTTCTGGGACGGTTTATCTGTTGTTGTCTGATTCAGTGTGAAAATCATAGAAAAAAGTATATTTTGATTTAACTAGCTGTAAGATAATTAATCAACGCCTAAAAGTATGCAATTATCATTGCTTTGAGTACGTTTTCGTTTGTTTGCAGATTTTTTTTGTATCTACTACAGAAGTAATCATGAAATTCAACACTATTGTTCAGGTTACTTTTATCTTTCTATCCATTTTTTCAAAATTCCATAAGGCCTACACAATGTCACAGAAAATTACCTCATTTGTATGCAATCAAACGAAGGCTCCACCGCTCAAAAGGCAAC
The DNA here is from genome assembly GCA_002091835.1 of Anopheles maculatus. Taxonomy (NCBI): domain Eukaryota; kingdom Metazoa; phylum Arthropoda; class Insecta; order Diptera; family Culicidae; genus Anopheles; species Anopheles maculatus. The sequence goes on from KZ061900.1 coordinate 32,297, forward strand.
AAAACTGCTACAAATGAAATTCTAAACAGCATACATGACATGTAAATCGCATGCTAAACCCAATCGCAATGGGCTGCATATCGCCGGTGCATGTTTTGTTTTTTTGCTATAAAAATGCTCCCTTTTCCATCACTCTCTACACCACCCACTTCCGTATCCGGTCGTCTGAATCTAATCATGGGTTTGAAGAATTCATCGACGGCCAATTATGACGATCGTAACTTAATGCAAGCGAGCAGACCACTGGGGTCTGCCACCATGCTTTTCATCCGTATTTTGTTTGGGTGTCTTTTTGTGCCGTTTCTACCTTTACATTCGCAGTTTTCTTTCTTCACAGCCCATTAGAAACTTGCGTCTGCAAATGACATTGAGCGGTGTAGTTGGGGAGAAACGATTCACGCTGCTCAGAACACACATACGAGCAAATGGGAAAAGCGGAAAGGGACCCTGCTCATTGCACAGACTTGGACACAAGCAAAAGAAAAAAGGCCACTCATTAGGTATCCGGGCAGTGTAATTCCGTCTGCATTTGATTCCACACCACAAGCCACTTCAACGGCCGAACGAGGGAACGATTGATCGTTGGGTCGGTGGCAGTGCGCTGGCTGGCTGGAGGTTGGAGCTGCACGTGGCACGAAATGAAATTGGCGCCATATGTGTTGCGCTGGCTTAATTTGTTTTGTTTGCAAACAGTGGGCTTTTGTATGAAAATCCAACCATCAATTTCGTCCCCGGGTGGACAAGGGAAACGTTCGGCTGAGGTGAATAAAGGAGGGACAAAAAAACTTTTTCTTTCAATGGAGAAAAAACAACCCCGTACGTGTGGGGGGAGCGGGAAAACCCACCTACCAGACTCGTAGCTGGGTGCAATTGTGGCGCTAGGTAATTAAGGGAAATTTTCCACCCAATGAACCACCTGCCAGTTTGCCTACGTAGAAGCTGCCGGCACCTTGCCACGGTGCTGGTGCACGCCGTACCGTCGAAGGCAAAAGTGAACCGCACACTCGAATGAATACGCTTTGAATTTATCGTATCCGAAATGAATGCGAATGACGGGGAGTGTGGGATTGCTTAAGCGCAGAGCGAAAGAGAAGAGTGTGAGCAGCAAAAAAACGCAACCCGAGAGGATGGTTTAACTTTTGCAATTTGTCGTTCGGTCGCCTTTCTCGTATGCAAATTAGCACGATTACGGTGCGCAGATGAAGGGCAGGCGAACGTCGGAGGCGGGGCGTGAAGCTTGAGAGTGAACAGTGAGCCAGAAAAAGGCTCATTTTGTTCGAAAGTAACAGGTTACAGGAAATTATCAAATCAACACGTCCGCTGCATTGCTCATGTCGTCAGTTTTGCTGCTGCTGCCGAGTGGACAAACACTAATGAACATGAGTTACAAGTTTTATGCAATCGTTAATGTTTTGTTTGTGAGGGCGACACACAAAGTTGCACATTTAGAGGTTCTGCAGAGATTATGGAAAACAGTTTTGTTATACTGTTTCATTTAATTTGTACTAAATATGGAGCTGGGAAGTGGAATAATGTTGAGGAGATTTCACATGGCAGGACCGGGGTTCAAATCTCATCTGGGCCGTTCCCCCATAGTGAGGACTGACTATTCAACTATGCGGTAATAATAAGTCTAGTAAGCCAGAAATGGCAGGCATGACCTAAAAGGCTGTTAGGCCAAGAAAGAAGAAGAAGAAGACCGGTATTAAAAGATGCTCAAAACATTTCCACTCAACGCATTAAGCTGTGGTTAAATAAAAAGTTACAAAAGTCAGAAATGGCAAAAAAATTTTTCGAGTTTCTAGGGTCAAAGAAATTTAGATATTTAAAGTAAGTTAGTAATGAAAGTGAGAACAGGAACGAGGAATTCAGAGAAAATCTAAATCTAAATTAAAGAAGAGTATCTTCTTCTCTCTTGACCTAACGACCTCTTAGGTCATGCCTGCCATATTTGGCTTACTAGACTTGTTATTACCGCATAGTTGGATAGTCAGTCCTCACTATGGGGGTACGGCCCAGATGAGACTTGAACCCCGGTCCTGCCGTGTGATGACCGGCGCCGCTGTCGCATCTCCCACCGGGCCGCCCCTAAAGAAGAGTATAAATAACTCAATAAGCTCCAACTATAACGAGTAAGATGGATAGAGTGTGTAACATTATCATTAGAAACGTTTTAACGCCGTGTCACGCGTTTGTGTCTTCCAAGAAGTAAGCAGTTGTACCTTGGAAATTAATTTATAATTCTAAACTGTCCACCGGCAGGTCTTCGCTACACTACACTACAAATCGTTGCAGATGATCCACTTTACGGTAATGAAGTGATTAAAAATTTACACATTCTATTCCAATGGACAGCCTCCTTTCAGTATATTTTATTACATTTTAACACCAATTTACCGATGTCACTTGTGACTAGCGCGAGTTCACACTGCGTTCCCTCGGTAACAGAGCTATCAAACGCTTGTCCGTGACCTTTTGCTGTAGCACAAAACCCTTTTCAATGGTGACGTGTCACCATCGCTATCGGTATCCTCGGTGGACTGTTCTGAGAAGGCGTCTCCGTCAGCTCTAGTGTTTTAAAACGGAATGAACCCCCGTTTTGGAAGAAATTCGAGGAAAAATTGCGTTGTGCTCGGCACAGTTTCGACGATGGTATCGGGCGTAGACTGAAACTTGCGTTGCAGTAACTATTCATCCATTCTACTTTATGTGGGTTGATTCGAAGTATGGTTTGTGTTTGAACAGGAAATGATAAAATGCTATGTGGGTTAGTGAGATTGGTGTCCAAGAATTTATGTTAACAAACACTCATCTATTCATTTAATCCGTATCTTAAGGATGGTGGATAAGAAAAGGGATACATATGGAGTCCCAACATTTAGCATGAAACCTGTAAATAAATATGTCAACTGGTAAAAGCTATCAATGCAAGAAGGTTATTCATATTTAAATTTATTTCTAAACTTAATGAACTACTACAATCGTCTGGCTCGCCGCAAACAAGGATGCTTGCTCAAACGAAAACACCGTATAACCGGAGCCGAATTCATCAAACAAAAGGCTCAAGTATCATGTTCGGTCGAGTGTTGTTCGTGAAAGATTTCCATAATCAATTTCAATGTTAATTGTTGATCTTCACCCCCGTTTCACCGGCCATTCGTACGGCTTGTTTGATGGCGTTAATAAACTCTCGCCCCCGGTAAAAACCACACTCTCCATCAATCCAGTTGACGAATCCAGCCCGCAGGGTAAAATATTTTAAACCGATTAGCTTGATTGATTCCTTTCGTCAATTTCGCGCTCCGGACCGAACCGCCCGGGGAGGAATTATTGGAATCGATCTAACACAATATTAGTTCAACCGCTCAATCGACAGCGAAGTTGGAAGAGAAAGGATCATTTTTAAACGCGACCGACCGACCTTTCGCCTTGGGTGCGTTCGTGCGGACGGAGGATTTTTCTGTTCCACGGTCTGTCTTTCCTTTATCTTTAACCCGCGAGCAAACTGACGGAACTAAGTAGAGTCATTTTTTTTTGGTTGCTGTTGCTCCTCCTAACCAACTGTGCCATACTGCTGGTGCCATCGTAATTACCGGCACTCTGGCACGTCACCGGTGGAGAATGGCGTCACATTGGCCACAATGATTATGATTGAACCGAGAAAATCCATTTTGTTTGGGCGTGGGCATCGGTGCAGTGGGAAAACATGAAACCAATATAGAATAAATGCAAATGGAATTTCATTGTTCAAGTTTCTTTTGCAACCATATATTACCGAGCGGGTGGACATTTATCTATGGTATGGTTGACGATAAGGGCGTGCGGATTTTCATGTGATTTATATTATTAGAAAATGATTAAAGCATCGAATTTATTAGAAATACTACTACATGACGTATCTTTATGCTCAGTGCCTGACATCGACACCTATATTGGAAGCTGGTTTGAATTTAAATATTCCTGAAATCGCAATACATCAATAATTCTCTTTTAAATTGTGACCGTAGATGGAAGTGTTAGCAGGTTTTATGTTAATTAGTAGCTACTGCTGGCTTATTCATTTGAAACTTTGCCTTGTACGTTTGAGCATTGCGATTCAAAACAACTGATAAATAATTAATTATGCTTTCAAAACGTTTTATTGTGCTGCGATCCAGTCACTTACAAATAATTAACTTAATTATGAAATTTTCCAGAGTAAAATTATGAATGTTTACTAAAATTTAAATGTTGTACGATAAAAGTTTTTGTTTGTGAGATATTGTGAATAAAGAAAAAGCTATTTGAAAGAGTTTCATTAGTAGAAAAGCACCTTAAATTAAATAACAGTTCTGCAGTAAAGTTGTAGCAGCAACATCTGGCATCTGCATACATGTCTGTCATGCAATACGAAACACCAAAAAAATTCGTCCAGCCGGAAACAATTGACACAACCAAAAACGGAAATGCAAAAAGGAACAATTTGGGAGCAAAAAAAAAAAAACACGCAAACCACACTTTTGTGGCCTTCCCCATTCGGTCGATTATGGTGAGCTTTTTCGGGTGAACCGCCACTTCAAACCGAACCCCCCCGCACCCCAAAAAAAAAGAGAGCAACCAAAGAAATAAAGATCGTACCCCACGCGATGCGGCGATTTTAATTCAGTTAAAGTCGTTCGAGATTTTACCCACCGTCGGTGGCCATTCGGGAAAACAAATTTCCGACGATGAGACAACGTTCTGGTGCCACATTATGGGGCCCAATTCATGCTGTCCGAGCATGGTGTGAGGGTGAAAACATCGCTGCTGTAATTCATTCGCAAAATGGCGTTTCATTCGCATCGGTGCTAAGCGGACAGCAGTTGGCTGTGTTAAAGCGACACTGCACAATTGCATTCACTGTACTGTTTTTCGCGACATTTATGATCACGTTTTGAAAGCATGGCAGCTAAAGTGGCCGTGGACGAGGAGCCCGGGAGCAGGAAAATCAAACACACCAAACGAAAAAGGGCTTTCAATGTGCATAAATAATCGCTTTTGCACGTTATGTGCACGGGGGCCTCGTTTCGGCTGACTCCGTTCGTGCTTCGGTTGCCGGTTGGTGGTTTTGATTGTGACAAATTATCACTCTTTCCTTCGCCAGCTTTGCGCTCTAGCCAAGAGTCGAATGGATCGTGGGAATGTATGGAGGATGTTCGGTTCGTGGTGGAAAAATAAATTTCCAACAAATGCAGCTTTTATGTCTTCTGTCTTTTGGCTGAATGGTGGAAAAATCCAATGCTTCTGTGAAGGTTGTTTGTTGGTTGTCTGTGTGACTTTATAATCGTTTTATTGTGCACATTTGTTTTGTGCATATTGGATTCGTAAAAAAGCATTGCAAAATGGGTTGTAAATTACGAAACAAGAATATTGTTTCGGATGTATTAAGAAACAATTGATTAAAATGAAAAACGAAGCAATATAAGTAGGGAAAACGTTTAATGGGGATGGTTAATTGATATTCAATTACTTTACGCAGAAGGCGTTACAAATGTAGTTTTTTAATAAAAAAAATATTTAAAGATGCACAAAACTATTTTACATTTCTTGTATGTCTTTTAAAAATACTTTTTTAATACGATAGTGTCCTAAAGTACAAGTGAAGTAAATTATAAAATTCTTTTAATCTCACATCAAAGAATGAAATGAAAATTATTTGTCATTTTTTATTATAATATTTACTCAGAGTTGGGGCGGTCCGGTGGTGTATCCGATAGCGGCGCCGGTCTTCACACGGCAGGACCGGGGTTAATCGTTTTATTGTGCACATTTGTTTTGTGCATATTGAATTCGTAAAAAAAGCATTACAAAATGGGTTGTAAATTACAAAACAAGAATATTGATTCGAATGTATTAAGAAACAATTGACTAAATTGAAAAACGAAGCAATATAAGCAGGAAAAACGTTTAATGGAGATGGTTAATTGATACTCACTTACTTTACGCAGAAGGCGTTGAAAATGTTTTTTAATAAAAAAAATATTTGAAGAAGCACAAAACTACTTTGTTATTTTGTTTAGTAATATTTACTCAGAGTTTACACACGTCTTTCCATTTCTTGAAGAACTATTGTCCGTTTATTGATTACTGCAATCGATGGACGAAAGCTTTAGCTCTATTGGTTCAGCGTTTTCCCTAAAATGAATGTAGAAATCTGTTTCGCCATTTCCACTAATTTTTCTCCCAACACGCAACAAAGTCACGCAGAACATCTCAGGGACCCATTTCAATTTGTCTCGGGCGCTTCTTAAAGATTCGGCGCACCGGGCAAACGGTGCTTCATCCAGACAAATGGTCTCTTTGCACGGTTCACAAAAGCAGAGGAGATAAACGAGGTTATAGCAGCCATTTCTTATGCCACAAAGTACACTCCAATTCCACTCGGATCGGTAGCAACTTTGGGCGCGCACACACGAAGTTTTCCGGTTCCGGGTTTTCGGAACAAGTGTGTGATAAGACACGCTTAAGCCGACAAGGAAACGGAACGGATTCGGAGTCTAGTCGGTATTGCGGGCAAACAAATTGCACTATGAATTTGAAGCCCATTTTTTTTGCTGAGCATCTATGGTGGCGCTAGGTAAAAACATGGGAAGGTATGCGTTTCCCAAATCCGATCCGACACGGAAGCGAATTTATCAATGTGAGTTTGTTCGCTGCTTTCGTGTTACGGTACCTACTTATGATGAGTGTATCATGAGCGGAAAACAAATTGTCCATTATTTTGTGATTTTTCATGCAGAAGTGTAGTGAAAATGAGGGCATTTTTTGTCTTAAAACCATTCTTACGTGGTGCTGAGTATATTTCGTAATATTGTTTTAAGCATCGCGTCACATTTGGTTTGTTCTATAAAGAAAAATTACACTTTGTTAAAGAATTCTTCTTGTTTTTTGTTTTTAAAAAGAATTCATCTCTCATATGATCGCACATGATCACATCAACATATCGAGATAACCTTGCTGAGCAGCATGCAGCATCACCTTGGAGATTCTATCGTTCACCGTCTCACCTCCAGCGATTAGATGGTGCTGGGTATATTTCGTAATATTGTTTTAAGCTTCGTTTCACATTTGTTCTATAAAAAAACTACACTTTGTTAAAGAATTCTTCTTGTTTTTTTGGTTTAAAGAATGCATCTCTCATATGATCGCACATGATCACATCAACATATCGAGATAACCTTGTTGAGCAGCATGCAGCATCACCTTGGAGATTCTATCGTTCACCGTCTCACCTCCAGCGATTAGATAAACTTGACGAAATGCGTCCGCCGTGACATCCTTGTGGAAATGATACAATATATCCTCTGCTTCCTGCTCGTTGGCCAGCATACAGGGTAGAAATTTGATCGCTATGATCGCACCATAAATAAAGTGCTTTTTGAGATGTTGTTTCATCGCATCAAAACTGTTGATAAAGAGGCAAAAAAGCAGATAGTTTTAAAGAGTTCCTAGAATTTAAATTAACTGTTCCTATACTACCTGTACGGCTGTAAGATCGGATCATCTGGCTGTAGTTTCACAATGTCACAAATACACCGCATCAGCTCTTCGTGGTACACGGTAAGCAAATGTTCCCAGCCTCCGTTAGCCCAATCCTCCGGAGGCATGTTCATGTACATGAAGAACGACAGATCTAGTGCCGGCGATCCATAACGATTCTCCTGAAAATCGATAAGCATCACATCGTGCGGTGTATCGCCTTCATACCGAAACAGGACATTATTGCGGTTGTAATCGCCGTGGAGGATCACCGAATAAACGTCATCCCGCTCGAGACATCGTTGCATCAATTCCGACGGGTTCGCTCCATATCGGCGACGTAAAGTTGCGACGCGATCGCGTACACTGTCCGACTTGAACAGCTCCGGTTTCTCGTCGAAATAAGCAAACAGTCGTTCAAAAACAACCTTAAACACGATATCATAGCTTTCAAAGAAGATTTTTCCATCCTGCACGAAGTTGAGTGGAATGATTCGTTTCACCAAATCGCACAGTAACTCCGACTGACATCCGATGCGTAGAGCGTAAGAGCATGCGTGAAACTGAGCTACTTTGCGTGCCATCAGCATCAGGTGAGCTTTGTCCAGGTTTAGCCTTGGTCCCGGAACAAATCCTCTCGCGGAAACATCTTCCATCACCAGAAAGGTTTCTTCCTGATCACTGTAGCTGGGATATCGTACACCACACTCAGCAAGATAGATCCGTGGACAGAGCGTGTGGAGATCGAGATTAGCACCGGCTTTCCGTATCAATTGCTCGTATCCAGGAATAACTGCCGAATAAACGTTTATCTCGTTCGGGAATAGTACGAGTCCGAGTGATTTCTTCCGAAAATCGTCGTCACCTTTCATCACTTTCACCATTACGGTGAGACATCTCGAAGCACTGAGAACGGATAACAGGAAGCGTAAATTACTCAAGTCACATGTACACACACAGAGAGCGTTTGAACCAGTTAGACTGCTCTTACCCAGTGACAGTATGCGTAAGGTTTAATGTTAGCCGGTGTATGACCGACATAAACCCATCTAAACCTTGTGGTGTGGTCAGTACACAATCACTGTCAGACACTATACGATAGCCATCAAGATCGTCGTTCGATTGAATGATTTTGTTTACCAGCTCGGTTGTGAGAAATTTCTCTTTACGATCTTGTGCCATCACTAATTGCGGATCGTTACGTTTTGTGCCCAATCGTGGAGGAGATGCCGAAACCAACTGACTGCTTGCTCGGACGAAAACAAGCGCGTACGTGTGATAGTCAAACACACGCACACACGCATAGACAGCTCGCGTGGACAGTTAATGTTATGCTGGCGTTGGTAGGCAGAATGTCTAATCTTATCACAACGAAGCCACTAAACATACAACAAACGCTGCCGACCAGTTTGGATTGTGTTTTATTCGTGTATTTTCACAACCCTGACGTAATAGGTGTCATTGTTGGTGTAGTGCCAAGCTTGTGTGTATTAGTGATAAACCAACAGTAGCATAGCGTCAACATACGGTAATCGTAATGATACTTTCGTTTGATTAGGTTTTATTGTAATGTGGGGTTGCTGATGCGATATTGCGTATGGTCATGCATGTGGTCATACATGAAAGAAAGGTTTGTTTTGTTAAACGAGAGACCGCTTTGGGACGTTTAATGTTAGGCACAATTGTGGCACTTGAATGTGGAGAGTCTTATTCCAAAGTAATATGAGAATTAGTTTTGTGAAATACTAATGCGATGCTGGTACTCCGATATGTTCTATATTTGATGCTTAGAGGCATTCGAGTAGATCTTCATGCAGTTCGTTAGGAAAAAGAGGACTTGAATATCATTACGAGCTGGAGACTCCTCAAGCAAGATATTCAGTTTCGTTTTGGTACGATTAAATATGTAATAATTTATCTAATTTAACTAAGTATTTTTATAGCCCGCTCTTAGCTCCAGTAAACACAAACTTTAAAGATTGAAATGCTTTGACTGCAGTCGACGCAAAAGCTAGACATTAAAACTTGCAAACTAATGCGCTGCCGCAATTAGCCACTCGAATTACAGCCTGAAACATTTAAAATTGCTATAACACTTGCACGAAAACTTTGCTTTATTGTCTCCGACACCGTTTTGTGATTCAAAACTGTCACATTAGGGCAATATCCTGCCATTTTTTGTCAGTTGCTTTGCAGCGCATTATGGAAGAACGCATGTCAAGCTGCAATTTTCGACAGTTTCGAAGCCGAAACCATCACACGGCAAACATGGTTCTGTAAGTGCACTTGGCTTACGCGGCAAGCAAGAGACGTGGTTCGTTGCCGGAGCGATGAACAGGCAGATAGACAAATAACATGACGATAATGAAACTAATTAAATTGTCGTAAAACTTGAGCAAAAGTCATAAAAAGGACAACTTTCTCCGTAGAACGTAGAACGGGCGCGGGAAACCCGGATGCGAGAAGGCAAGGCATTGAAAAATCGGGTCGGGTGGCTCGTTCCGGACGCCAGTAAATTCATTAAACACAGCGCACAACGCTAACGCCAACATATGCTTGTGACAATCGCAATCAAATTACGGCACCCCGAAATCCTTTCTGCAAAATCGCTCAAACTCGACACGGGTAGGATGCAGCTGCGCTACCGGAAGGGCAAAACTTTCCCATTCAATTACTCGAAAGTGTTTGTTCTTCTGGTGAATCAGGGCAGAATCGTCTTCAAACCTTTTTGCTGCTTGTTGCCGATGGTGCTGGCTGCGTGCAGCAACGTTTGCTGATATGGGTGTGTGTGTTATGTCTGGTGAAGCCCGGTTTGAGAAAATTTTGCCCAAAAACAGTGGAAGCATCCCAATTGCGGATGTGGGAATCACTTTCTCCATTTCCGGAGCAACTCGGCCACCCGACACTTGCTGGCCTCGCTGCCACTCGTCATCAACGATTTCCGGGCTTTAGTCTAAATCAAGTTAAGTGTGCCGCACACACACACACACACATGAACGACGATCACGTTCGGTTAGAGTATGATCAGCTTTAGGTTGTTTGGCTGAGCGTTTTACCGCACCGGCAAACCTGATAACCTGACGGAGAAGAATTCCAGTTAAGCATTGTTTCTTCTGCATGGGAAAACCCTTCCCTGTCAGGTGGTAAATATAACCGACGTACCTATGTAGTCACCGGAAAAACTAACTTTCGTACAGTGCTGCTTTCCGCTGCGAAGCCTGTAGTTCCCTGGTAGAAGCAAGCTTGCAAAAGCACCTTCGAACCGAAAACTTCTGTGCTCCAGAACGTCTTTGAATGTCGCGATTGTTCGCGTGAAGCGATGGCAGCGAAGGTAGATTTCGAGAGTGCTGTTTTTTTTCCTGCTTTCTTTCCTTGTTATCTCTCCACATAGTGGGGAAATGGAAAGTTTTCACAAAGAATTCAAATCCATATCAACTCGGAGCCATATTCATTATGATAATAACAATGATAATAACAACACACACCTTCTACCCGTCCCGCAATCAAAGCACACAAACAACGCACACACACTCACACACATTCGTACCAAGCGGGTCTTCAGTTTGAGGTATTTCAGCCGTATTAACCCGGAAAGTTGACGGCATGAGCAGTGCTGCGGTTTAGCGTACCGTACCGAAACTCCTAAGAACGTTGTTTAGCTTCGGTAGGCAGCAAGAAGAAGTCCTAAAGACTTTTAGAGTCCCTCGCAGTTTCCTACTTGCCTCACATTGTTTCTGAAGATATTCCATGCTTTCTTTGGGACACGGGGAAAAACACACAGCGATGGGAATTCGATTCAACTCGAATGCTTGAACGCAAACAAGCGTCACGGCACAAACAGAACTCGTGCGTTTTGACATTAGGGCGATCGTTTGTGGTGCTTTGCCTAAATGGAGTTCGGGAGTATGTGAATGGGTGTTCCTGTTCATAGCCGTTGAACTGTTTGGGGTGTGAGGCGTGGGAATTGTGCGGGAGATCATCAACTAAATTTACCTTTTTAAACGTTTGGGAAACGACAATTTTTAAGCAATGATCTTCTGATGGTTTACTACTTTGATGCATAACGCCTATTAGTATGCAATTCGTTACTGAAATGCACAGCTAGTGGCTAGTAACAGGAAACTCATTATTGCTACAGTCAATCAAACTTGAGTGTGTAAATTACGATTCCTTAGTTTCAGGCACTGAGAGGGTAAATCAAACCCAGTCTCAAATGAAATTAATAATTAGGGGACATTGTTCCCGGATATTTTGTCGTTGAACTTCTGGGCGTAAACTTTTCGAACTTCACATTACATAGCTGCGACCAAATATACTCAAAACACGCATTTCGAATACCCAAACCGTGGTGTGATTTCGGCAAAAGTGCGTTTTAATCCCCGTTGGGTATATCATACAGCCGTCTTTCATGTTACACCAACTGGCTGATGTTAGATCAATGCCAACAGGCGAAACGGCAGCAAGATTCGGCGTACATTAGAAGATTAATAAAAGTCGTTCCAAGGCTAGCTCGGTGGGTACCGTGGGCAACGCCTTGAGCGCACGCTACCACAGCCCGACGCACGGTCTGTATTGTTCGGTGTGGTTATTCTTCTCTTCTTCATCAAAACAGCACTCTCCATTTTCAGGCGCACCGGTTTCGCACAGTCGAAATTGTACTTATGTGCTTCGGTTCGCAATATTATTGCTTTCCCGGACACCGGCCTTCCGGGTGATGGTGGTGGTGAATCCGAACGTTACAGTGTTTGTTTTCTTTTATGGGTTTGTTTGCAGTTCACCTAAACGGAACCGAACGAACAAAAAAAATCCTCGGACGGATCCATGCCAATTGAAATGAGTACACGGTGCGTTTTGCTGTGGTTGGATTTGTGGATGGAGAAGGAAGATGGATAAAGGTTGGTGCCGAAGAGTGGAGGGGACCGTATTTAATCGGGAGCTTAGATGGTGCGTTTCGGCTGTCGGATCAGCTGTTTGATGTTACGGATTTTAAGGATATTGCATGCCCTTTGTTTACATACCGATGCGAAATTGAAGCCATCTAGCATTCAATCATAAAAACAACATGGGGCGTTATGCTTAGGATTAGGAGGATGAAATATATTGCATTTGAAATAATAAAAACATGTATTATGAAGAGAACTGTGATTTTTAATAGGAATCCCGCTTCTTAGCTTAGTTTTAGTTTCAATGGATTAGTTTTGCTTTGAAAATTGCATACTTTTAGGCGATAATCTTAGTATTTGTATGTGTTGTGGTAATTCTCTACATGATCATCGTGTGAGCTGTGTCCTGTTTATGTGAGTACGAAGGAAATCTTTATTCTTATCACCAGTTTAGATTGCATACCTTTGACCATAACAAAAATCAAGTTTATTAGTAGCTGTATGCTGTATGCGAGATCTCTACGTCTCTTTTTGTTAACAAAATTTAGATAAAAAAAGCTTCCACTGTCGATTGATCTAGACCATACATTGTACAGTTGTCTAGGTGCTTCAACAAATTAAATGCACACATAATAGCAGCAGCAGCACGTTCCATTTGTAGCTCATTTCAGCTGACCAAAGATCCAACCATTAAAGCATCCATTTATGCTCATACAGTTCGCGTTCCCAAGCAAACCTTAAGGGATTTCCCGTTGGTCCAGTTGCTAAGTGGGGAAAGAAAAATGTACCAAGCACCACCAATAAGTCCGACTCGAGTGTGTGGGGACTGTCGCGTCCCGGGTGATAATGATAGCTGCAGTGAAATAAAAGCAAACCATCCCAGTGCAACGGCAACACAAAAAAAAGCCCTGCATTGCTGACCACGCGCCAGTAGCTCAGCAGTGAAACTTAATGGAGCGAAATGGTCGAGACCGGAGAGACAAACGTGGTCGTGGTCATCATTAGTCCTGACAGTTTAGCCCATGGGGATGCGCAGTTTAGTGTGCGGAGTGTGTTTTTATTTTCGCTTACTCCAATTGCACCGCTTTGAGTATGTGTGCTGGGGTGTGAGTTGTGTGTCTGTGTGTGTTTGGGTGTTTGGGTACGGTTAGCGTGTAACAGCAAGACGCTTCACCGACAGCCCTGCAGCAGTGTCTGCCACCCGAGGCGTTACGTTCCGATGTTCGATTCCCGTCGGGTGCAATCATATTAAGTTACAGTTTATGATCGGTCGATTGCAGTCATGCTGGTGGCTTTATCCTCCGGGTGGCCAAGCCAAAGCTACCCCGGTGAGGGGTATGTGTGGTGGAATAATTTCGAGACAATTTTACCGTCTAGACGACAGTGTAAATCCTGGATTCCTGCGCGGCGCTGAGGTTATGCATGGTCGGGAACCGCGAGGAACTGTATGCATGCATATCTACGTTCCGTTGCCTACTGGCGGTGAATGGGAATGTGAGTAGGAAAAAATGACTATCTACCACAATCTACATCGACCACGAACTTCAGTAGAGATGAGGTTTTTTTTTGTGTGCTGCAAATATTACTTGTCTAGGCGGTACTGCCAGACCTTCGGCAGCTGTGTCAGCGTGCTGCCGCAAGAGCAGTTTCTGGTACGGGTGCAGAAAATTTATGTTTCCATTTATGATGCCAGCGCACCCAGCAGTGTCTGGGCACGATCATGGCACTGATTGGAAGATGCATGCAATGAACCGTGGCCAACCTGTGTGTCGCAGTTCAATGCAAAAGTTTTGTCACCAATCGAATCCAATCGGCAGCCAGCAGAGGGAAGATGAACTTGACCGAAGGGTTTGGGGGACCGGCAACTTTGTCGATGCACTTTTGGCACAATTTTTCGTTCGGCAAAGGTGTACACGCGACCACAAACAACGGGTTGATTGGTTATGGTGAGGCTTACAGTTTGGTTGTACATGTTGCACGGCTGTTGTTGCACGAGTAATGGTTCTCGTTCGTGTGGTTTTCCCAGCGGCACGCTTAAGCGAACGGGGAGCGTTTTTCGGCGGGGGATTGTTTGCGACAGCTACGGTGGGAAGTGGTACCAGCTGGAAGTCATATTTATTGCTCCGACATTAGGTTACAATTTCGAATCGCTTGCTAGCCGTGCCTGTGCGATGCCGTTGTTCGGTGTGGCGTCCTGTGGCTTTGTCTTTCGGTTTCGATTCGGTTGTTGCACGGAAAGGGTGGTTAATATTATGCTGCAAATCAGTATCATTCCTGGTTGTAAGCTTGGAATTTCTAAATTACCAAAGTTTTGGAACGTGAGTGTGTTGTTCAATGTAGGGTGGAAATCATAGCATTAAAAAAGGCACCCAAAAGCTTCGCAAGACAGTAGGGTGGTTGGATGTAACTTTCGCGAATGTCAGTCTGCATTTTGAAATGGCTAGTACACAGAAACACACACACGCACACGCTCACATGAACATTATGCATTGCTTTGATGTTGGTGGGAACCTATTTGCGCATACTTTAAACCGAGGCAGATGAACTTTTATATGACGTTGTTGGCGTTTAGATAATTTCGTAAGTGATAGCGATTGTGGAATTTTAATAAGCAAAGACTTTGATGCCATCTCGGCCCAGTTCGTGTGTAAGTGTAAGTGTAAGAACGTTAGCTTTTAAGAGTATCATTAGTGTAAGTGTATTCACTTCTTAACTCATAATTCACTTTGGTTAGCAACGCCAAAAAGTATGCAATGGATGGGAATATAAGATTTTTTTTAAATTTTCTATTTTAAGTCAGGAAACAAATTTACGAATCTAAAAATAGTTATTGAAGCAACATATTATCCCTCCCTGTTTCACAACTTGACGCGATGCGATCTTAAGACACCAATCAAAACTTGAACACCACCGCTTTGTTAAGCCTTCGCTCTCTGGGCAAAGTATGGTCAATTAACAGCATCAGCAAACGTTTGCAGGCATGAATCTCTCGAGGCAGCTGAGAACCACCAGATCACTTGAAAATTTTCAACCACAATTCAAACGTTTTGGCGAGCTGTGTTCGGTTCGTACATACCCTACCTGGATCGTGTTCTCCGGATCGAAGGAACGGTACAAGTTTCATGCACTCTCAACCCCCCGTCAGATTGACTCGTTTCGGCAAATGTGGTAGCAATTAGCCCGGGAAATAGTCGGCCGGTGCCTACACCCGATCTCGCACTTTCGGTAAGTTTCGTTCGGACGCTGGAAAGCGTTTACGGTACGCTTGAGAGCGTATTTGCCCCTAAAGTTAGACAAAAGTTTTCCGGTACGCTCTTTATCTATCAGCGGGGGCGACGCAATCGGACCTGCAAACTAACGGGCCAGAAAGGTGTCCGGTACCAAGGAATCCTTCGGTCTCCTCTTCGCTCCGCTCCCCCACACACATCGGTACACCATTTGAACGGTGTCGGTCGGAAAAACACGCTCGTTATGATTTTCCCGGGAGCTAATTACAACAGTTGATAAACAAACGATTAGCCACGGGAGAGCCGGTCGCTGAAGTTTTGTTGCAAGCCTGAAGAAAACGGCTACAGGCCTGACGACTCAAACGGTTGTTGAAAAGTTAGGTTAGATGCGTATCTCTACTGTTTGTGAAGCGAGAAACCTGGTAGCACTGGTAACGGGCCCGTTTTACCGTGTAGGCGAAGTCAATTTAAACTCCAGCCCGGTTAGAACCGGGTACGCCGGGTGGTAAAGTGGCTCGGAATCGTCCGCACCCGCACGCGTCTTAGCATCCCAAACAACGGTGTCTGCACACCGAAAAGGCTACCCAACCAAACACGATCCAACATCTTTCCAACAGTCCCGTAGGAATCGTTCAACTTTTCAGCACACTTTGCAAGATGATTATTTTATCGGAGCAAATAAATACCGGGGGAGGGAAATAAAATTTCCACCCCGAAACCCGGGACCCACTGCAAAATGGCTTTCGGGTGGGAAGAAAGCCTTTTTAAAAATGCTTACAACGCTTGTTCGGGGGTTTTCCCCGGTTGGGCTGGCGAAACGGACGGTTCTTTGTCTTTGGCGCAAGGAGTGGCAGCGAAAAGGAGTAATGGGTTCCGTGCGAACTGTTGGGTAGGTATTTTATGCGTCTTTCTACCATCGTCAGTTGCTTGCCTTAACGACTGTCAGGGACTTCAGCTCAGCTGTTGACAGCGCCGACGACCCGTTTGGGTGTTTGTTGTTGTTTTTATTTCTTCTCGCATTTGCTCCGCATGTCATCGTTGGACCGGGCAAGCATGGTAAAGAAACTTTCCAAGCAGAAGAAAAATAGGTGCAACAGAGAAAAAAATGAAAGAGAGAGTGAGGGGAAATGCTTTCTGCACATCGTATCGTTTCCGTCTTATCTTGGGATGGAAAATTGAAAAACTACACCAAGAACTAAACCAACTGACAGATCGAATAAGTTTCCATCCGATCGATTCCGGGAAGGAAATCGGTCGACAAGTTTGTCGACAGGTGGATGTACGAGATGGAATCCCCGATCACAATGGGACAATGCATTAGAAGTCGTAATTATTATGTGAGTTCGGCAAGTACTTTATAGATTCTGAGAATTGCATAACTCTAGGCGTTTAGCAAGAAAAAACGATTAATTTAGCATTGTATGCCAGACTTGAACACTTGAAATGGACGATATTTGACAAAAAGCTCTGTCATGCTTCGTTACAGTTAGCACGATTGTATTACAGCAAGACATTAAAATAGATAATGCTACCACATTAACGGATTATTGACCAAAACATGTTACGGCGAGCGTTTTATTCCACTATGTAGTTACGTTGCAGTACTACCGATACGAAGACGACAATTTCATGACTGGCATTAGGGGCACGAGACCGCCAGTCAAGTGGAAGCGAATTGAGTGCTTACGCTAGGGATTTGCCTCATACATTTCAGCTCATAGCTGTCATGCGGTACTCAAACGGCAGCGAAATAATAAGCGACGAGCACCAGCAACAATTTGTCACGAGATACACTTGCGTCGTACGGAACGTTTCCTGTCACTTTGCTGCTCAGGGCTCATGCAACTTTAGAATGTCTTGCTACTTGTCATTTTCTTGTGTGTGGTTTCGTCTGGTTCATGTTCTGTATTCTTTTGCATTGCCGATAGGTTTTTTAAAGTTTCAAGCACTATTTGTATGTCGCCACCATTTTCTTTAACCATTGTAACGTAACTGTAAGGCGCTTTTGTGGTGAGGTTTGAAACTTGGGATTTGCGTTTATATCTACATGCGATCCGGTGCAGTCGTATTCGAAGTGAATCGATTCACTCATGTGGAAAGTGAACCGGGAAAAAAATCGTTTTAGTCGATTGAAGTTCACACCCGGTGCATATTGTGCAGAGAGGTGTAAAGGCTGTCACTCTTTGCTCATTTCAAGTGAAGCAGATGCATTAAAATAATGGGGGCTTATGATGGATGTTGGAAGTTTTGCTGGCATTTTGTTCGAATAAATAGAATTCACGTAATGACTTTTCATAGGGGTTATTTTTATTTCAAATTTTTTGACGTTGATAGTGCGAAATCTAAACTACATTATTTATGTTTCGATTGAAAACATTAACACTATCCAGAAAATATTATGAAGTTGTTATTTTTGCACTGAAAACTATACATGTTTAATCCACCAACACAGAGCTGTTTCACTATCGCACACGGCCATGCAAAAATGTTTTTCCATCGATGCCATATTAATGGAACGTAGGTGTGTGAGGCTGATGATAAAAATCTACAGCCCAGTTAAGCACAGCAATTGCCAGTTCAAACGTGCACTTTACATAGCTAGAGATGGCCAGCGTACAAATAAGTAAAAACAACTGCTTCGAACACTGCACTGTTGCAATTTGAAATGCCGCATTTCGTACTGCCGATGGAATGATGTGAAAGTATAAAAAAACAATCGATGAACAAATTGTGCAGATGGGAGAAAGGAATCAGCAGCCAGTAACACATCAAGTGACCCCGAGCGCGGGGCGTGCAGGGTCGCACATTTCCCAACGAACGATGAAACAATTTAAATATTGATGGTATAATCTGCTATTTTCCGCTTTTTCGTACGATGCAACTGCGTAGCGAACGGATGGGCGCCGGGTCGAGTTTTGTAATGGTTGCATGGTTGGAATAAGTGGCTGTAAAGGATCATATGAGGTCGCCAGCGCAATAAAGTGCGGTCAGCATTACTCGATTCTTGAGCGTCGGTGTTAAATGAGAAACGAAGCGGCATCTGTTTCATTATGGAGCGGAGCGAGGAAGGGAGAGGAGGGAAGGGGAAGGCCGAGGGATTCCTTGGTACCGGACACCTTTCTGGCCCGTTCGTTTGCAGGTCCGATCGCGTCGCCCCCGCTGATAGATAAAGAGCGTACCGGAAAACTTTTGTCTAACTTTAGGGGCAAATACGCTCTCAAGCGTACCGTAAACGCTTTCCAGCGTCCGAACGAAACTTACCGAAAGTGCGAGATCGGGTGTAGTCACCGGCCGACTATTTCCCGGGCTAATTGCTACCACATTTGCCGAAACGAGTCAATCTGACGGGGGGTTGAGAGTGCATGAAACTTGTACCGTTCCTTCGATCCGGAGAACACGATCCAGGTAGGGTATGTACGAACCGAACACAGCTCGCCAAAACGTTTGAATTGTGGTTGAAAATTTTCAAGTGATCTGGTGGTTCTCAGCTGCCTCGAGAGATTCATGCCTGCAAACGTTTGCTGATGCTGTTAATTGACCATACTTTGCCCAGAGAGCGAAGGCTTAACAAAGCGGTGGTGTTCAAGTTTTGATTGGTGTCAGGGAAGGGGAACCAAAGCGTTAGGGCTAGGAGTGCAAATGCGGAAGGATTGAATGTAAACGAGAATGAAATATGCAGTGCAATTGTTTGCTGATGAAACAATCCATCGTATCGGGTTCGCCTGTTTTTTTTTTGCTGGTTGTAGCAATCGAACACGCCATAGAAATTCAATGAGTGCAGCTGTGCCTTAGGTGAAGGGATCAGGGTTTTTTTTGTCGTTAGGGACAGCAAAATATCAAACCATCATCAGAACTGTATGCACGCGGGGTGTGTAACATTGCGCGGGAAGATTTGATCTCCGGTCAGTTTCAGCACAGCGTTGGCTTAATTACGGGAATCAAATAAACTCTTTCAAATGTGGTGTGACAACAGCATTGTGCCCAACGTTCGTTTGGTGAATGATACAAAAAGATCTTTTATGAAATGTTTGTCCAACAAGACGCATTCCAAAATGAAAATTAATTTTAACTTTCCGAAATTAAATGTTTTCGAAGCAATATACGAAGCAATAAACAGGGTAGTTTTAGATGCTTTTTCTGAAGATCTGTATCGATGTTGAAACCAGAATTGGATTGTATTATTTTATTGTTTATAGAAAGCACATACATGCATTCACAACACGAAAATCCCGGTTAATGCATGTTTGAGACCTACCAATCGCTGAGTTTGTTTGAGGTACATAACGCCTGAATGTATGCAATATTTTGTATTGGTATGATGCAGTGCAAATAATCTAAAATTACTTTTTGTGCATTGCGTAGTTGAATGCGATCGGTTTGATCAGTTTTTGGGCACCAGATAAACAATGTAAGCTACACCTTTTTAAAGTGAGTGAGTATCTGACGTCAAACAGCATGTAATTTGTTGAGCATCTATTTAGACATCAGACTGCGTTTATATTGTTAGCGAATTTCCCGCTGCAAATCTGTTTGGCGCGACATTTCCGACACATCACATCAGCAACTCAAGCTCAGCTGTCACTTTATGTAAACAAACGATAACGAGAGCAAATTATGGTGTAGATCACGCTTAATATCGATTCTATTATAAATCTTCAGTCATTGGAAATTTAACTACTTATTAAAAGTTATTTGCAACCAATAAACTACGAACGTTAGCAAATATACTGATGATATACCAGTACCTGTGCAAACTAAACAGACTAAAAAAATACTTTTCAAAAAATAATGACGACTCTATCGTGAACACTTAAAATACCATCAACTGGAAGATTTGATTGAAACACTTCTCGATAAAGCTCACATGGTAGATAAAAATAAACCATCCAGAGCTGTTCTCTCGGTGGATCACTCAGCTACTCTTCCACTCATTGTATCGAAAGGCGAACCTTTGACGAGAAGAGTTAACACCCAAATGTTGAATGGTGGTTACCATACAGACCCGGGTCCTGCACACTGCAACCGCTGTGCGCTGGTTGAATATTTGGCCGTTGCCTAAGGAGCGGTTGTAAAATATTGGATCCGATTCTACGGTTCGCTGGAATATTGCTGCCAGCGTTGCCTACGTTGGTGCAATTGTTTGATGATGGGTTCATGGGAGGGGGGGGTTGAACCATCTTGCCCTGTAACCCATACATTTCGCATTAATCACAGCACACGTTAAATTGTGGGCTCGGGAGCACTTATCACCCTTAACCTTAAAAGCGGTGCGAATGAGTAGAAGCGGTGGAAAGCGATGAACTTCTTGTTGTATTTTTTCGCTGCAGAATGTTACAGTTCGTTATGCTTTGCGCAGCTTCATGATGGTACACGGTACCTGTACGTCCTACGTGTATGCTAGTTTGTGTGTGTGTGTGTTCGTGTATAGAAATATGTTGACCAACCGGACCAACGGACCAACGAAAAAAAGGAATTGTTCACGGTGAACTGGCCCGACTACGTACGGGTTTTGACCAACGGTTTGGGAAAAGTTGTTCCATGTTGCAGTGAAAATTTCCATCCCCGGCAAATTAGTTACGAGCATGAAATGCAGTTTTATAAATAAAAATGCAACCACCCGGTAGGTTTGAAGTGCCACCGGGGGGTTGAACCAATACATGAGGTCATACGGTACGTACCTTACCCATCGCTTTACTTCTTACCCGGTCGCAGATTATGATAGTGAAACGGCGACAAAGACGAACCGGTACCATCGCAGAGTACAGTCGCGCTTCGCGGAACTGGTCTCGTACGCTTTTGCTGCATGTATGTGTGTGTGTGTATTTATCAGCTACAAGAACCATGGTAGATGGTAGAGGACCGGCAATGATTACCAAGGCAAGCAACGGCAAGCAGATATTGCTTCCTGCTCCCAGTAATGCTAGTGCACCATGGAGATGTATTTACCCTCGGGCCAACTGGATGCATGGCGGTGGATAGAGACAGAAGCGTTTCGTCCCGTACTCTAGGGTGGTAAGGTGCAGTAGCTGTAGGCAGCAGGTGTGATCTGAAACAATGGACCATTTGTCGAAAGCAGCCAGACCGGGCGGAAAGAAATAAATGAAAACATGAAGCTTTCTATCGCAGCTACTACGGTTGCATTTTCGGGATTTCGTTTGGACGTTTTGTTTCATATTCTTTGTCACTGTATTTCGTGTGCGCTTTGCTGTTAGTTTCTGTATTCGTTGGAGTTCTTTTTCGTTTGTTAGTTGTTTAAAAAATACATTTTTTTCTGGATTTTTAGAGGACACAATGTGTCGACGAAGTTAGCACGGAAAGGGAACCTAAGGTTATGCGACTACACAGAGACATCGCCACACCTTAGACAGTAGTGCAGTGGGTGCTTTGGACGTTACTATTGTTGACCTTTAGGATGTACGTAAATGCAAATGGGAAGACTTTAGAAAAACATGATGCACTACCGTTTCTAAGAAGCTTAGGGTACAATTTGCACACTGAATCCTTCTGGTATACTGGACAACCTATGCTGATGGGATGTATGGAAAAGAAAAAAAAATTATGGTTTATTTTTAAATGTTATGGACTTGGAATCCTTTTTTTGCAGGTAAAAGACTCATATTTGCAATAACAAAGGTTTCACGAGAAAAGCTTATGAATATTATGCTGTATGTAGGCGAATTTTTTAATGAAAACTCAAGCGATGGATTAATTTAAACATAGTTACAGCAAATTTTTCTTATTTTATATTGTCGTTCAGTTAATGATAACAATGTTGAAGTATTTAATAACTGAAATCATCTGAAAGTTTGTAATTGTTTCCTGTGTTCGTAAATTGCATAACTGTAGGCGTTTTTTTGGAATGGGTCCATAGAGATCTCGTTTAATTCAAATAATTGGATAAAGAGAAACAAATGTTAAAGTTTTGCTCGTTGAAAGTGAATTTAAAATACCAA
The DNA here is from genome assembly GCA_002091835.1 of Anopheles maculatus. Taxonomy (NCBI): domain Eukaryota; kingdom Metazoa; phylum Arthropoda; class Insecta; order Diptera; family Culicidae; genus Anopheles; species Anopheles maculatus. The sequence goes on from KZ061900.1 coordinate 54,857, forward strand.
AACTTCCAAAACCATTTACCTTGTTTTCCAAAAAAAACCTCTTTCATTAAACGGTTTTGGGTGAAATCGAGTGTTTTGCTGGGTGAAACGATCTTAAAATGGTTGGCAATGCAGATAGTAAGAGCTACAAGTACGTTTTGCCGAAGGTAAAAATTCTGCCGCATGAAGTGCTGCATTTGATTGTGGCCGGATGTCTTCACCGTACGATGTGCAAAATTCCGTACACTTGAGGCTGAACGTTGACAGAGCTCAAGTGCACCTGAGATCCAGTCCAGCCGGAACGTTTCAACCCGAGTGTATTAAAACGTTTCGCCGCTACCAAAATGCAAGCGCACGAGATCAAATCTCATAAAACGGTCCGAAAACGTTGTCACGGCAAAATGGAGGGAACGTATGGTACGAGAAAAAGCGAGTAAGAGAGAGAAAAACGAACCCCACCCGGGTGGACGCTTTCGTCGGTCATGTTTTCTTTCGTACAAGTACGATGCAACCTAGTTGCAGCCGAAGGATGATGTCATGGACGTTATCACGATGGCAAAACGGAAGAAATGTGCGGTACGTGTGGGTGCGATGTCTTGCAATACTGTGCCTTTCATACTTCCATAATTTCGAGACACCGCACTTTGGTGAGTGAGCTGGTTTCTTTTGAAGCGTGGTGGTCCTGCAAATCGGACGCCACCGTGTGTCGTCGGTTCAATTTTGCGTCATGTCAAATGAATTGCCGTTTGGCTTTCGGTGTGACGTGCCGGTACGCGCCGGTTCGGGTGCCAATGGTTGCCACTAGTCACTAGTCGTACGAAACGTCCCGAAAGGTGTAATTACGAAGTGTTTCCGGGGTGACGGACATTTCGGTGGATGTAGTACACGCTGGTCGACACCCTTATCGATCTGCTACGGAAGGAAGTGAGCAGTGAAGTATATGGAGCATGAGCAAGCGACCACATCGCTAAGAGCTTACGGGCGGCAATGGTTACGCATTTGTTGTTGTTAGGAGAGACATTTGTGCATTGCACCGTCAGCCGAAATAGGTTTGTGCTATAGAAAGAGTTTGATGAATTCATTTAGAGTTAGCAAAAGATCAACGATAGGTAAAGGTGCAAAATGACTCACCTATTTTATTGTTATTTTACGTACGAATAGCATACACTTTTAAACTGCCGAGTCAAAAAGATTTATGCCGCCGTCTTCGTTAATTATGGATACTATTGCATTGAGAAATAATTTTTCATTGTTTTTTGATGTTTTTTTTTAATATAATCAGGAAAATTTTACCTTTACGGTAAATGTTATCGCACAATCATTGTTCAAGGCTGCCTTGAAGAACTATATTGAAGTTTTTTTCTTCAAATTCATGATGCGTACATTGTTTAATTATAAAATATGTATATAGTTTTCTAAAAAAATGTTATTTAATTAATTTCAAATTTCTACTATATAGAATAAAACAGTTTTAGAACCAGCGTATTTCAATTTTAAACAATAACCTTAACAAAAGGAGGAGATTTTTCTTTGACAATTATTTCCCGCCAACAGTTTTAGTAACAAAGCTACCGACAATAAATAATGAGGTTAGTTACGATTTTGTTTTCTAGTTACGAGTCACGCGTCATATGAGACTTATGTTAGTGCAATAAAAAAGCTGTTGATGAAGCACTGGTACCATTGAAATATAATTTGTATACCAAACGACTTGACAGTAGAGAACTGTGGACATCTCAATGAAACAAACTGACAGTTGGCTGCAACAATTTACATCCAAACAAAAGCCAACTGAATATGTGGCTAGTTTACATTTTTATTTCACCAAACCATCCAGAATAAAAAAGAGCTTTCGGGAAAAAAGCTTCAATTCGTTCCAAAGCCATGTGTTTCCATTGGCTGGTTTCCATTTTTTACGCACAGCACGATAGTTATTCTGTGCGCGCTATAGCAACAACTTGTGCAATGCATTCAACCATACCGGACGCGTTAAATGTGTTTTGCACAGAACCGTGAGCCTGTACAGGCGTTGTGAATGGGATGTGCCGGTCCCATCTTGACTTTGCTTTGTGATGCCAGACCGCTCCACACTGTTTAAAGGCCGCCACGCCGAATGCTGGCCACAAAAAAGCCACCCTAATGGATGTTATTTATTTACACAAAATACCATGAATTTTAAAACTGAAAAATGTTTTCCCACGGCCTCACGGACCTGAGCGGTGGGTGGACGGGTCGTTGTTTTATTCAACCTCATTTTGAAGGCTGATTATTTTCGCAAATGCACCGAGAGCAAGCGTGAGCAGGATGTGGGGCCAGGGAATGGGTTGGACCACAATTTCATCGTTGCATCGCAGCGGACTGCGCTGGTGTCTATGGCCCGATATGCTTTGCAAATGTGCGAATGGAAGAAAAGCTTTTTCGTTTATTCTTCACCGTACTGTAGCGTGCAGCTTTATCAAGGTGATACCATCCCGGCACGGAAGAAGCGGCAGCAGAATAGAAGGAACTGCTTAATCACCTCAAATTTGAACAATCTCAAATCTTTTGATTCCGGTATGGACGGTGGCTGGTTAAGCACCGGGCATGAATAAGTGGCGTCGTTGTGTTTGGCATCGTTGCAGGTATTTTGTTGCGGACACAGCGGATAGGAAAGCTAGCATGGAAGATGGGAAGGCGGTGGTGATGTTGAAACAAATCTTCTGGATCTCATGGTTGTTTCCGGTGTTAGCCGGCGCATCATCACCGTGCGGTGCAGTGGAACCGTTCGGTGCGGACAGCATCCTGCAACACGGCCGACCGTGATCCGTTTCGAGTGGGTGTGAAGCCGGTGCTTTTATGCTCTCTACGCTCCAAAATCGCCATAATCGCCACTTGTTGTGTGAAAGGGTTTTACCTTTCATTACCGGGTTTTGTTTCAATGGGGAGGTGCAAAGTTCTCACGGTTGCGGGCAGAGATTTCTTGCCATCATCCATTACCGTCGTGCAACCGATGTGGTGCAGTTGTATTCGTTCGGTTGCCGAAATGGAATACTGTCGGTTAGCCGGAACCGGATGCATTACGTTTCCGGGGCAGGGGTGAATTTGAATGTACGGATTAGGAGCAAATGTACGTTTCTACCAGAGGTGAATGCTGTTTTGGGGCTAATTTTTTGGAGTTTACTAACAAATTACTTTTTCTTCTGAGTGTGAAGAAACAAATCATTGTGTCGACTTGACTACGGTTGTCTGTATTAATATTAGGTTGACAAATTTTCAAGCACAATATCGTGTATTTTATTTTTGTTTTCAGTAGCTAATATTCAAATATATTTGATTAAATAGATTTGATAATGCATGCTCTTAAGTTCAAACACTTAGAAACACTAAAGATTTTAGTAATAAAGCATCCTATTTATTGTGAATTTATAAAATATAATACACTATAATTTTATAGAATATAGTTGAAGATTCTGCTTAGTTTATATGTATTCTCTAGCAAGGGCTTGCTCCTGATTGAATATTATATTGCCCTCACATCATGTTGGTATAAAACATTAAAGATGTCTAAAATAAACAGCGTCAGAACCTATTTTTCATTTCGCAAGTACGAAGCCGCCGGAAAATAGTTGGTAGCAAAAATATTCCAATCAAATGTGAGATAAACGGCAAGATGTATGCGGATGAAGCCGAGAATGATGATTAAGGTTCCATCAGAGAACAATGCGCCGGTTGGTTCTGGGAGGGAAATAATTGGACTAATGGGCACGAAGGTACGTTCAGCTGAACCATTTCCCAGCGCTAACCAACCCAAAGTGCATCTGCTACGTACGTTCGGTACACTGCCGCCTATTTCATTCTCATTTTCCTTTATCAACATGAAACGCTTCGCTTAAGGATGTGGCCCAAACAGGGCTGGGCAGGTAGGCAGGCACTAGTTTTTCCATTAATTTTCATCTTACTAGTTACGCGAACTGCCTCGTCTAGCGTCTGCTAGGCCCGGTGAAGGAATGCTTGGCGAGCCAATTTGTGGTGCGGTTCACAACGCTGTACAAAATTTGCACATTCGAGGAGTGTGCTTCATCCGTGCTTGTAGGCAGAGGCCGACTTTTTTTTTGTCCTGCCATCACTACTGCTACTACTACTGCCAGCTTCTGTTTCTCACTGCATGCATGTCCTGGAAGGTTTCTCACTTCCACTGGCCAAATATGGAAACGCATGCACACACAAAAAATCTCACACAAATACGCCAAACTGCGGCGGTAATTAGGACCGCTGGGATGCGCTTCTGTCATCGTTTGCTGCCCGAAGGGCGAAAGATACACTTTAACCGCTTCCATAATTCTGGAACTAATCCATCAGCGGCAGCGTAAAGCCTCCCCGTTCGTTCTGTGGGTGGATGATGCGCTCTCCGAGCTCGTTGGCAAAAAAAAGAAGGATGCCCGAATGGGAGATAATTTATGATGAGTGTACGAGCGAGTGGAACGCACATGGGGCCGAGCCGCCAATGGGTGAGCCGATGAACCTGTGCTCTAGTGCGGCATGTTGTGATGAAACCGGTCGCGGTTTCAACCGGTTGTTCTGTAGCGAAAGCATCCGAGAAAGAAGTGAACCCCACTAACACGTATGGTAAAAAAATGCGCCCAACACTGATGCTGCTGTCATAAAATGAAATTTATGGTACGCATCAGCTGAAACACTCTTGACAGAGTGGTGCCAGAGTTCTCAGGCTTCCGAGCTTCGCCCTTTCACCTACTGGTTGTCTGCGTTAGGATGTTTGGTGTGAATATGCGAGCGAGTAGATCATACCACATGTCCCAGCGATCCACTGGAACGGGAAGAGGGTGCTGCTCAAAAAAAAAAAAGGTCAGATCCCCAATGGACATAGGAGCTAGGTACGGCTAGCTGTAAAGCAGCAAAAATTTACTGCGATAAATTTTGATTATATCACACGACTACGGTACAACCTTCCCCAACTACATGTTGGTCCGAGCAAAGGGTAATTTTAGAGCCCTGTTATGGAAAGACTGAACCAACGGGGAGGAATTGTTTGTTTTATCGGAAGCATTTTTTCCAGTTTGCAGCCGTAAGAGTACAAAACATCCTAAAATACAGCATGATGATGGGTCAAGTGAAGTTAATCCGGTCAGTTTTTGCATGAGGTATCAGTTTGGTTTTTGGAAAAAACCTGTGAGCCTAAAGTGACCATGGGATTTCTTCCTCAGTGTAATGCAATTGCATGGACGCAGGCAATGAACAGTGTTGCAGAAGTGAGTGCATAATGCATGTAATCCTTGGTGCTGTCAGCGGACAATCATCAAAGGGCTTAATTTTTTTTGAATCTTTTGTTCGTAATTAATTATGCTCACAAACAACTGGTGATAAATGATGGCGGATACGTTTTTATAACTGTGAGTTATACATATATTATTCCATAAAAATACTTCATGGAGGCGCATGGTAGCCGGTAAATTGCATCTGATGGAGACGCCTGGTGGTTGATGAGTAAATTTGACTTTAAATTTGTAAAATTAAATTAAATTGATTTGAGCAATGTAATGTTTGACGGCATAAAAAATGATATCATTCACTTACGAGTATTTCTTCACACAATAAGCAGACTCTTACTCTTTTTTTCTTTGAGCTTGATGAAAAGCATTAAGATCGGTTTGAGAGCTTTAGTCAACAGCATATCATAATTTGCCTCTTTTGAATAAACGCATTGTTTTAAAACGTATGGTTTCATGTTTCTGCACAATTTCGTTGAAGGCTTTTGAATTTGACAACTGCTCCTGTTGCATGAACCAAACAATCACAACACAATCCAATCACAACAATAGACTCCGAAGCTTAAGAACAACCGGATCGGTACAAAACCAACGCTGCACGGTTCGCGCTACAAGAAGATACGTTCGACGATGTAGCCTACGAACAATTGTCGCGATTGTTTGCGTACTGCGTAGCTTCGAACAGCGAGATAAGCAGGACCCAATTTACCTTCGGCAGTGGAAAACAAATATGTTGTGCGGGCTGCTGCACGACGGTGGCTGGGAATCGGTACAAAGCCACATTCGCTACATGGCGTTTGTAATGGAAAATGTTGTTTGCTGCAACCATGGAGCACAACAGCCTTCGCATCCACAGCCCATGCAGCAGTTGAAGATGTATGGGCGAAATAAATCATTTTATTATTGTGCCGTCTTTGACCTCGGGATTGGCTGCCTCATAACCCGTGGGTCATATGTTTCATCAGCCTCGGTTGACAAATAGCCGTCGGCCGGACGATGCTGTGAAAGACGGAGACATAACGAGGTCTGAGCGACCGTGAGTCTCTCGTAGCAACGTGCCCATTAACCGGAGCGTTCCCTGCCGGTACGGGTGGGTAAGTCGTTTAGTCGCCCTCGGTTGCGGGATGCGTCGGTAGTGGTGGTAGGCGTTGCATGATTTATGTACCTCCGGAAGGTATCGCCAGTATGGAGGAAGATGCTTTCGAACGCCTCAACCTTCCAGTTGGCGATGAACTTGGTACTGTACCAGTGGAGCGGAGATGCCTCGAAGGTGTGTTGTGACGTGCTTTTGCCAGTGTTGCAGCTTAAACTTGGCTGAGCGGTATGATTGAGAGAATTCGTGGAATGCACTGCTTGGTACGGTATCTAGCCTACACAGTGCGTAACAAAGCTCGTACATTTCCAATCTTATATCCGGAGGAAGAAGCATTTTGTCCGCAATAAAGTGAAACAAAAAATTGTAACTATCCGTCTATAAGCCGAGCACGCCTAGCGTTGACATGTGGTAAGGATGAAGCAAAAACAGGCCTGCTTTACGTGCACCTTGTCAGCAAGGATAAACCTCTTCTAAACCCTTATTGCTTGTTGATACATTATCGTTATTGGTCGGTGTTGTTTTCGTGTTCATAACGACCCTGGAAGCCTTTGATTATTTTGCTGCTCCGAGGCAGTGGCAATCAGCATGTGAGTTGGATATTGACACATAGGAGCAAATGCTCCGGGTACCGGCACATTGCCTCGTACACACTGGTTGTTTATCTGTTTTGTTGCGTTTGCTACCCACAAAACCCTGTCATCAAGCTTTCGGAGTTATTCTTGCCAGTTCATGAAGTTCCAGGGATCATCGGTGTTTGCGAGTCGAGCAATCAAAATTTCATTCCCGACTACAGTTACTGATAGGTTGTTGCAGACGTCCCGAATCGGTACGGTTTTGCAACTAGGGAAGTAGTTTAAAATATGTAAATTACTGCACCGTACAATACTGTCAGCATAGGGACAAATATTGGATGCTTTCAAACTGATTAGAGCGTAGGAATGTTGTGTTGTGTAGGGCGCGAGTGTATCGGCGCTGGATGACAAGTGAAAACGGTAGCAAACAATAAGCCTCTGCATGGGTAAGGCTTGCTTGGTACGGGTACCATATTTATAGAGCATTTGTAAACGATAATTCTTATTGATATGTGATATTCTGTATCTCGGTCAGAGTTGCTGTCCTGCAAACAAATTGAAAGGTATACAAATTACATTTCAGCAAATCATTGTTCGAAACTGAGCGATCAAGATTGATAAATATCAAACGATCAGCCAATGTGAGAAGTAGAGAGATGAATATCTAGAAACAAGATAGAATAGAATCAACTGCTTTCACTGGGATTAATTGCTTAGCTTTCAACTAAAGCAAAGTACTCGAATAGTTTGTTTTAAATAAATATTTGATACTATAAATTATTCATTTACATCTTCTTCTTGGATAAACAATCTGCAAGGTCATGTGTGCCATTCATTGGTTCACTGGACTTATTGCTACCAATTGGATGGTCAGTCCTCACTAAAAGTTAACGATTCGGAACGGATTCGGATTGTAGGCATACGCATGAAACTTTAACCGTCTATAATAATCATATTTAAATATAATTTCTCAGGTAGATTATTGAAGATTTCATTTAATGTATTTCATTTTTAGAACATAACATCTACGAGGAAGCTTACAATTTATATCAGTTCACACCAATTAGCTATGCTGAAGGATACTTCCCTTGGGATCTGAAAATACATCTCTGTACTGTCTAACTAATCAACAAGTGAGGATACTTTTTCAACTGATTACTCATCTGCATCCCACTACTCACCCTCATTATGCAAATGGAGCAAAGTAATGATTTAACTTGGCCACATGTTAGACAGTCTCGGTCAGATACGCCCAGCGGGAATGATTAGTGCGGCACGCAAACACACAAATAAAAACAACTTTTGCGAAAACCTTTCGAATCACACAATAGCCGGTACGGGTGGCCTAAAATGCAGCAAACTAGAGCGCAACCATCACCATTTCGGCGTACCCAGCTTACGAGCGAAAGTATTATGATAATGATGATGATAGCAGCAATAACCATGATAATAACGAAGCTAATATAAAATTCAATCGAATGGAACCCAGCGCAACAATAACTCGGCATCAAAAATTTAACATTTCATTTCAGTCGCTGGCCAGGCGGTGAGATGCAGTTGACTATTGCATTTGCGTTGCACCGTTGGGCAGCGTTTTGCCATCACCACCACCACCATCGTTGGTGAAGATACGTGTGGGAAATGAAGCACGCGTATGAATGCAGTTGGCCGGGGCGCATTGGTGCATCGGCGAAAACGGGCAGGTCTCGAACGGGTGGAAGGTTTTTCGGTGCTCCCGAAGTGCTCGTAAAGCTAATGAATGTTTACGGCCCTTCGCTGGCAAGTATGCAAACCCGGTGCGAGCTGCCGGAGGATCAGGCCGAGCGGGAACTGGAAAACTACATTAATTATTTTCTGGACTGGAAAGTGCCAGCGTGTACGAACTCTGGCTCTTTGCTTGCATGGCCGCATGCTTCTCCGCGCTTGGTGTGTTCGGTGATCTTTATTGTTTGGGGCGGGTTGGTCGTTGCGGTGAGTACAATGGAAGTTGAACCATAAGTTAAATTTTATGCTTCAATCAATGGCGAATGTTGTGATTTTTACGCTTTGCTCCCATCGGTGGTTTGCGTACTTTGGGCAGGATTACAGCCGAAATTTATTGAATAGAACGCGCTGGCCCACGAATAAGAACGCTATTTACCCTAAGCCCAAAACGTGCTGCGGAAACATTGTTCTGCGTGAGAGTATGAAATGTTTGCGGTCACTATCAGTGTTCGGTAATTGCAATTGGACTACATTTCTCGGAATTAAATGTCTACTGGTTCACCGGGCTCCCGAGCACACGACATAGAAGTTTAGGGCAGTTGCTCTGTGCGTTGGCTGTTCCATCTGTTGCCTGCGCAGCTCGAAACGACGACGCTTTGGGATGGTCACCATTTAATTGTAAGCACACGGGCGTCGCAAGTCGCACAAGTGAACGCTTCTGCTTGGTCGTCCGATAGCGCGGTACAGTTTAGCAAAACGCGTGGAGCAAATACAGTAATTGATTTCAGCCGGCAAAACTCACTGTACGGGTGTCAAAACACACCGAGCAGAGGGCACTGCCGTGAGGCGCTGGTGTGTATGTTTTTAAAAGTTGGTCCCCAATCACTGCTGCACTCCCAGGATGTGTGTGTGTGTCGTTTCATTTACAGTTCCAACTGCAAAAAGCGCCACGAACGATGGCAAGCAAAGTGTACAATCTGCGAGGGTTAAGATAACTTTCCGGTCCGAGGTATGACCGTTGTGCGATAAGGATCGATCAGAACGGATTTCGTAGAATTAGCCCACCGCGAATGGGTTATGAACTCGCACTGGGGATATGCTTTCCAGAGGTTAACTTTGGCGATCGTACTCGTGCTGTGATTGTACCCCGGAGTGATAGAGGATATGGTCGAACTTTGCGCTACGTGTCGTACGTCCTTTTAGCTGACCGGCAATGAAAGTGGATAAATTTGTCCCAGAGCAAGGTAACTTTATCCATTTCATTTGTTAGCTTTGGCTGCATTAGGGTCACAGATTTTATAAAATAGGTTATTCGAGTTGGCCGTTGCCAGATAGTAATAGATGTTCAGAATCGCGTTTCAAACGGGGTTAATGCAGGGTTTCTTCCAATATACTTTACTATTTGAATCCCACATTTAGCATTGGAGTTATTGTAAAAGGAAACAAATTATAATAGTCAACAATTTGTATAGAATTAGAAAATTACCCTTTTGAATTTGCATACATTTAGGGGCTTTCATAGAGCCGCGTATGACCGTATTAAGCGTGACATTTAATTACTATTGGACTTTAAATATTGGACTATTGGTTTGGGACCAAAGTTAAAAAAAATATTTAATTCATTTTTTCCACGAAACCCTGTATTTCTCCGATGATATGAGCTCACGGTTTCTAGGTGAGGTTATGAAATAAGTTAGCCGCGACAGTACCTGCAGTGTTACTTCCAGCAACGTGTGATTATTTCTCCGGTCTACCAGCAGCGGTCTACAATGTTTCCGCTGCACTATATGCATAGTTGCGTTTAATAATATCAGCAAGCCGAAAGAAAAATAACGTGCTCCAGAATCCCCACACTACCACCGAGTGGCCCACAGAGTGGTTAAAGTTCGGTCTAGTGCAAAGAAAACAATTTAAATTAAAAGTTTACCATAATCCGACTTTTCAATTTAATGTTTTATAATAATAGTAATCAAAAGTTTTCTAACAGTGCGCAACGCGAATCTCCCGGCACTCCGGCCTTACACTTAACCCGGGGTAAGCGTACCGCGAACGCAACGCCAGGCGTTTTTCTTTCCCGTTGTCGGTGTTGGGCGAGATAAAAGTCAGCTGAGAGATAAGAGCACTTTTCCCAGCCCGGGCCAGCACCGGCGATGGAGTCGTTAGTGGAGTATAAGTCACATGATGGTGTGGTACCGTGCAGTCGGTACCGGTTTGCCGGAGCATTTTTGTTTGTCCTTTACAATCAAGCGACCCTGTGCAAGCCTGTGCCGCGGGAAGGATTGAGTGTTGCTGAGTTTTCGTTTCTGTTTTCCCGCCCCGCGATCCACTTGTTCCATCCTTTTTTTCTTTTATCTATGGGTGGTGGAGGCTGTGCTGCACTTAGTGCCAGAGCGTGGACGTGGACAACGTGAAGCGAAAGGTGTGTACGCTTTGTTCGAGTTTGAGGCTTACATTTTACAAAGCTGTTGCCGGTGCGCGCTCGAAGTAAGTAAGAAGTGGTAAAGTTTCTCCCATTTGGTGCAGTGTTGGATTTTAACCCAGGCTAATCATGATGAAACTGGAAATAGTTAACTGTTATAGTTGTGTCTTGAGCGTTTGGGGCGGATTCTTACGCGGTGCGAGAAAGACGGGGACAACGATAACCGGAGTTACTGAGTCAAATTATAAGTTTCTTGGTTGGAGAAGGTTTAAGAAGAGCGTATCAGTTTGTCTGAATAATACTGAACAATAGCAACCATATCAACGAGATATAATATTTCAATTAGCGTGCATGATGTAAAGGTGTTCTTTGGAAAACAAGAAATCATAATTTTAAATTAAAGCTAAAGATCTTTAAGGAAGCTGAAGTTTTACCAGTGTCTTGATATACTTAAAATTAGTGTTGGCGTATTGTTTGCTGTAAAACTTTTAACGACTCAATTATTTTTTTATTTATTTAATGTTTAATATGACGGCCGAAGGCGACTCAATCAATAAAAATCATTCTTACTGTGACAGTCAATCTGGAAGGACGTGTTTTACTTGTGCTCCTAGTTTGTGATCTGTTGCCGTGTGATTTTCGCCTCCTTACTGCTATATCGCTTCACCGTGTTCGCTGTGCAGTGTGGTGTGCAGTTTGCTACCCGCTGTACCCGTAGTTTTTCCCCGGGGGTTTTTACCGGGGCATATTGTACCCGTTGGTGTGTGCATTGGTGGGAAAAACCCAGAAATAAGTTGTGCTTGGGTTTGCGTGTGTGCGTGTGTGTGTGGGTGTGTGTGTGTGTGTGAGTGTGTGTGTGTGTGTGTGGGTGTGTGTGTGTGTGTGTGCGAGCGCGCGTGTGTGTGTGTATCGTGGTCTTTTTATTTTCTTTGTTACGGGTACATAAAACATTATTGTGACAGAGAGAACAGACGGCAGCAGTAATAAAGAAAACATTGCAATCTACAAATCGCTGTCGAAACGGTACGCCTTACGTTGATTTAGGACTCATCATTTTGCTGTCGTATCAAGGTGACAGAGTGTCCCATGCGAAAGTGTCTGGCGTGAAAAGACGACTGCAAAAAAAAACCAGCAAATTGAGAGACAAAAAAGATGAATAAAAACACCCACCCGGAAGCTAACGTTATGACCGGCCAGATTTAAGTGAAGGTGAGACCCGGGCCAGCTGGTCCAGCGCTCATTTTTCATCCTATTTCATAGCCTGGCCCTTTGCATACACACAGTGAAAATATACACGAACACACATAAAACTGGCTGGAGAAGAATTGGTAGTATCATCACTGTGGGTAGTGAGGCGGAGCCCGTAAGGATGTCCGGATGGAACTGAGAGCGCCACCGGTCCCAGTAGGCTCCCGATGATTAATGAGCAGCACTAAAACAAAAAAAAATGGAGGAGAAAACACACACCGATGGAAGGATGGTCTCGATGGAAAGACAAAGGACCGTACCGTAAATCCGTGTGGTTGTACATGATGGTATACCATTAGCATCCGTTGAGTAGCCGCGGCGGAGTACATAAAAATACGGAGCAACCACGTGGCCGGCCACGACGGTACAGGCCACGGCAGTGGTGCAAATTTGTTGCATATTTACCACAACGCTGGTCTTCATCAGCATTTGTCTCGGACTTTGCCCGACCGGCAGTCGGCTCCTCTTCTTGGAACGGGCTTGGTTGGGAGCTCCAAGCCAGTACTGTTGTGCTCAGCGCGTTGTTCTCAGCCTCATTTCCCTTACATTCATTTTATGCTTTGAAACATTCACCCGAAAAAAAAGAGATGGATGAGTTGGGTAGCAAATTTATTTCATTAACAGCAAACACTCTCGCACCCTTGCACTGCCCCGGGAACTCTGCTTGGCAGCCAGCCCAAGAAGGTGGGAGTCAGAAAATGGTGCCAACAAAAGAAAAAAAAACGGAGAGCGAAAAAGACCAAGAAGGTAGCGATATTGTTCAATTCTTCATAGTTCGTTTCGCCGGCCTGAGTTTCGACTTTTTTTCCGGATCCGGATCATTTCCTGACCCTTATTTGTAGCTGTTGATGTCGATGCGAGACAGACAGGGCAGCAGCAGGGAAAGCGTGCATGCAACTACTGAGCGCGGACAAATTCATTCCGAATCGGCCACGCTGTCGCTGTTCGTCTTGTGCTTGGGAGCCTTTTTTGTTTCGAGAGCTTCTGGCTACCTACCAAAAGGCATCTCCATGGTTTTGGGAAGTTTGTCCGCTGTGCTTGTGCTGTGTCCTTTGTTGTTGTTTTGTTTGGATGCCGTTGTTACTTCTGTTTTGTTTTTGGTTAATTATTTTCCTTCCCCGGATGCGTCGGTTCCCCGCTGTTCCCGTAGCTGTTGTTTTAGTGTTCGTTTGGTGCTTTTCTTGTTTTATGCCGTTTTTTGTTTTACCATTTTGCTTTATACCATTTGTACTCAATTTACTTTAGACGCTGCTCGTTTCGGGTGAGACCAGTGATGGAGTTTCATCGTTTTGTTTTTTTTTGTTTAGCTTTCTTGACTTGCCCTTCCACTAAGACACCGGAATTACGTTGCTAACAAAGCGTAAGAAAATTGTTGTCATTAATTTGCTTCGAAAACAATTCGAAAAGTTTGCCCAAAGCTGTACCCCGATCCGTGGGGGGGTATGGTTGTGTGCGGGTGTAAAATGGTGATGAGAGACCGTTTGCAGTGTGTGAAAAATGAGGGGAAAATTTGTCAAAGTTTTGCAAGGTAACACGGAGGCGCAGGATGTTTTTCAATCATCCAGTTTACGTTGCGTGTGTGTGTTCGAGTAGCTTAAGAGACGCTGTGGTAAACGGGAATAGGATGATGAAAAGGGAATTAACGAGAAACCGTTTAATTTAAATTGTGCCAGGTTAATGGAGATAAAACTGGAAGAGATTTATACGTCGACTGTAAATGGTTTAAGTAACAGGCTACGGAGTAAGGCAGTGGCGGATTTAACGGTACGCGGACTGAGCGGCCGCGGTGGGGCCCCGAGTTCGGAGGGGCCCCGAGTTTACAGATCAACTCGAACTTCCTAGGAACTCTGCAACTGTGGCGGGTTAAACGGTGGGCGGACTAGGAAGCCGCTTAGAGCCTTAGCATTTGAGGGGGGCCCCGAACAACGGAGGCCTTAGTGACCAAATCTACCTCCCCCCTCCCTCCCCCCGCTCACACACTTTTAAAAAAACACATCTTACACAGACCAGTAAAACACATCTTACAAGGGGCCTCTTACAGGCGAGAGAAAATGGATTGTAGGGCCCAAACCTGTGTGCCGTTTAGGGCCCAAAAGGACCTAAATCCGCCGCTGGAGTAAGGTCAGCTATCATATGGATTCCGACTTTTCTTTGTAAAGAATGTTAAGCGGACTTCTTAGTGGAGTTTTCACTTGCAATAATTGTTGTGGAGGTCAGTTGTCTCGAGCTTAATTTTCTTGGAAACCTTGAAATAGTTACATTTAATTGGAAATATTTAATATTTCTCAATTATTCCTTCCTGTAAGCTGCTCGTAGATGGAATAGTAGAATTTAGTGCCAAATTGTGGTTAAAATTTTGTTTTTTGATGTCCACACATAGACATTTGAACACACACTCCACCAGAAATTTGAAGTTAAATTATTTGCTCGATATAAGGTCTGAAAATAGAATGAACTGATGCATGATTACTCTAATTATTGAACGGTTAAACCATTACCGTAATAGATCGAATGCCATCAATTTCTGTCCATAAGTTGACGTTTGACGGTACCGGAATCCATTCCACAATTTACCCGGGCATAGGTTGGGTGGCCCACCAAACACAGCTAACTCGATCTCGGCCATCAAAACATCCAACTTTCCATGGGCTTAACCTCCATTATGCGTGAACGGTGTAGGCCAGCTACCAGCGTACGGCGTGCGTACCGATTGGCCAAAGGCGGTAATTTAGAAACTACTAATTATCGCTGCTGGGCCGCAGCGCATATTGAGATCGCGGCGAAAACAAACAAAACCCAAAGTTCGAGCATCCACTCCGATGGTGGAAAGTTATAATTAATGGTTACAATGTGAACGGGTTGCTTCAACCGGTTGGGGGCAAGTGGGGGATAAGGCAGCGGGTAGCGTTGTGGAGGAAAAGCCGGTTGCAATATTATCCTGCAGCTGTTCGCCACTCGAACGCAGCTCGGTGTTGCAGCTCGGTTGCAGCTAATTAGCTAGTGTTAAGTTTACACTCCTGTGGTTGGTGGGTCCAGGAATTGGTGCTTAGTCGTTGGTGACCAGAAGCGAAACGTTCTGTGCAGGAAAAGGAACTAAGGGGCTTCTAGTTGGCATTATTGGCGAAACATAGGGACACGGATTTAATACATAAAGTATATATAGAGTAATTGAATACAGTTTTTTATTGCCACGCATCAGACATTATCAGAAATGGCAAGCTTCTGCATTTTTATGGTGTTATCTTCCACTAATAATGACTGTGCAAACAAATCGGCTTTAGCAAGTTGTGTTTTCAAGTGGTTTGTTTTGATCCGATCTGCTGCAAATAGTGATGTTTTACTTCAACTAGATGCAAATGAGAAATCGTTCCTGGAATATGTTTATTGGTGGAAAAGCGTTTGAGTTGTTTACGAAGCCATTCGTACCGTTGTTTTGATAACTTGTTTTACAATCAAATGATATGGCTGAATTTTCATTACTGTTACTTAACTCCACTTTATGTTTATATAATACAATACAAGAAATACCAACAGTAAACAGATTTTGTTTTGTATCAAGCTAGATTTTTCTTGTTAAACCCTCTACAAAAAATAGGTAAAACATTCTCTTTTAGCAAATTGTTGGAAAAAATCCTTCAATTCCATGTTTAAGGTGGCATATAACACACATATTTTATTGTAAAAGTAACCTTGATTTCCTCAGTTTTTTTGTACACGTTTTCTGTTCGAATTGTGCTTACGGGAGAAACATTTTAATATCTAAAGATCGTAAATTTGTTTCCCTGCTATCGAACATTGCATTCCCGTGCACTGCGTAGGTTTTTCGTGATGAAGTTAAAATTCGAAATACTTGCCCTTCGTCCGAATTTTCCCCAGCACCGTTCTACGTTCTACCCACCACCACTTCGGTTTCGTATCAGATTCTCACGGTACTTTGGGCAAACGGCATTTTATTGTCGCATTACGTTGGGCTTTATGGTCGGCATATTTCCCTGCTGGGTCCGAAAACGCTACCAAGTCTAGGCGTACAAAGGTGACCAAAAACAAATTGTGTAAACCCAAAACCCCGGTCAGCACCAAACACGAGATGCTAAGGTAGCAGGAAATTTACTAAACGTCGCCAAAATGTGTTGCCATGGTGGGTGGTTGTTGTACGTTCGCTGGCATGTTTCCTTAGGCACCCACCGTAGAAAGTAAGAAAGCAGCAACAACGGCACACACCATTTGCAATTAAAAACGTCAATAAGCATAAAAATCTCTATCGTCTGGTCGGGAGAGAAGGAAAATTGGATTACGTAAATTTTATCGACTCCTAGATTGACCATACCTTTTAATGGCGTCGAGTCACACCTACTTTGCCCGGGACCCTTGGCTGCGGAACGGGAAGCGAAAGAATGCGACGGTTTTGTGGTGGTCGGTTTTGCTGTAGCCATCGTCTTCTGCGGGCAGCAGCCGTGTTTAGGATTTACAGCGTACGCTTTTCCTTCTGTCGCGCACCACAGCACCCGGACGACAGGACCGACAGCCAGCCAGCAAAGTGTCAGTAACCGGCCTACAGGTACAGCTGCTTTCCTTAAAAAGTCGTAATTTTGCCGCTTTTAGTCTTCCCTATCCGCATTAAGTTCGGAGATGGTTGGGTTTTCCCGTCCACGGGCCTACTGGGTTGACTGAGTTTCCTGCGACTGCGATCCGTGCAAGTGTCCGGCAGTGCAGTAAGGAGGGCACAGGAGCGAGAGAGAGAGAGAGAGCCCGTGGCACAGAAGTGGCACGTAAATTTGCAACAACTCTTTCGACGGTTACATCCAAACCACCTGCCCTGACGTGTCAGCTCCAACCCCCCCCCTCCCCCGGCAAAGGCCGTCGTCGACTGATGCGGCCATAAAATGAAGGAAATTCCTCCATTCGTTACACTTAAACGAAATAACAAAATTTAATATTTTATTAAATACCCGTTTTTCGCCGACTACGACAGTTTTACGATTCGGAACGACATAAAAGCGGACGTTTCCGCGTATCCGGTTGCGAAGGGGTTGCGGTACAGTTGCTGTGTTGTGTGAGTCTTGGAGGTCTTTTTTTTTGGCTTGGTTGAATGGTTGCCTTTTGCTTACCTTAAATCGTTTCACTTGCTGGTAGATTTTAAGCACGTTATTATGGCTACCGGCACGGTAAGATTCACCTTCAATTTTATCTCCTTTGTTTCGCTGGCCGGTGGTAGGAGGTTGATTTAATTCAACCGGGAAAAGGGAAAGTATCTGAAGAATGAAGTGAAGGAAAGAGGGCGAAAAAAGAATGGAAGCAATGTTGATAATGTTGAACAGAAGAAAAAAAAAACACAACAACGCAGACAAAAAGGAGACAACATTGCAGCGTGAGTTTGCAAGTGAAGCACCTGCTACAAGCAGTTGAACAAAATTGTTGTCATTTTTCACCTGTTGGTACGTCGAGGAGTTTAGTGGATGAAGAATGTCGCTTTATTCCTTGGCGTAGCAATGACAGAAGGTTTTGCATAAAAATTTCACTCGCGCTTTTGTGCGAATTTTATCACACAGAAACGGACCTGAAGCTTACGTTGTAGATTTTTTCTTTCAAATATTAACTGCGTATGGAAGTTTACATTAATGCTTAGAAAAAAAATCAATAATGCTTTTGATTTATGATAATATTTGCCGTTATAATTGGTAAATTAAATCATAACAATCTTTGTTTTTAATATTTTTTATAAATAAAGCATTTTTATCGTGCTATATTTATTGTTTTCTGATGAGGTTTTGTTCATTAATTGCATACATTTAGGAGCAGTTATACGATTTTTTTCTGCATTTACGAGATTTTTTTTCTGTTGAAGCATAATAATTTCTCGGATGTAGAGATATTAAAATAACTTTAACAGCAACGACATAACATATACACAATACATAATAAACAAACATTTCCCAAAAGCTTCCCATAGATTCCTCTTAACCCATTAACCAACACAGCACATCAAAAAGCTTCCCGATGTTTATAATCATGCTGATTTGCGATTTAATCGATTTGCAATCAACCCTCCCCAATGGGCAGGTTCGAAACCAATGGAAGCACTCGGAAAATGCACGACAAATATTGCACGCTCGAATAAAAAAAAAGGAGAAAACTCAAGAACGAACAATCGGAACATTGTCGGAAAAGAAAAACGACATCAGCATCTGCGTGCGGCATCATTAGCCCTTTTACAGCCTGCCCGGGTGTCCTGTTTCTTTGGCCGTGCTTACGCCGGAACGACATTGCCTTATTTTCCAGTTCAGCAAGTATGTTAACGAGCAGATCAGCAATCCTTTCCGATTGGATTAAAAAACGAAGATATCGCAGCGTTTTGGCGACTCGTACGGGTTTGTTTCGGTGGGCAAAATTCTGGTTTTTTTCGTTGCACTAAAAGTTGAAGTGTTTAGTCGTTGAAGCAATGAAAGAACGGGAAAAGCTGGATGTGGTTTATTATACGCGATCGGTCAATCCGTCCGTCATTTGGTTCCCGATGTCGATTAGCAGTCGGTGGTTCTGATTAAGGGACCGATTATGGAGTGCAGAACGAGCGTGCGAAGGTTTTGGTATAGATTGGATTGCACCGTGACACAGCTGTGCCATTTGGTGATTCAAATTGATTGCAAATGAGATGATAAGCGTACATGTGTATGCTTTTAGCTCTATCCCCTGCCCAGTGAGCTTTTGCCGGAAAACATGTTGATTTGATTTCCTCTCCATTCCATGGAATAAGATTATTTTTTCTCTCTCTCTCTAATGCTTATTAAATTCCACCATGATGTGCGCCTAAAAGTAGGCAACCGGCAGCAGGCAACGTGTGACGTGACGCGAGGATGATGTGTGAAATTGGTGGAAGAAATCTAGCAGCTCTGTCGCGCCTGTGTCTGCACGTCCGCCTGTCGCTAGGCCCTTAGCCCTCGTACCGAGAATTATATAACTTAACGTATTGCATGGAATACGCCAATCCCGTCCGCCATCTCGCGGGAAGCAAATTAAATTTACATCCTTTTAAATGTAACCATGCGTAAACAGGAACCGTGTGCACCGTGTGGCGGGTTCGGTTGATGTAATTAGTGAGTATTTTCGCGCCCGTCGGCAAAGAAGCGCACCCGCCCGCCGGAGAAAGATGGATTGAATTTGCTCTTCTAATTAACAGCTTACAAAACATTTTCATTATTCATTCTTTCTAATGTGTGTGTGTGTGTGTTGGTTGTGGGTTTTGGACTTTATGCTTTGCGCAAACATGGTGCCAACAAGGGGTGGCGCAGTTGGGATTGAAACAGGGGAAGCTTTACTTGCTGGTCGATGTACTTATTGCAAGCGGAGGCAAAACATTATGAGTGAGCGTGAAAAAAAAATGGTCGACGAAACGTTCCCCAAGAAGCTGCTGATGGAGTTTGACATCGAGCATGGGAAACGATGAGTGCATAATAGGATGCGGGTAGCATGCAAAATAGAAAGGATACCGCTCGTCGGTACCGCTAGCGTAAAGACATCAGCACGAACGAATTTTCTTCTGCTTTCCCCGAACCAAGCCAAGCTGCTTAATAGGTTACGGAGGGCAACGCGAGTCTGGAAGCTAATGGGGGAAGACAAAAAAAAAAATGCTTGAAAAGTGTAAAACTCATCCTCTTAGCAAAACATACTCATCAAACTCTACCTGTTAAAATGCTGGTTGCCACTGTGAGTGTGCGCGTGCGAAAATAACCCCGGAACGTTCAGCCGGGGGCCCACAGACACAGTTGGGAAAATATTAAAATCTAATTTGTTAATAATTAATCACAGCATCTTAACGAGCAAATTAAATCACTCAATAAACTTCAAAATCTACTCTCGGGCTGTACGGCTGCTGCTGCTACTTGTGCCAGCTGCTTTCCACTTCATCTAAGAAATAAGGGTTGTTGGATCATTGGGGGTTAGCATGCGGAATGCGGGAAAGCTACCGAAGCCATCTCAACGGATCCCAGGGGGACGGAGAGAGAACGAGCGGGGAGTATGGGGTGAGATGGAGTTCGAGCGCATCGTTTCTTTTACCAATTTGCTCTCCGGGCGGCTTGGGCGAAGCGAGCTGTTGATAGTATTAATTAAAAATGTATGAAGCGTTTTCCATTTGCTGCATGTGAGGCCAGAGCACGCACGCAAGCTCGGGGCAGTTTTCGCTGGATGGATGAAGACAGCGTACCGTAGCGTCGAGTGTGGGTAATGTTTCCGGGTACATGTGAGCTTTCGCTTCATTAGTGCCGGTGAAGATGGTCAAGTGCTGGAAATGAGCATCGCCCGTAAGGATGCTCCAAGACACTGGTTTGTAGTGGCGAACGTCACGTGATACCGGCCAGTTGCCAGCAACCGGAAGCTGATAGTACACAGAAACCTTGTTGGTAGAGAAGGTTCTGTGTCTTTACTAAAAGTGTCTGTATTTAGATGAGCTTTATTGTATGAGAAACATTTTCGACGCCTAAAGTTATGCAAGTTGCTGTACAATTGATCCGTGTAGCAGTGTTGTACAAACGCTTTAGTTACTAAATTTTTAACGCAAGTGCAAGGAGTCTGAATCTGGTTAATAGGCGTTCAGTTTACTTTTTATTGAACATCACCTGTCACAGACCGGTTTCCGGCTGTTTCTGTTTACTTGAATAAATCTTTAAAACGATTACCCAAAACATGATCGTCCCTGATCTAGGAGCAACTAAACCACACCGCACCCGTACACTTTGCGTGAGATTTGTGCGAACTTTGTGATGCATCGGATAGCTTCTTATTTTACCGTACTTTCACATATTTTCACTCTCAGCATCTTGGCGGGGAAGCGTTAGAATGAAACGTTAATGGTCCACTTGCAATATGCCTTCGAGCGGCAAGCACTTCTTCGCACCGAGGCACACTGTACGGGCAAGGCTCGAGCACGTACGTAGCTAGTGCCGAGAACTTTTGCTTTTGGTGCAGCTATTGTCGGGCGCGTGGTCGTGTGGCAAGTCGGCAGCACCTTGACTGCTCCTTTAAGTGCTCCGGAGCGACGGTTTGAGAGAGAGAGAGAGAGAGAGAGAGCATGGGGGTTGCCGTGTGTACGTTATTATGGATTTTTGCTTTTGCGAGTGTGTATGCTGTGGTCGTTTTCCGTGATTGTATGCCGCAAGCATCAAGTCGGCTGATGGAAGTCTCGACTTTAGAGCAGTGTACCATCGGTATGCAGCCCACAACCAGCCCTGTTGGATGAAGGTCTCGGGGAAAGGGGGAAGATGGGGGGAGGACGGATGTAGTGGCTGGAAGCCGTATTGTGAAGATTGAGTTATCGAAGTGACGGCCTCGGCCATCCCGGCTCGCCATCCCCGGTCTGCTTGATGAAATCTGTTTTGCCGCTTTGAGGCCATAGTGGGGAACGAGATTTATTTTTATGGTTTTTATCAAGATGGTTGATTATTAAGTGCTTGCAAGATGGTTTTCTTTATCCTCGGCTCATCTCGCCGTGTGCCGAGCTCGTACACGGCTGCGGTTACGGGATTTAGGGGTGGACAGGTGTATGCATCTGTGGCACTAAGCTTCAAGGATGGGCTGGTTGATGTTTTCGGTGAAGCTGTTTGAGTTATTGGATGGTTTTTCTAGTTGCAAGTCATGTTCTGCTGATCGTAGGTCAGAATAGGCGATAAATCTTTCCATTGGTGAATGATGGTTCATGCGAACCATGTGTGCTGTGTGGTGTGCTGTTTAGCGATATAGCCTGATCAATCTACATATAAGCTGCAGGATTTCAAGGAGGAACTTGATGCACAGCGTAATGATCAAGCAGTTTTCTTTCGAAGTTGGTTTGAGCTTGGGCTATTAGAAGAGCCTTCTTTGAACGATACGTCGTAAAGTATTCAAGTTTAATATCTCTTTACAATACTGAAACATGTTTTCTTTGCCGTAGTGAGAACATAACGTAGTTTATGAGTAGAGCTTCAAAGACAGACTCTATTTATTTTAATGAGCAGCACATCCCAAGACGAACTTCGTGGTTTGTGTTTAATTCTGAGACACATTTTTTTACCAAATGAATGTGCTGTTTGTGCACGTGCTAGGACTCCGAAGAAAATAGTACGCCGGTAATTTATTATTTATTGAATGGTCCGGCAAAGAAAAGATCCCTTTGCGCAGTGTAAGACCGGCGAGCTAGAACTCTTTTCACGGCTGTTTGAATTTGACCCAAACAAGTTTGCCGCCTTGCTAATGGGATAAGGATACGGAGATGACTTCCTGCTCGTCGAAAGCATGATAGTTCTATTCTATTTGCCAAACAACTGTCCATCAACGGGGACGAAAGTTTTGTACCGAATGCGACCGTCATTAAATATTAAAAAAGGTTTGTCCACTGGTTCCGTAGCGCGCGTTATCTTTGTTGGTCAACTCGAGTGCGTCTCAACCGTTGGTTTCTCCTGCGTTCACGGCACACATCCATAACCCAACGGGGACGAAAGTTTTGTACCGAATGCGACCGTCATTAAATATTAAAAAAGGTTTGTCCACTGGTTCCGTAGCGCGCGTTATCTTTGTTGGTCAACTCGAGTGCGTCTCAACCGTTGGTTTCTCCTGCGTTCACGGCACACATCCATAACCCGTGGCTTTCCGGGGAAAACTTCGATCGAAGAGCTAAAGAGCCATCACGCAAAGCAACTTGAAATCGAAACGGGTTGCCACTCGTTTTACCTCTTTTTATTGGGCACCGGGACGTGCCTTGGGGATGCTCGGTCTTAGCGCTGCAATACTTCGCAAGAAGAACCCCAAGCAAACCGGTTGTGTGCGGCGAAGGTAGCATGAGGCGTAGTAATAAAATAAAGAAAACTGTGTCGCCATGAAATGATGCATCGATACGGGAAAAACTCAGATACACACACACGCTGCAGACGGTCGGTGGTGTTGGCTTTTTTTGGACAGTTTTACCGATCGTTCTGCCGTTTACTTCACCGCTTCCGGCAGGCGTATATGTGAGTGCCGGGGAACAGAATTCCTTCATAAATTCTTTATGACACGTGTCAAACGAGGCGATAAATAACTTCCACCGGAGCGGGAGAATATTGCGATATGAGACGGGTGACATCAGGACCCCCCCAGCACCCCTCGTCTGGTTGGTTTGCTGCAGCGCCCCGACAGTTCTTTCCTTCATCGATCTTCCCGATCTCGGGGCGCGTTGACTGTGGAACAGTGTCCTGCGGGGATGGGTGGCAAATAACTCTGGGAAATAACGCAGTTTGAAGCTACGGTGCTTTCATAACTCAGGCCCGACTCACGACTTGCATCTCGCATGCGAACCGGTACCGGTTGTTGTTCGGGTGACGAAATTTAATACTTTTATTTTGCGCTCTCACCAGAAGCCAACGGGTGACATCCGTACGCGACCATCTGCATCGATGCAGGTGAAAATTTATATCATAAATTGAAATTCGTGCCATCTCGAAGGTACCTCAAATATGTCTGGAGAGGTTGATAGTATTATGTTTAGTTTATTGAAATACTATCAACATTCCCGGTGCCGTGCCGCACCGACACTGACCGGCCGGAGATGGAACTCCGAAAGACTGGGATCCGAAGTACGTACATGGCACATGCCTTCGGGGATATTTCCTTGCCAGAGCATGCACACACAGAACATTGGAGTTAAATATTTAATGAACGTTTCAAATTTATTGTCCTTTAGCTGTAGACAGCGTAGAACCGGCTTGAGTCAAAATATTGTGAAGCAAACCTGGAGCCACGACTTTTCGAGAAGACGACCCACTCGAAATAATATTTTTTGTTGAGTAAAGCACGGAAAGAAGAAGCAATGCTCTTAATGCAGTGCAATGCAAACTTGGGCAAGAAGTGTGTGTGTGTGTGTGTGTGTGTGTACATGCAAAATATTCACTCTCCGGCACTGGCTCTTGTAATCGTTGATCGGTATCGTTCTGCGAAAGCATGGAGCTGTACGACCGGTACCGTTGACCACAAATTCTCATCTACTTTCAATAGAGTTCCAGGGCCAAACATGTCCCCAACCGGCCGGAGCAGGCTTTCTCCCGCCCTGCTCGGCCTGGGTGGACAGATTTTCAAAGGACCCGTGTCCCGAGATTAGACGGGAATGACATTACACAATGTGAGGAATTTTCGTCCATGGCCGGTTTGTCGCTCGTACGAAACAACTGGAGAGCGAACGTAACGACGTGTTCTGAACGGTTGAGCCTGAAGCAAAGCGAACCCAAAGCATAAACCGGCGACTGCAGGGCCAAAGGTCAAGCGGCGAAGTGTGGCCAGATGGTGAGAACAAGAAAAGAAGATTGCTATTGGGTTTTCATGTTTGTGGTTTACTTTGTTGTTGTAACGTTTTGCAAGCAAGATGAACCGGGGGAACCGGGAGAACCTTCGCTTCGACGGTAGGTTGCAGTTTTTGTCATTGAAAGGCACACAGCATTACACAGTATGCCGCACAGCCGACAGATGAATGTGGCTGGCTTTCTCTAGTGTGGGGCAAAATTTGCCCCGAGGTCTGCTCATGTTGGGCAAGGTAAATCAAGATGCTCAATTTATTATGCCATTAACCGAAATGGACCATACGGCAAGTAAACCGATGAATGTTTGAATTGAAATCGGTTGATTAAGCAAATGTATCCAAAACAAAAGCCACATGTAATATGTGTGCATGCTGATGTATGCGAAATGGTAAAAGTCTTCTTTCGTTTGGTTTCTTCTAAAATATTAGACTTACAGGGGGGGGGGCGCCTTTAATGGCGCCTGTAAAAGGGTTCTGAAAAGCACACAAATTCTATATTTTGGTATTGCTGTTTCTGTAGAGAGCTCGATCATTTGTCAACTGTTACTTGTTTTATATTATATGACTATTTTAAGTATAAAAAAGAAACAATTCGCGATCTCTTGAAAAATACCTTTCTCCTTAAATCACGTATTACCTGTTTCACATTCAAAACGCTTGCGTCTTCGTAGGCTTGTCATATGTTTTCTTGCCTAGACTAAGCATTCTGTGGTTACGTGTAGGCAAAGAAGCAACATTCCTCACAGGAGTGTTTCAAAAACGTTACCGTGTGCTAAACAAAGACAACAAAATAGACATGATTGGCAGTCTACTGTCGCGAATAATGTCACAGCCCAAGCAGCGGATGGTAAGAAATAAAACGTGAAACATCAGCCTGCCGCATCCCACATATCTCGCACATCTATCTAAACAATAGGGGGATGAATGCAAACGCTCCCGCCATATTTTCAGGTGGCAAACGTTCGTGTCTCATTGGAGCTGTAAAAGAGGAAGCAACGCACACCAGGACGATATATTTCAATTTCTTTCTTTTCAATCTTCATCTTCAGGACGGAAATTACATGCACCAAACATGAAGACGTATATTTCTTCCGGCGTTGTTGGTGTCTTTTCATGTTTTGGGTGAAGTTTTCCCGTACGGATGGGTAGCGTGTTTTTAATCTCTTGAGATTATGCCACACCTTTACCTTCGGGGTTATGTTTTTACTGGTATTTAAATTTAAAACTCAAATTGATTTAAGATACGTATGTTGTGCAACGCAGCAAAATAACACATAATGTATCAAATTGATGTTCTATTGATTGTCTCAATTAAATTAAATAAGCAACATTCATCTTATATAAGTAATGTACCTACTTTAATATGTCTGCTTTTAAAGACACTCTGCAGAATTACGTAGGTTAAATGTAAACAGCTTACCACACAGCGGTATATCAACGACCAAAGCAACGTGCAAATGCTTCCGCTTACTGCTAACGTTTTTCTACCCTAACTTCCGTCACGATGATGACGGCCCCCTAATGACGAGTGTGTTGATCCCGTGGGAATCTGTGGCATGTCTGGCTGGATGAGTTTACGAAAGTTGGGTGATATTACCAGTTGGCTGTCATGCATCATTCCGCTACTGGTAGCGGGTCTCCTTAGACGGTACTATGAATGGTAATGTAAGGTGTTTTTTGTTGTTATGGTACACTCGCGCAAGATATTGCAAAACCAGACTGCGTTGTTAGAGTGTCAAGAGTATTTGGTTACATCATGCGGACATTAGCCACGTCGTGCACACTTTTTGCGGAAGAAAAGGTTTATTAAATTCTACTTAAATCCACATGTTGAGAAAAGGATGTAGCTTTAAATTTCATAACGAGTTGAAATCTTGGGCTTTCTCTCATTTAAACTGTGAGAACATTATTTGTTCGATTTTCTAGATTACAATGGACTGTGACGTTTCATCAAAATTGCATACATTCATAAAATCATTCACTTTCAGTGTTTTTGCATAATTTTAGGCGCATTGTATTTTATTATCTCTTGTGAGGTACAGGGTAGTTTTGTCATTATTGAAGATATTTAGTAGGAAAAAACTCATGGATTTAACTGAACAGACTTCATGTGATGTGTTCGCGCGCACGCTTTCTTACTCACGTCGTCTGTGGGCGCACACGCGAACACACACTTTTGTGTGTGGAAAAATCGGTTCCGCTAACATGATGGTTCCGGCTGGGGTTGGAACCAGCGTCTTGATCGTCCAGGCGATCACAAAAATCTGGAGGAGATTTTCCTTACTGAATTGTTAGAGACATTGAGGCCTTACCTTGGGTAGGGGGACACTCAAAGCTCTTGAATAAATTTGGACACAACAAGTTACATTTTTCGTCTATGTCCAACGACCAACTCTCTCTCGGCCGGGATAGGTGGCTTTATTTATATCAAATTTTCATTGTTTTACATTAAGTTCAAAATACTTAAAATAGGTCAGTCCGTCGGGGTGTTAACATTTTTCCACTATTTTTGCATTGTAAAATTGTTTGCTATCTTTCTGGTTGGCGACAAAAGCATGAGGCTTTTGTCGTAAACAAAAGTGTCAAATAACATCTCGATGTTAAACGGGTTGCGTTTGTTTGTTGGTACAAATAAGTTTTTCTGTCTGTCTGTTTAATTGCTGAGTTTATAAATTTGATTTAATTGTTTTTCTGCACGGATACAAGACTTATGGTTATCGTCGCAAACCTATGTGTTATGCTGACTACACGGTTTCGTGTCTGGTTGCATTGCGCCGCTCGCTAGTCGAGTGCGCTGGTCGGTGCTTCGACGGGTGTTCGGTCAAAATTGCTAATTATGCAATAGTTGCATTCTTTGACAAATATCGTTTACTTTGATTCCAGCTGTTTCTGTTATGTTTTTATTGTGGGGTATTAACCTGCTGTCCCAGTTTTGATGTTTACTGTCTCGTGCTATATCGAAAGTTTGGTTCAGCATATGTATAGCATTGTGGATGCTACATTCATCTACTTTTTTAAATCTTTTCCATGTGGAGTGTGCGTAGATAGGAGTGTTTTAATTATAAGTTTAAAATAAAGATTTAATACTACGTTGCGGTTTTTTCATATCTCTTACACATAACACCTGTACAGTTGATCCTTCGAGATTTCGATTGTCAACCATAGCGCCGAAATAATAAACATTCTTCCCCTGCGTTCGCTTCTCAAGCCACATCACTCCAATTTTGTAGTACTGCCCCGGTCGGTTGACCGTACGAGTGCACTTAATCTTCACATCCGCAACTTGTTCGGCACGATTCGATTCGATTTACCACGGGATGGATTGAACCCCGTTGCCAGACGCATCACCGCTGCTACCACAAAAGCTTCCCGCTCGAGAGCGGCTTACGCGACCCTTGGACTTCGGCTGTGCGAATCCCAATGGGTATATGTTTCGAAAAGTATCCCCTTACGCTCGCCAACGGGAAGAGTACGGTCATTGATCCTAGCACCCATCGGTCAACGGTTGCCAACGGGGAAACGCATGAATCCCCTGTACGAATACGCAAACACGGACAGTTCTTTTGTTCGTGTTCGGCGTAGCTGTGCAAATGGGAAACGTTGGGAAAGTGAAAATCCTTCCACCAGCTTTGACGGATCCCGTATGCGGGATCTCCCGGACACTGTAAACTCGTGCTGTAAGTTGTGATTTTCATCAGACACAGGCTCCGGTTGCTCCGGTAGGACGGCATCATCCTAAAAGCCAACCTCGCGGCAGAATAAAGGTGAAGGTACGGGCCATGGTTTTGTATTCGGATTTGTTGGATTTGGAGGGAACAACCAGCAAAAAAACACCCAAGAAACGATCGATGTGAGTAGCCGATTCATCAAGGACCCTTACCCTTAAGGCTAACGCAAACGTACGATTTCGGTCGTACGCTGTTCAATATTTTGATGCGAGTGTGCGCTTTATTTCTTCCTTTTTTATTGTACAGCATTTATGCGCACTTCGAGGGTTTGGGTTTTTGGGGGTCGTTTCGGGAGCACATCAAGGGTGAATGGTTCGCATGGTTCGTTTGTGTATGTGTGTGTGCCCCCGTTGCATTACTTATGCATGGCATCGATATGTATGAAAATGAAAAACTACTCCGTTACGGTTACCGTTTGCAGTGTAACATGTAATGCTGCTTGCCTACCTTTAGGCGCGTTTCACCCCATTTTTGTTAGGTTCGCTGGCCGGCTTTCGTTCGTAGCCTACTTTTGTTGCACTGCAACAGTTGAACAGATCTGGCGGATGTTTGTTCGGTTGGGAAATTGCCGAACAAAAACTTTTCCAAACACACACACACACACACACGCTCACATGAAACTGAGAGGCGCATTGTTTAGGGGCGCGAACGCGAACCCCTACGGCTGGAAGGTGAGTTGATTCGTTGAATGTTTCATGCCTGTTGCAGTGTACGCTTTCCATCGGCAAGCTGCAACCCATTTCGGGCGAGCCGGAAGTGGAAATGTGCGCGGAACCGCGGAAAAGTACGAAATGAACCCCACGCTCCTTGCGACGGGTTTCCGTTCGGTTCGGGGTTTTTTCCCGAAAAACGCTCGAATGCGGATCCATAAAACAACTGATTGCGACTTTTATGGCGTTATGACTTTGGGGTGCAAAATGTTAAAATGTTTTGCGACGATGGAAAGAAAAAGAAGGTTTACTTATTGTGCGCTTACCCTTCGGCCGAACAAATTTCCTTGGCCCCCGTTGCAGTTGAACCTTGCCTGATTGCTCTATAGAAGAAGAACAAACCAAAAAAAAAAAAAACTCTTGTGATGATGCCGTCCTACCGGAGGAGTCGTTGTATGAACGTGTGTGCGTGTGTGCTGGCTTTGAATCGCTTCATTTAAATGCATGGGCCCGGATGGGAGCATTTGGTGATATGAAACAATGCATAAAACAATTTGTTCCGTTTCAAGCGTTGTTTGCCGAACGCATTGTTTTTTACGATACTGCTCTCGTTTGATGTTGGGGTGTATTTTTTGCACTGTTGTTAAAGCGATAGGTAGAGGAGATTTAATAAAACGCGTGTGTTTGTGGAGTAATAAAGCACGGCCGGATGGTTTCTATGTAAAGAGCGCTGGTGCTTCGTAGCGATGAGGCAACAGTAAAACAGCACACATGAAGCCTTTACACTTTCGTGCCATCAACATGGTACTTTTGAAATAGAAAGCGGTTAAGTATTGTTGTTTAGCGTGCATACATTCCACATGGGTGGATGCTTTAACAGGCTTAAAAATTATGTATGGTGCATTAAACTAAACATCAATAACGTGAGAGAGCGTTAATGAAAAGAACGGAATCGTTTAAAACAGTCTGCGGTTAGTAGAAATAGAATATGACAATTTTCACAATTCGTACAAGTTTCAACGAAGTTTCGATTGTTTTTGTGTTACTTTCGTCTAATGTTATCATCGATTGTTGTGTTCGATGTGATAAAACAATATGTTTTAAAATTATTTGCATACAATTAGGCCCTTATTATCACTTAACAGCTCGTTGTTTAAAAACACACTGAGGTTGAATGTTCATTTCGTGTTACAGCTATAATTAATCAGTTGCACATTAATTTGATTCATTACAAGGGAGCTAGAGCAGTTTTCGTACTAGGATAACACTTCCAATAGTGCATTAAAACTTACATAACGAGAAATTGCCATAAATTTACCTCTGTTAACATGGAACCGGAACATGCTTTAAATGCGTACATTGAATCGAACATGTGGAAAAATGTAATTTTCCATTCTGCATCACGCGCTCGATCACCATCCAAGTGCTAAACGTTCAAGAGTATCGTCTCATTGAACAGTTGGTAAAATGGACACACAAAGCAGCCTGCATTTATGCATGCCTGCTATCGATCCCTTTTAAAGCACTCGGCTCGTTTACAGTCGGCGTGAATAGCATCGTTGGACAAGTGTTGAAAACCGGGGGCTTGTGCTGGAAGGTGCCAAGGCAGCAGCAGCCTGTCGGTGTAACGTCAATCAATAGCCGATCGAGAAGCTGGTGTGTGGTTATGATATTTCATGGAACCAGGAAGGTTAAATATTATGGAACGTTAAAAGGCACACGATGAAGTTCGGCTAATGGTCACTTGGGTAAGGGGTAGTGCTACGCCACCGTTGGGATGTAGCCGTTGCTGATGTTTTCCTTCTGAGAGTGTTTAAGAAAGGAGCGAAAGAGCTTAAAGCTGCGGTCGGTATGCTATCGGGCGGGCGTAAAAAGCCAAACCGCAACCAGTACGGACCGGACCGGTTGTCAAAAGGCGCCCAGCCGGTAGAAGCAGATAATGTCTGGCAAGCATTACCGCAAAACCCGGAAGCTTTGGAAATATGAAAAGTTCCCAACAGCTTCCTTCACCTAATGCTCCGGTATCGCTGGCTCCGATTAGTGCTTGGTGCTGGGTGCTGCTGGAGCTAGTGACTGCGCAAGAATGTGTCACAGGCGAAAAGGGCGCTCGGCTGGTGGGGATAATGCATGAAGATAGTGAGACACTGCACGGGTGTTTGAAGATACCTTCCGACCGAGCTTCCGTCAGCTCGGTGCAAGTGGAAAGGAACGGCGCAGCGTAGGAAGATTTGCATAGATTAGCATCGGTAAATCCTGACCTCCGGAGAGGCAAACCAAACCGGCAGTGGCCAGGAGCGTTGATGAAGTCACGGCACTCGCAAACAAAGCCGGCAATTGGGACCCGGCCAGCCAACACTATCAAAAACCGGGCCGCTGGATGAGATCGACGGGAGGTTGTCGGGTTGTCGGGTGTGTGCCATTCTGCACAAAAGCGAAAATCGTGAGTCACAGCAGGGCCGCACGGTTGGCCTTGGCTTTCCGCCTTACGGTGGAACGCAACCCGGGCAAGGATTGAACCGGTGACGTGGCCGCGGTACGTGCGGAAGTCAGCCTGTGTTGGTGCCTTTCGAAACCGGAACCGGAGACCTTCGAGTGCCGGGTTGTGGTCGGTTCGGTAGTGAAGCTAAAAGGCCGGTCAAGCGCTCGGTGGAGGTTTTCGGTTGGTCGGTTGGACGAGATTTAAACCATATCTACAAACAAACAAGTGGAATGCAAACACACGGTCGCACACGGCACAATCGTCCGCACGGCACTGCAGTCACTGTGGCTGACCTCTGTCGGAGTGCTGGTAGTCGGTTGGCAGTCGGTATGGCGCAGCCAAGGGTAAAACCATAAGTATCTGCGACTGACAGTGTGACCCATGCGTTTGTTTATGAAAAGTCCTGCGGGAGTTTAAGCACAAACATAACGCCGAATGGTAGCGTGTGGACTGGAAAAGGTTGATAATATGCGTACGGTTGGTTCAGACCAGGGGAACCTAAGAAGGTGTGTCATCATTTTGGTATTTCGGAAAGACTGCTGCATGCATATTTTAATGCAATAAAGGGTTTGTTCGAGAGTAAGTGGAGTCTGTTAGTCTCCGATGCTCCGAAAAGAGCGTC
>KZ061900.1:87252-98708 GCA_002091835.1 Anopheles maculatus
AGCGTCGCTAGGCAACGCATCATAACCAAGGTTTAAAAATCGATAACAAACACTTACTGTCAAGTTTGGGCATATCAAGAAGATGAATTTTGAAAGAAGTAAAAGCTTATCTTTGTGGCTCCCGTTTTCGGACTTTCATTTTTACCTTTGCACAATCCGTCTAGCGTACCCTTTCATCCGCTTTATCAGCCAGAAAACAATCAGAGCTGTAGGTGAGTGTGTTACTTTTATTTTACATCAACACGAAACAGATGCATTCGGACGCTTCCTTTTGTTCGTCGATGCAGTCCATGGCACTGGGAATAAGCGTTCGCCCGCTAGCATCAATCTCAGTCCCGACGATTCGTGCCCATCGCGAACGGTCGGGCACGATTTGGACACGGTGTCGATCCGGCGCGAGTCGTATCACATTCCCAAATCCTCGTAAGGGGATGAACCTTATACGATTATACACCGAATGCGCTTATCGGATGAGTGCGAGAACGGTGCGAGGTAAACAAAGTACGACTTCAGCTTGTACCGTGTGACCGTCCGTTCGCCGGTTTACACTGTGCGCGTGGTGCGATACGGCGCGATTGCAGCTGGTCGATAAATCTTTAAATCGAATCCAGGATTGGTGAAAAGGAGTAAATCTCATGGTGTGATAATTTGTTTCATTGGTAATTGTAAAGAAGCATCAGAAGCAGTTTATTTTATGATGTTAAGATAACTACAGCGATCCCTGAACAAGGTTAAAGTTGTACACTGATGAATTTTTGAAAGAATATATTTAATTAGGAATTAGTCGGTTTAAAGCTAAGGATGCCGTAAATAACCTTGCAGTAAGTATAAAATATTAGAGTCTATTTTCTCATACAAACGGAAAAGTGCCAAGACAAGTAGGCTGAAACAAACGGAATATAAATTTGTATTACGACAACGTTCTTGAGTTTTTTCTTGAGTTAACAAGTTTCGTTAAGTTTTTTCTTTCGTTAGCTGCTGTCAACCATACACCAAATCTAGTAGTCCAAGCGGCAAGAAGTGTAAACAACGGAAACGGTTTCAAATCAACGCGGATAGAGGGCCTCACCGTTGAAGGGGCCCCGAAAAAGGAAGGCCTTAGCAGACCTTCCACCCCACCCCGGTCACGCACTTTGAAAGAAGCAGTTTGTAAGGGGCTTCCTGATTACCAATGACCTGGTGTTTGCAGGGGCCTCGGGTACCGGGTACCCTTTTCTAGGGAGCCCCGTTTCTACACAAGGGGCTCCTTTGCTACACAAAAATTAAGGCACTACATTCCCCTCCCCCACAGCCGAGCCGGTGAGAGACAAAGTTCGAGAATTGTTGGGGCTCCAACTTCCGCAAAGGGCCCCAAGAGCGCTTGATCCGCCACTAGTGCCAGTTACAAAAGGTGCAACGGCAGAGTAAAACAGATTCTCGCTGGCAACAAGCACCCTCAAATATGTATGCATATATGGCGGTATACATTCATACATGACCATAGAAAGACACCTAATTATTTTTTTATATTCCTTCTGAACTAAAAAACTTATATTTTTGTTGGGACTTCATATCTAAAACACTAAACAACGAATAACATTAGCGCCTTTCCGTCGCAAAAAGCTGACGGAAAACAGTTTGACAAATATGGGTCTCCGTTTGTGTTACAGAATAGGTGTTCTTGGCAGTGTGTTGGAAAGCTTGCTTTTCGTTAAGTTATATTTCTCCAACAGACAACACAAAACGACTGTCATAATACCAATCATCCATTTTTGACAACTTGTCTTTACAATTTGAGTGTGATAATCAGGCCTATTGATAGTTTTGTGCTGTAAATTGCATACTCTTAGGCGTCTCAGTAAAATGGTTTTCTTAGTAAACGAGGTTTTGCAGACTGTTTTAATATTTCATGATTCTTTCACGCGACATTACATAACAATAACGAATGGGAGACATCTGCAATTACCTTCGGGGTATGTGTATTAAAAAGCAAAACAAAAAAAGTGCCTCACAATTTGCTTCTCGAAAATCCGGATTCCATTATCGGTTAAATGGATTGCTATTTCTGGGCCCAAAAGATCGCACACATTTCCTTCCAACCCGAAACCATCCACACCTCGAAAGCTTTCCCATTAACGCCCCAAAGGCTAAAAGTTGCGACACTTTGCACAAAGTGGCGAAGCAGCTGCCGAGCAACAAGGCAACGGTGCTGCTTCGCTATTATCTTACACTGCACGGGAGCCGAATCAATTAATCTCGAATCGACATTGACGTCGCTGGTGGCGATTTGCTGAACTACCACGGTAGTGTGCACGCGTTGAACCATCGCCCGGTAGCGCACAAGGTCGGAAAGCGCTGGATTGGGTGGCCTTGAAAATTTAAATCCATTAGCGTCCATTCACCGTACCCGGGGGTGACCGGGTTGTCTGTGAAGCCGGGAACGGGCGCATTTGACCGTCTTCGGAGGAGTCACCTAGTGCCCGGATGTCAGCATCGTTATTTATCATGCGCCGTCCGAATAGATTCGTTCGTCGGCACCGTCGGATGTCAGACGATACTCAATGGCGTACGTTCAGTTACTTGGGCGCTTGGATGGTACAAACCGAAGACGGTGGAAAGCTCGAAGAAAATCACATCAACGATGAATCGGAGCGACGCTTTTAAACCCGTGTCATTCGTCTGCTCGTCAACAGTGTCATTGTGTGCGCGATAAAGCGCCACACCGTTGTGCAGGGTAGCGAATTTATAAGCTGCACGGCGAGAGTGTGCCAAGGGTCGTGCGGACCATTTATCTTGTTTATACGATGATTTTGAAATCGATTATATTGGATCTTCCTCTTAATTGCGATAAATCTTCTGCTTCCACCGGAAGGCACGTTCGCTGTTGGCCTGTTGCTTTGGTGCGTGGCGTGCTGTGTCTACCGCTCAGATACACCGCTCGTTGGCGTTGTTTATTTCAACTCGTTCGGCAAGGTTCGATGTTTTCGCTTCGGTGGTGAGTTGAGCGGTGAGCATTTTGTAGCTCCTTAGTAATGTGGCTATTTATGAAATTAGTTCCCGGAACGGAAACGGAGGCTGATCGTGAGAAGCCGTCGTGTTGTTTGATTTTGTTGTTTTTTGAAGGGCGCTGAGAAAGTTTGATTCGCAGAAACGGAATAGATGTTGTATTCTGGAGCGATTAATAAGAGTGAGGGTTATAGGATAGGATGGGATGAAGCGGCTTGGTTTTCATCCTGAAACATTGCTAAGATTATGTGGTATTGCCAAACAAGCGGATATTGTCTAAAATACAAAACTTCGTGAGACTTTTATTGCGAACAGATGGGTCTCTTTCTTTTCAATTTTGTCTTGTGGAATGTTACTTTAAAAGAGTGAGCATTACATACGAGTTAAAAGTGAATGTGTGGCTGTGGCCTCGGATACCACGACATAGATCATCTTCTATGGTCTTGTGTGGAGTACGAGGCTGCGAGACCTGCCTTGCTCGAAGCAGTCGAGGGCATTGGAAGGATGCCTGAGGTTCCTATTCGGGATTTGCTGGGAGACGAAGACGAGACCTACTTGAAGGTAATCGTTGTTTTTTGTCGAGCGAATGGCCTCTTAGTGTGACCTCCCCTCCCTTCTCCAACTGTTCTCCCACTGATTGTCTGTCTATCATATGTGTTGTACTTCGCTTGTATGAATGATGATGTATGAATGGATGAATGAAAAGAAGAATGATTGTGTACGGTTTGTGAAGGGTATGGTACGGCACAGAAGAAGTTGCACCGACCAAACCAATCGTCAGACAAAGCAGCGAAAAGGACTAGGAGCCCCGACATAGCGCGCCAAGCTCCAAGCGCACGCAAGACATGGACTACGGTAAAGACCCCCGCTTGAATCTGGACATCGCATACGGATTTTGGAATACTTGGCAACGAAGCGTACGACTACACCCGGGATAAGGTGTCCGATACAGACCCCAGCCATGAACTGAACCTCGCATTAGGATGACGGAACCACTTGCAGCATAACAACGGGATAAGGTGCCCTCGCACGGTTGGAAGAAGGAAATGTCTCCCAACTTATGTGAATTGTATTTTTGTAATTTAGAATAAGTCCTTATTTGTAATTTAGAATAAGCAATACGGCCGGTTCTATATGAATAAAAAAAAGTCAATGTAATGGTTATCTGTTTTGATGACTATCAACGGCTCGAACTAGTTGAATTAGTTTTACTTCGTTGAATGGACATGTATTTAATGAAAATAATCTAATTTTAAATCAAGTATATTGTAAAGCCAGAGTAGTACCTTGCGAATTTGTTAAAGAGTATAAATTACGACTAAAATCAGATCAATTGATCAGAAAGATCAATTAGTACAATGTACGAAAGTTAACTGAGCATTTGCCAGTCGGTTGTGATAGTTAGTTTATATGGGCCATTTTACATCATCCTCCTTCGATGGTTACGATTGTTTTAAAGTTGTATGGAGAAAGTTCCCAACAAGCCTTGCGCAGTTTTTATTACTTATTCAACGAAATTTATACCTTTTCGCTTGAACAGAAAAGAAAATAATAAACAATCAAAAACCAAAGGCTTTCCATGAATATGATTTATTGGTTTTCCTCCAGTTTGTATGACGCTGGCAGCAAAAGAACATGTTTACTAATTGATGGCAGTTTGTCGTAAAATTTGATCCCTCCTGCCGAGCGTAACAACTTCCTGCAGCTACGTGTTCTTGTGGCACGAGCAGTAAAGCTTTTATTTGATGTGGTAACACCTAATTTAAACTTGTCGGCCGAGTTGAAAAGTTTTATTTCGAGTTGCACCGAACCGGACCCGGGAAATGGGTGGCTTTGCAGTGAAGTACCGTAACGGAAAGCCACAGGTTGCATGGTTTTGCAAAACTTCAAGCGGCTCATCGAACGTTTCACCGATGAGTAGTCATCTTTTGGCGGCAGCCAAACAAATAGGCGCCCTTGCGTCTTGATGCTGAATATTTGTAAGCAAACGAACAAACCTTATGGCAATTTGGTTGCAAAGCGAGAGAGAGAGAGAGAGAGAAAGGGAGGAAGCATGTGGCAGCAATAATGTGGAAAACTTTTCCCACTCACAAACACACACACACGCACATACACGCACAGACTTCAAGCACGGTAGGTGAACACTTCCTTCAAATACAGCACAATAACGGTTGGCACTAGTTGGAAAATGCCGGGTCGGGATTGCTTTCCAAGTACGGAGAGGTGTTTCCATGCTCACACTTTACACCGGCAACGGTAGAAACGGTTGTGGAAAGTTTTGCCCGACTGGAGCCTGCCTTGACCGGCAAGATGTAATAACGTAGCGAAAGTTTTAATTAAAATTTGTTCCCGAAAAATTTAGCCCGCACAAAATTAAAGCCTCCAGTGTTTGGTTATTGATCACGTACTCGTTTTGAGAAATTTGATACATTCTTTTTTGGGCGATGGAAAAGATGATGGCAGGCTGGTTGCTTGCTGCTCAAGCGAAGTACACATCAAAGCGAACGGTTCGGTTGTCGTATTGCTCGGGCCTGCGGTGTCCGAAGTTTACACTTTGTAGGCGTTGGGTGCGAACTGATTAAGCTTTTCTGGGAGATTGAAACACAAGAAAGAGGGTACATTGGTACAGCAAAACTGGAGGCGTAAAGTTTTGGAAAGAGAAACCTGTAAAGCATTAGTGTTGATAGAATACGGTGAATCAAAGGTAATGAAATAGTTCTATTCATAATCATAGCTGTGGGGAGTTTATTAAAATACATGCTTTACTCTCCACACAAATGTTTTTTTCGATAAAGCATTAGTGTTGATAGAATACGGTGAATCAAAGGTAATGAAATAGTTCTATTCATAATCATAGCTGTGGGGAGTTTATTAAAATACATGCTTTACTCTCCACACAAATGTTTTTTTCGATTTTCATGTACGTGTGTTGTGAAAATTTACGTTTATTTTGGTAAAAATGCTGGCCTTAATAGAATAAACCCATTGCATACATTTAGGCGTATCTAAAATTATATTTTCTATAATTTGAAATTTCGTCTAAAAAGTTGCTTTGAAATAACAGAGCAAAAGAGTAAAATGAGCAATATGCACAAATATTTGAAAATATGAAGAAAAACATGATAATATCAACAACATTTAAAAGGTATAAAAAATAGACCAAAAATATAACATAGGCCACAGCTCAACCAGATACAATTGCTGAACGGTACAAGCATTCGCTAAGCTTATTTTCCGCATTTTCGATTCGCTCCACTCGAAGCACCAATAAATGAAAACATTTATTAACCTTCCGCAGCATAATAAAACCCAGGCGGGCGTGACAGACCGGTGATGGGGTTAGTTTTGCGTGCTCCATTAAGAACGTGATGAGGTACGCGAGTCGTATCGACAACAAAACAACAAACAGAATGAACCGTTTTTCTCTCTGTACTTAGATTCGCAGGGCTGTTGCTGTTTTTCCCACATTCGCGCTCTCTCGACTTGTCGCGTGTATGTTTGTTTTGCAACTTACTACATTTCCCTGCTTTTTTTTTGTCTCCCCCACCCCGAAATGAACGATGATTCAGGCTGGTCGGTTGGCGCCGGTACAACGCGCTACATCAGCTTTGCAACCACCGCCTCGCTGGTTGCGAGATGGCCACGCACACAGATGCACACCGTGAACCGGTTCGGCTGGATTGAAGGTGTATGAAATTATAATTTATGACTTCATCTATAATTCAACCCCACTCGGGCGCCCGGGCCACACGGTACGATGCGAACCAAATGGATGGAAAATGGGAAATTCCTCAACCGCTTCGCGCGTTTCTCGTGTTTATTTCTCTTTCCCACATTCCATCCCTCCCTGCCAGAGGGATGGGACACCCGTGCAAAACTGGAAACTTGCGAACAGGGCACCAGGCGCCTCCATCGAAGTGAAGTGAAATGAACGCACTATCGAAATGGACGCCGGAGAGCGAAGGGACCCGTGGACCGGTGGTGCGTGGCAGGTGGCGATCGCGGAGTACGATAATATCAGTAGTTGTGTTGCGTTGTGCCACCGGTCCGACCACCGGCACCACCACCGTCGATATGCAAATGATACAGAAACATAAATAAAGCTACCCCCGTGGCGTTGGGTGCGACCGGCGCGCAGGAAGGTACGGCACGTTGCAATAAAGTATCGTTTGCTGCCGTGCCGGTATGTCCTGCGTGCTGTAGACGGGTACGGGGCTGTACGGGTACCGCGTGCAGTGCAGTTTCTCAGGATGTTCCACTGGCAAGGCGACAACATGAGCTAGTTGCGTGTGTACAGCAACAGGGGTGGTGGCACAAGGGCGGTCCGAGCGACAGGTGGTGGCCGTGGTGGATCATGGCCTTAAACACACATACACGGCATGCACGACCCTCGCTCCTGGCCAAACCTTCACAAAACATACGCCGAGCGAGCCTTTTGCCAGCCAGGAAGGCAACATTTGTCGTGGTTTAGTGCCGTTATTGACATAAGTTTTGCGACACTAACTTCAGCGGCTGGTACGTACGATACGCGCTTTCTTTACTCACTTCACACGACCAAACAGGGGAAAAGGGGCGAAAGCGTAGCGTGGGTGAAGAAGAAGAAGCATAGAGTCTCATCCGTTCGGCAAACGGGTTCTGCCGAATGACGATCACCGTTTATCCTTCCCACGCTACTCCTGTGAGCGAATAGTCCGAAATGGTAAATTGATATATGTTCGCTACAGCAAAGCGGGCTCGGTTTTGTGTTCGCGAAGCTATGGATGATTCCGCTCTTTCAGGCGGGATGGGATGAGCGTGTGTGTGTGTGTGTGTACTTTCCGAAATGCGTTCTCACAAGTGGATCGCTTTGAATGATGCAGTGGTGTGCAAATTTGTCTTTCACAGCGCACCGCTGACAGCAAGCCAGGATCGCTGTGGCGGATAGTGCACCGAAACCGATTACAGCCGTCTCCGATCGACCGGTGGAAGGAGCGAAGCTGGTTCTGTAAGATGAATGTTTACGAGCAAGTTTGGTACATCATGTTTGGCGCTTTGTGATGGATTTACCTTTTACTGATACTCGTTCGATAGTGTTTGTATTGCTGTAATCGTTTCGTAATGGTTCGTACATGTGCCATTTTGCTGTTGTAAATGTATTCCATTTGACCTTTTCGTTTAGTATTGCGACTAAAATAATGTAATGTCAAATGATACTTGCTAATATTCAGAGCATTACGCTGCAACAATCTATTTCAGTTTGATGCGTGATGCACATTGCATACATTGTGGCGCTTTAAGTAGTTGATTGAAAAAGGAAATGAATCAATTTCTCTCTTACTTATAATGCTTTTGTGCTTTATAACTACACCGAAAACACTTCTTCAAAAAACGAAGCAGCTGGAAAATTGTAAAATATCGATCATACTTGCATTTGTCAATATGTTTCTTTGTTGTCGGCCAGCCACCACTAACCACTAACCTTAGACAGCGAATCATTTGCACTATTAAATCATACTTGGTACAAATATTGTTCCCCGAACGGGTTAACGGTCCCCAGGCACGTCATTCCAGTCCAGGTTGAGGAAAATCAGGTAACAGGTGACAAAAAAAAACCAGAAAAATGTTTCCACCGTGAAACACCGGCAACTGGTGGGACGTTCGAAGCTCTCGTTTCGTGGCGGCATGTTGAAGTGCCTTTTGCACAAGGTGTGCCAGAATACAAAGAGGCGGTTGTTATTTTGCTTTAATGAGACTTATACAAAAAGGTTACCGTACCGGGCATCTGGGCTGTACAAGCGTTGCACATGATACATGTATGATTTAATGGGATTAGTGTGCGCGTGTGTTTGTGAGTGGAGGTGTCGTAAGTAACGGTGCAAGTCCGTGGACGAAACCCATCTGGAGTCGTGTGTCGCTCGCAGGTACGGACTTATCCCTGGGTTACACACCTCGGGTCGGTTGTTTCACTTGCAGAAGCAATGTCTGTGCACACGGCATTCATGAGACGTTCTTCGTGCCGTTCGTGTCCCGGATTCGGCGCACCTGAGGTAGCATTTTCTTGCAGCATATTCTAGCGGAAAAAACCGTTTCTTTTTCTACTTGCACCGTTTTTTTTTTCTTTTTGCTTCCGTTCATTACCATCCAGTGTCGTCTGTTTGTTTCTTTTATTTAATTTCTGCCCAGATATATGGGACATTTAAATGGGACTATATCATACGCGCTCGGTGATGGTTGTGCTGCAAAAACCTGCCTCATGGTAGTGAAATTAATGGAGTACCGGGTTCATATTAACGACCGTGCCACCCGTACAAACAACACCTGGCATAGATGCACCGGTGGAGCCAAAAGCTCGACTAACCCTTAGTCGGACGCTTGTTGCGTGTTGAGCTGAGGGAAGATGTAGTTTTCTGCAGCTGTCACAGGTTGTAAGGATACACACTCACACACACACATGGGCACCCTCATAGTGTTCGGTGAGCTTTATCGTCGTTGGCCCGTTTGTAACTAGATTTAGTTAATTTGAAAGTTTCCCCACACTGTCACCGGACTCGCAGCGGTGCTTCTCGGTCCCGGGTTGACATGCTTTCCTTTTGTGTTGTGCTGTCGTTGCTCCCTTAAAGATACCGTGCTGCATCATCGTTCAATGAGGCCTGAAACTGGAGCTCGATGTGCTGAACTTTTCGACAGTGGTTGGGTTTGAGCGTTGGGACGCTTACCGCTGCCGGTAAGTTGCTCAATTTTCGGAAGACCAGTTTCGGTTTAATGAGGTTAGGGTTAATGGAGCATTATTGCAGGGTGGTTAGTGGTGGTGGTACCGATGGGTGGGGGTCGGTTTTCGGAACCCCAATTGTACTACCGTTCAGAACTTACAACTGGTGACAGCTGTGTGTAATTGGAAGAATGAAAGTTTTCGGATTCATCTTAACTTTTCGATGGGATGAGCATTCGGTTTGAAGGATGGCACTTCTTTGTCGCACTTGCGGAGATGAAAAACAGTTCCATTTATGCTTAACTGTGTGTTCTGTTTTCTAAAATTTGGTTTTATGTGCTGGAAATATAAAAATTCTTAACTAAACATTAAGTTTAACTCAAAAAGGTTTTACACTGCAGTTGAGCTTCTTTGTGTGTATGTGTTAATATTTTGCACAAAAATAGTTGCAGAATAAACAAAAATAGAAAAAGAAATCTAATGCTTTTAGCGCTAGCTAGTTTAGCCCGTCTGTTGTAATGGAAAACTATCAACATTTCAGTTACACAGCGTCAAAACACGTACAAAAAACAAAACAGACTCTGGTCATCAAAGACCCAGAATATTTGACTACCCACCAAACTAATGCTTGTACAAAATAAACATAATAGTTAAACATGCTCCATCAAGCAAACATCGGCATAAGAACAAATGGATCCCATAATTGTAACGATCATAAAAAAGACCCTCATCAAACAACATACATAAGGGTTAGAGCGCTTCGGAAGCAAAAACAAGCATTACATACGAATCATTAAATTCATTTCAACGGATGAAAAAATCTCGATGAGAACACTTGTTGCATCTGGTCAAATTTGTTACACGATGTAATGACCCGGGAAGCAAATGGGTTCGAGTTTCAAGTGTTACAATAAAGAACACACAATAAAGTGCCACCATGTGCTTCAAACCTAAATCACGAGTGGATGTTTTATTGAGTAAATCAACTACGAATTTAATAGTTTTTGTTTCTTTTAGTACAAAGTAAACAATGTCCCCTAAGCAGTATCACTATTGTTTTACTATTTATAATCGCACTACCGGACTACGGGATCAAATGCAGTAAGCAATAACCATTAATGGCCAACTTCAGAAACTACTACCGGTGTCCTCGATTCCGTTTAATGGTCCCTTGTTTCGCGACAATTTGTACCAACGCAAATCCTTTTTTTATCACCTACCGGAACTGGTCGCTGGCTATCGGTGACACTTGTTTCCACACTATTGAACTAGCGTAAGCCGGAAACGTAAACCGTCAAACCACGGGATCGAACTTCGCGCAAGATTGCATTGTACTTTTATCCGGTCCGGCCCCTGATGCTGGATGCAAAAAGTCAACACAATGGTCGGGCGGACGCGAGTCGGAGTGCGGTTCCCGCAGGTTAACCTTTTAATCCACAATTATGCGGTTTAATTTTGCCCGCCCCCCACTTACTGAAATGTACTGCAATTACCGTTAACGCCCGCGATCTCTAACCCAAATGCGCCACCAGCAACGGACAAACGGTGGGCTGTAAATGTGCACAGGAAGCAATAGAAAAGGTGGTTAAAGGTCAGAGCTACATAGCAAAACGACTCACGGCGT
The DNA here is from genome assembly GCA_002091835.1 of Anopheles maculatus. Lineage (NCBI taxonomy): Eukaryota > Metazoa > Arthropoda > Insecta > Diptera > Culicidae > Anopheles > Anopheles maculatus. The sequence goes on from KZ061900.1 coordinate 98,550, forward strand.
AATAAAACAACTACTAACAGAAAACCGGACCCACATCCTTCCGCTGCTAATCTGCACCACAAATAGCTAAACATAGGAAGCAAATAGTAATGGCCCAAAGCAGCCAAAGCGGCTGGAGTACGGCGAGAGCGCCAACAAAAGAAAATTATCCACCCTCCC
>KZ061900.1:99590-143003 GCA_002091835.1 Anopheles maculatus
AAAAACAAGCATTACATACGAATCATTAAATTCATTTCAACGGATGAAAAAATCTCGATGAGAACACTTGTTGCATCTGGTCAAATTTGTTACACGATGTAATGACCCGGGAAGCAAATGGGTTCGAGTTTCAAGTGTCACAATAAAGAACACACAATAAAGTGCCACCATGTGCTTCAAACCTAAATCACGAGTGTTTTATAGAGCAAATCTACTACGAATTTAATTGTTTTTGTTTCTTTTAGTACAAAGTAAACAATGTCCCCTGAAGCAGTATCGCTATTGTTTTACTATTTATAATCGCACTACCGGACTACGGGATCAAATGCAGTAAGCAATAACCATTTATGGCCAACTTCAGAAACTACTACCGGTGTCCTCGATTCCGTTTAATGGTCCCTTGTTTCGCGACAATTTGTACCAACGCAAATCCTTTTTTTATCACCTACCGGAACTGGTCGCTGGCTATCGGTGACACTTGTTTCCACACTATTGAACTAGCGTAAGCCGGAAACGTAAACCGTCAAACCACGGGATCGAACTTCGCGCAAGATTGCATTGTACTTTTATCCGGTCCGGCCCCTGATGCTGGATGCAAAAAGTCAACACAATGGTCGGGCGGACGCGAGTCGGAGTGCGGTTCCCGCAGGTTAACCTTTTAATCCACAATTATGCGGTTTAATTTTGCCCGCCCCCCACTTACTGAAATGTACTGCAATTACCGTTAACGCCCGCGATCTCTAACCCAAATGCGCCACCAGCAACGGACAAACGGTGGGCTGTAAATGTGCACAGGAAGCAATAGAAAAGGTGGTTAAAGGTCAGAGCTACATAGCAAAACGACTCACGGCGTAATAAAACAACTACTAACAGAAAACCGGACCCACATCCTTCCGCTGCTAATCTGCACCACAAATAGCTAAACATAGGAAGCAAATAGTAATGGCCCAAAGCAGCCAAAGCGGCTGGAGTACGGCGAGAGCGCCAACAAAAGAAAATTATCCACCCTCCCAGGGAAAGCTTCCCGGCAGCCGAACGGTGAATGCCCGGCGCCGTCCGGAATTGTGCAAAATTCATTCGTATTCTTTCGAATTCCTGATTAGAAGCATTTCGGTGTTCATTTCTAATGGCTTCTGATTAGCCACTTCATTACGATCCTCAAATAATCAGCCCCGGATCTTGCCAGCGTCCAGCACCGGAACTGCCCGTACATTCTTCGGCCCGGGCCGGCGGAGCATTGCTGCTTTTTGCTTCGACATCTCGTTTTGTGGTTAGTTGGGTGGCTTTGGCCAAGCTAGCGCCGTTTTTTTTTTTTGGTCAAAGCCGCTAAATGGAAGCCCTTTTATTCCGCGTGACTTCCTTCGCACAATGGGTCCGGGGGTTTTCTTTTCTGTGCGCCTTTGACTTCTTAATTAGAAAGCGTGAAGCGCGCACAGGCCACCGTGTGGTTTGGAACGCGTCCGATATTGTTGCCCACATTTCGTTCGCTTTTCCTTTTCCTGCGGCGTAATCCGGCTCGGGAAAGAACGGTTGACGATAGACACCGTTTCTGTCTTGCTTGCTGGTCCGGAATGTTGTGGTGTTGATTTTTCGATCGCCAAATTATCCCTCCAGACGGGGTGGTTTTTTGTTTTTGTGCTTTTCAGTTGCAGGAAAATATGGTACGTGTTGAATGAAGCTGAGGGAACAATATATGGAAAATATGGTAAATGATAAAGTAAAAGAAAAAAAAGAGATCTGAAATGGATCTCATTATGGTTCGATTCAATGAATCCTATTATGTTGTGATGAGGAATTTTCCTATTTTTTCTTGTTCCAATGATTCGGAGCATGATAGTTGATGGGTTTGTTTTGTGCTAGTTTTGTTGTTTTTTTTTTCTGTTCTAGAGCTTTGTTTGTGAAGAGATTATTCATGGTATTCATTAGTCATATGATACGATTCAAGTCAACTCTCAGATATGAAATTATTTTTTTAAGCATCTTATTGGTGAAATGTTTATTATAAATTTCTGAAAAACGTGCAGCAACAATTCGTACAACGATGAGCTTTATGGAAATGGTCATAAATTTAGTTGGTAATAGAAATTTGAACAGGCTACATGTTTGCTTTAGCTATCATAATAAACTCGTTATAAAAAGACTCCAAACAAATATTGCGTGTATCTCAACAATGGTATAATCAATCCGTTTGCAAGCTATTCTCTCCAGCGTCGTGAAAAATGTAAGATTCAAATAGCGCTCTTGCACTCCGCCCTGACGATCGGTAGATTGATTGAATGATATAAATCGAATAAAACACAAAACGACGATGGCAGATAGGCTATAAAGTTGCACATCGTCATTTCGCGTTAATGGGTAAGACATTTGCCAAACGATGCTGATCGCGTTGTGAACGAATTGAGATGATTGCGAGTTGAAAGACACTCTGCTCAAGAGAACACAACACAAAAGTGCGTTCCTTCGAGCGGGCATCGTGCGCTGGGGCATCTCCGGTGGGGAACAATCCACTGATAAGCGAATTAACGAGCTCGAGAAACAGTTTTCTTATTTGATGCTTTAAATCGTACGCAATTATTCACCGAGCCGTAGCCGAGCGAAAAGCATTCCCCGGCACGCCGGCTCGTGCACGACCGTGGCAGTAGATCAACTGCAGCCAACGCGTCCAGCAAATGCTACTTAGCATTCCGAGCTTCTCTATGCTTTGCATTTCTTTTCGCGCTGTTCCTCATCCCCGACGTGCGACGCTCATTCCCCGACCAGGCAGCTGAAAAACCTCGCAACGCTCATTCGCCGAACGTGAAGTATATTCTATTAGGGAGCACTAAATTTACTCCCAGTTATCGAGATGAAGCGCCGGCAATTTATTGCCGACAATAAGCACCCACGAACCAGCTGCGAAGGTGTGCACCGCGGGCGTGATGTTCCCCCTGGGTGGTGATAACTTTCTCCAATTCGTTTGCGTTTGCCACATCGAGCGCACGGAGTTTGGTCGGTCGGTCGGTACTGCACGATCGTCAAATAAAGGAGTGCATGAGGTCGTGGCCGGGGCAAGCAGCCACGAGTGCCACGTTCCGTCTGCTTCGGGGTTAGTACGTGACTTCCTGCTTTGTGCCGTGGGTGCGTTTCCAATGTACAGCCGCAGCGAACAGGCGATGCGTTTTGTGACCGCACTTTGGGTGCGAGGAATGTGTCTGTCGGCTGGTGCTGAACTGCAGACGATGCAATGTCAGGCTTACAAAGTGGGGCAAGATTGATATCCGTGGATTGCTGGCCCCATATTCCTTCGTTTGCTCTTTCATTCTATTGCGTGCTGGGATGATCTATGGGCGAAGCGATTCCGCTAAAGCATCGCTAGAAAAGCTTAACAAAGATATTTGAATTCACTGTGTTAGCTTAGTACGAATGGCTTAGAAATTGCTGATTGATTTTTTTACAAGCTGCATATTTTTATTACGCCCTACATACCAGATAGAAGATAAAAACCGTCTCAAACTGTGACTTTCAATGTAAGGATTGCATACTTTTAGGCGTTGTTTGAAAGGCCATTGGGAAGTAATAAACTAATACAATCTTGCTTCAAGGTGATTGAGAAATTAATTTATTCTGTTCTATTTTTCTGTATTACGAGACTTAATTGCCGAAGAGTTGTTGTAGATAGTATTCAGGGATTATCTTTCAGCATGAATCTTCTGATGTCTAACCATTTATTTTCGCAATTTCGAGTTTTGAGTTCTTTTTAGAATGTATTATGTTTAATACTTCATTTCATTAAGAGCCTTTTTAGCAAATCACTCCTTTTGAAAGTTGTCGTAACGTTGCGTAGCCATTACATTCGCCAAATATTTAACAACTTTTCAACCAGCCCCATCCTATAGCAGCTATCGTCATCTTCAATTATGCTAGTGTCGGTGCTCTGTTTCCCACTGGCAGACACTCGCATTCGCAAGCACAGCTTCACCGTGTTGAGATTTTACCCACTAGAACACTAGTATGGGGCAAAACTTTGCAAAACCAAAAGTGACTTTGCGCCCGGGAATTATGCAAATGGGGCTCGACACTAAACTTTCGGTTACACCTCCAGCATTTTCGACGGGGTGTCGACGTATGATAAACTTCGGCTTCAATTTTACAGGTAAATGAAAAGTTTTCTTTACAGTTTGCAGCAAACTAATGCCGAGCGTGCATCGGGGAAGTGTATTGTTCGGCAGGGGCTAAGCTAAATGAAGTTTGGTGCGAAGAAAATTATGCGTCTATTGTACCGAGGTAAGGTGCGTGTTGTGGTTTTAAATCTTTCGGGCTTTTTTTTTCGTCTCGCGTGTATGACGTTGCTCTTACATGAGCATGCAAAATGAGTAGCATGTACAAGTGAACCGTACTGCCTGTATTCATCACCCAGCTCCATCGAATGTCAATCTGCCTGTCAAGTTGGGCTGCGAAGCAACACGATTTTACTTAGCATTCCGAGCTTCTCTATGCTTTGCATTTCTTTTCGCGCTGTTCCTCATCCCCGACGTGCGACGCTCATTCCCCGACCAGGCAGCTGAAAAACCTCGCAACGCTCATTCGCCGAACGTGAAGTATATTCTATTAGGGAGCACTAAATTTACTCCCAGTTATCGAGATGAAGCGCCGGCAATTTATTGCCGACAATAAGCACCCACGAACCAGCTGCGAAGGTGTGCACCGCGGGCGTGATGTTCCCCCTGGGTGGTGATAACTTTCTCCAATTCGTTTGCGTTTGCCACATCGAGCGCACGGAGTTTGGTCGGTCGGTCGGTACTGCACGATCGTCAAATAAAGGAGTGCATGAGGTCGTGGCCGGGGCAAGCAGCCACGAGTGCCACGTTCCGTCTGCTTCGGGGTTAGTACGTGACTTCCTGCTTTGTGCCGTGGGTGCGTTTCCAATGTACAGCCGCAGCGAACAGGCGATGCGTTTTGTGACCGCACTTTGGGTGCGAGGAATGTGTCTGTCGGCTGGTGCTGAACTGCAGACGATGCAATGTCAGGCTTACAAAGTGGGGCAAGATTGATATCCGTGGATTGCTGGCCCCATATTCCTTCGTTTGCTCTTTCATTCTATTGCGTGCTGGGATGATCTATGGGCGAAGCGATTCCGCTAAAGCATCGCTAGAAAAGCTTAACAAAGATATTTGAATTCACTGTGTTAGCTTAGTACGAATGGCTTAGAAATTGCTGATTGATTTTTTTACAAGCTGCATATTTTTATTACGCCCTACATACCAGATAGAAGATAAAAACCGTCTCAAACTGTGACTTTCAATGTAAGGATTGCATACTTTTAGGCGTTGTTTGAAAGGCCATTGGGAAGTAATAAACTAATACAATCTTGCTTCAAGGTGATTGAGAAATTAATTTATTCTGTTCTATTTTTCTGTATTACGAGACTTAATTGCCGAAGAGTTGTTGTAGATAGTATTCAGGGATTATCTTTCAGCATGAATCTTCTGATGTCTAACCATTTATTTTCGCAATTTCGAGTTTTGAGTTCTTTTTAGAATGTATTATGTTTAATACTTCATTTCATTAAGAGCCTTTTTAGCAAATCACTCCTTTTGAAAGTTGTCGTAACGTTGCGTAGCCATTACATTCGCCAAATATTTAACAACTTTTCAACCAGCCCCATCCTATAGCAGCTATCGTCATCTTCAATTATGCTAGTGTCGGTGCTCTGTTTCCCACTGGCAGACACTCGCATTCGCAAGCACAGCTTCACCGTGTTGAGATTTTACCCACTAGAACACTAGTATGGGGCAAAACTTTGCAAAACCAAAAGTGACTTTGCGCCCGGGAATTATGCAAATGGGGCTCGACACTAAACTTTCGGTTACACCTCCAGCATTTTCGACGGGGTGTCGACGTATGATAAACTTCGGCTTCAATTTTACAGGTAAATGAAAAGTTTTCTTTACAGTTTGCAGCAAACTAATGCCGAGCGTGCATCGGGGAAGTGTATTGTTCGGCAGGGGCTAAGCTAAATGAAGTTTGGTGCGAAGAAAATTATGCGTCTATTGTACCGAGGTAAGGTGCGTGTTGTGGTTTTAAATCTTTCGGGCTTTTTTTTTCGTCTCGCGTGTATGACGTTGCTCTTACATGAGCATGCAAAATGAGTAGCATGTACAAGTGAACCGTACTGCCTGTATTCATCACCCAGCTCCATCGAATGTCAATCTGCCTGTCAAGTTGGGCTGCGAAGCAACACGATTTTCCTTTCTTTTTGGCGCTAGAAGATGATACAGGCCAAACTTAAAGAGGTCACACAACGAATCCACACACTCGAACGCTACGATTCCCATCTATCAAAGGCCTAATGGCATCAAAGCTCGATCACAGCGAACGGTCGAAAGGTTGCGCGCCTACAAACGGAATCGTGCAACGCGCCAACAGCAAGCATAAAGCTGTTCAAGTTGTAGCGGCGTAGTAGTCGCAACGACTACACGGGACCGCGCGTCGACCGCTTTCCGCCACAGTCATCTGTCAATGACAGTTTTACCCGGCACTGATTTGCCGATAACAGATAACAACGCCAATAACACGCCTAATAATGCACATTCGGGACCGCTGAGTGGTTGTTTTGTCGTGCGCCCGCTAGAGGGCGTTCGTGCGAACTCGAACCAACCCGGCCAGACGAAATCTCATGTGACGCTTGTCAGTCAAATCTCGTTGCGATGTACTAACTCGACGTTGATTAATGGGGTGTCACATGTTTTCTCTGTTCCCTTCCGTTCCCCTTCTCTTTCTCCCTCCTCCCAACCTCTGCATAGCGGGGGGTGTCCTGTTTTTCCACGTAACATGTAGTCGACTTGTAACGTATCCACGGCAGCCGTATGCGTGCGTATGTAAGCGAATGATCGAGCAGCGCTACAAATGTGACAAAGCTGTCTGGTGCTGGAAGCATCAATCGGCACACGTTAGCGATGCTGTGAATGGAAAGCAAAACAAAGGCGAAAGAAAAACGCTCATCGGTTCAAAATTAAGACAATTTCCTCGAATCCGAGGAGCGCTTTCGGTGAAGGTGGAAACTTCTCACGGGGAAGCAAAAGCCGCCGGTTGGCCTTGTGACTTTCGCGTACGTGCTGGTGAGTGAGTGCTGTCAGGCTGTTGCTCGCATCCTGCGCCTTCGCCTTCGGCAGCTTTCCGCACCGCAGCGTTTGGTCGGTAGGATAATTGTTAAGCAAGCTTAAGTCGAAGGTGAACAGCAAACGGCGACAGTAATTAATGGAAACGTCTATCCACGGTATTGGGAGCCGGACGATCGGTTGTTCCGGTTTCATTAGGGCTTCCGCTGCTAATGGAGGCACTAAATGGGAGGAAACAGTTTGTCAATGATTAATGAAATTGTTAGTGCAGGATGGCTTTCGGCCCGTGTTTTTTGTCTGCTTTTTGACGATAGGCCGAACTTGAGGTATTACAAATTGTGAAACAGCAAAACGTCGAAGAACAGGGATTGGGTGTGCTGGAGGATGGGACTATTAATTGATTATTATACGTTGCTATGTACATTAAAGTTCATGCTATGGAATGGTTATAATTTAAGAATAAAATATAGCAAATAAATAGATAGCAATCCTAAGCATTTATAATTCAGGAACTCTTATTAAACTTTACGAAATCATCTCTGAAATTCTAGATTTTGATTAGAGTTTGTAATGGACGCCTAAATATAGGCAATGAAACTAAAATTTTATGAAATCGGTTTGCCGCATTTGAAGTCTGTCGAGGTTGTTTCTGAGATGCAGAAAGTTCAGTTAACTCCAGGATTCAAACCCTAGGAAGTTCTTTATCTTTCTACCTAGGTTCAAGTTAAAATTATCAACATATTACATTAATCAATTAAAAAACAAAAAAAAAAAACAAATATATACAAATTTTCCTGAATTAGCTCTTCACGTGCTGTAAAAATAATCGCATGGTTCGAAAAGCAAATCTTCCAACCGTATGCACGCACACATACACAAACAACCGTGTACGAATTAGGGCTCCCACGAGCAGGTTTGAGAAACCATTAAAAATAAATACTCACCGGAGACGCTTTGTGCGAAATGTGTGCGCACGTTCCGATACAACCTCACCTCGTTGTTGCTAAGTACGCAACGCCACGCGGGGGGGGGGGGGGGGGGGGGGAGAAAAAAAAAAAACCTCACCAAGAAACCGAGGATCCTTACGGCACCCGTGATCTTTGCAATGTCGTAGTTTTATTACGCAACCAGTACACTCCATCCCTTGCTGCTGCTGTCTTGTTTTCGACCAATGCTGCCGTTTTTGGCGGACGAACCTAGGCGAACCCGGGAACAGTCGGGAGCACCGGTCGGAAACAAATTGGATGAGTACGGGCAGGACATTTTATGTCACCAGAATCCTAAGCGCGGGATGACTGGTTCGCTTTTTTGTGCCGGGCCCTCGTTCTGCGCACCACTCATTGTGTAATAACCAATTCACAATGCTCGACGAAACCATTCGACCAAACGAAAATGGAATGAAAGTGTGGCCTCCCGTGTCGTCGCCCCGAACGCTCGCAGTTGTGGACAGCAAATATGTTCTCCCCCTGCTCCCCCAGCAGCGGATGGAAGGAGATGGACGCGGCAGTGGAACACCATCGTTTTATGCTTTTTTATTGTCATTTTCCGTTTGCGTCTTTTCATTTATTTATATTGGCAGAATGCCAGCAAAATTCGCTTCCTGTGGAGCGCCACCGGAGCGGTATCAGCTTTTCACCTTTTTATGTGGCAAAAGATGGCAAGAAAATGGCCAACGTAACCACAAAAACCGTAGCCCGTACACTCGCGCACACACACACACACACACACGCGCCAGAAGGATGGCGAAGGCAACAAAGATGGGTGAGTGTGGCCGAGCTGTTTTATATGTCCCTAGTGAATAGCCCAAAGGATTGCCTTCTGGGAGGTTGGAGCGAACGGGCGGTCGATTGTTGCATGGGTAAGCAACAAAAATTGTCAACCTCATCGTTCGGTGTGCATGTATGTGTACAGCATATTGCTTTTTCTCTTTGGTTTCCTTTCTGTGGTAGGTTGGATGGGGTGTTCTCTCCATCTTCTCTCACTCTCCGGTACCATTTTACTTAACGCCTATCCAGGGTGTTCGAAAAGTGAGAAAAGCAGCACGCAACACTCTGTAGGAGGACATAATAAATAAGCTGCGGCGGACCGTAAATAAAATTGATGGAGCCAAACAAGCACACAAGAAACAAAAGAGATACTACGAAGCGGGTGTTTTGCTTGGGTGATTGGTGGAATGAACTAAAATGCAGCCTTTCGTTTTGGAACGTAACTCCACAAACAGTTAGGGAGAGTTTCTTCAAACTCAGCAAAACGAAGCAAAAAAACTGTACAAAACGCTAAACCTACTCAAAAAAGGGAATTTCTTCATCTAACCTTTCTAGCGTGCATGATGGTTCGGATGTTAATTTGAAATGCATGAAACTGGAGACAAAACTATTCCCCAGACAGTGGTTCAAATGTGACGATGCGATGTATACGGTGCCATCTAGTCCTCCAATGAATAAGCCAGATACGTGCTTGTTAATACATACCTGGTATAGTTGCTGTTGTTGATGTGTTGATAACAATGTCACGATGAATGTTCGACACAATGTTTTGAATGTTTGTAGAAAAAACGGAAATTGCTTGCAATACATTTATTCGAGTTTAGTTTACATGGTTGAGGAATAAGAAACGTCACAGATGATGCACCCATAACCTGCATGGCAATGTAATTGTTACATGGATCACATCTTTCTTCCTCAGGGATATTCCACTTCCAGCAAAATGTGGTGTGATACGAACAGACGACTTTTACTCTCAGGAATACTGTAAGCAACACCTGCACAGTATTGATTTGGTGTATAATATTGCTAAGGGATAGAGCAGTAGAAAATCGCGAGAATTTATTAACAATTTAGATATTTTAGTACAAAACTGTAAACCCTCGCTCCCACCCGCTCCTTTACCCGCGAGGGTTTCAATGGAGTGGGTTTCCTATAATTTTTCATTTTCTTCCGTGCTTGATAGCACCTTGCACTTAATTTAACCTTCTTCTCGTCCTTTGAAAATTCGATGATTTACGCGTTAATGCCCTTAAGGCCTTTCCATCATCGCATCAAAATCAGCGAGACGCCGTCTCCGCCTCGGTTGAGGCAGCTTCCTCAGCAGCTGTGAGGCTGCCAGCTCGGACCTCTCCGACAGCATCGTCAGTGTCATCTGCGATATCTCGATGGCTGTCGTTTTCTTCGAGGAGGCGTTGAGGAGCTCCTCCTGTTCGCCGTCGTGCCCGGAAACGAGCAACCATGTCGCGGTTAGCTGCCCGTCGCCTCGCTGTGTCCGATGATGGGGGCCGCCCACCTCGCCGCTCTTCACGCAGTCGAGCCGTCCGCTCGCGTCTGCGCTGGTTTCGACGGTCGTTTCGCGCCCTACGGACAGCGTCCGGATTGGGCTGGGCAGCAGTTGGCGGAAGACTGCCTTGCTCGGCGAGTCTGGCTCGCTCCTCGTCCCACGCTCACTGGAGCGTTGAAGTAATCCGCTGGGCAGCACACATTGCTCCAGTGTAGCGGGCTCTGCAGCATGTGGTCCAGCAGATTGTCCGGTGTGACGGGAGAAACGATGCCCTCGCCAAGCAGCTGCTGCCGGATGTCCGTGAAGCGCGGGCACTCGAAAATGGCGTGCTCGGTGGTTTCGGGTACACTTGGGCACCGCTGGCAATCCAGGGACGACGTAAACCCCATGACAAATAGGTACTCACGGAAAAATCCGTGCAAGGGATAGAGCAATCAGATTGATTTGTTTCCAAATAATAATTAGTTAGGTTTAGATATTACAGCCACATTAAAGTAATGATGTTTTGCATAGATTTTCTGCCTGTTTAAATTACATTTCGGTGATTTAGTATTCATTGTTTTGTTGTTTTGTTTTGCGGAGCAATGAATCAAATTAGTTGACGTTGTTACATTTAATAGTTATCGCCGAATACTGTAAAGTATGCAATCGTAATGAATTTTAAATTTTTGAACTCTTATTACATACTTTTAGGCGTTTTCATTCAATACGCTACCCTTTTTTGACTATTTTACACTACCGTACAGTTTTTATTACTACAATCATTACGCAAAAAAAACCGCCTTACAATGTTCCCCTACATTTACCCATCAATCTGTCGGCTTTTGGAAGGTGAACGATATATTTTCATTTGATTCCAGATTAGCCGTACGCATCAGCGGGATCGAATAATGCGAACCGCCCAAAGGCTTAAAGGATGTTTCACACTCAAAAGTATCCCTGGCTCATACGCGATCCGACGTCTCTATGGCAGTCGCAAGGGCTAGACCGGTAGACCTGCGAAAGCAAGAATCCAACATTTCCCGTACATCTCGGCCCAGTATCATGGCATTAATACCGTTTTTGCTTCACTCTCTCTCTCTTTTGCGCTCCACATATGACGTGCTCCTGTTGCCATAACCGAACCGAGGGAATACTTTTCATTGTTAGCGAGAAAGGAATTCACTGGCCATGAAAACGTGTGCGGAAGGTAAACCGTGATCTGGGCGGATTTGTTCCCGGCTTCTCGAGTGATCCCTAGATACAAACATACGCGTATGCCACAACTCCTTGTGGCATCGTGTGTGTTTGTGTGTGTGTGGATATTCGTCGCTGCACCCATCTCTCGTGCAGGCAGGACGCGTGAACAACAAAGGATGCAACAATAAATAAAAACACACACACTCACGCACACATTCTCAAGCGTAGTTTATGCTGGCAGTAGGTGGCACGGCATCTCGCAACACACGCGAATGGGTTCGGTTTGGCCTGTTTCGGTATGTGCGTGGGTAACAAAGTTTCCTTTATTTTGCCTTCATACTTGACAGCGAGACCAACGCGAACGGAATGGTTTCGCGCTAAGGATAAAGATGGACGTATGATACGGTTCAAATTTGATGCGTTGATGCCGGTTTTTAAGGTGCGTTGTGGAGTGTAAACGAGACTGGGATATCGTTTGTTTAGAAAGCAACAAAAAAGAGGTACAACGAAAGCTTTGCTAGCACGTTGAGACGCTCTGTTTCGTTCTAGAATGTCGAATAAAATGAGAAACAATGTTGTCCAATTAAAATTGTTACTGAAGAACATAACAAAAGCTTTATAGTAACTGCAAAATTAACACAGCGAGCAGCAATCGTTTGCAATTTAAACAAATTACGCCTAAATGTAGGCAGCCCCCAATGCAGAGAATAGCTTACGATGAAGTAAAGGGAAAATTTTACATAAATCTCTTTACAGAAGACTCCACAATAAAGCAATCACGGAACCTATAAGGGTTAAAATTACAACAGAAGAATAAAAAGAAATTACCCAGAGTGTCATCAACATATCTTGAACAAATCATAGCCTTGTACGTATCTTAAAATATTTAGTTTTAAGCTGAACCCATTTCTCGATTTCACACTCCAGTCATTGAAAATGTCTCCCTGACATGCAATCAAAATTAATAATTATGTACCACCCAAACACCACAATCGCCCGTCGTGTAATAGTGCTAGGGACACTTGCTCCGCGTTGACTTATGTTCACTTACTGCACCATCCTTTAGCACCGAACCGGTAGTCGAAAGCTTCACAATATCACAGAAAAAGTATCCACGATGAACCTCTCTGTACGTTAGCATTCTTGTGCGTGTACCAGCAGTCTCGTACAGTTTTGGAAGCTTTTCCGTATGGGAAAAGTCTCGTCACGTACGCCTGAATGTCTATGAAACAGTTTTGCACCGCCAGAGGGTGCAATAATCATGAAACGATCATAAAGCATTCGGAACCGTACCGCTGACATGCTCGGAACCGTTGGAGCTCGGTGTGCAAAAGGGCTTTGGTTTGTATGTAGACGTTACCATTTCATTGTCATTTTATGCTACACCACCGAAACCGAAAATGACACGGACGAGATGTATCTTCCGCAGGTTGGCTTACATTTTGCTTTCTGCTGGAAGCGTTCCAGTACCCGTATGCGCATCCCTTGTGATGTGATGTAATTTATGTTCATCAAAAACTCTTCCCCAAGCAAGATACGGTAATACGGTGCACAAATTAAACAAACGTAAGCGTGCAGCGAACGGGAAGAGAGAAGCGACCGAACCCAGTGCCAGTGGTACGTCCGTGTGTTTCGTTCGAGTTTTTGCACTCGCCCATAAGATTACCGGATGAAAAACCATCCGTCAATTATTCATTTCCCACACCGCAGCGGTTAGTGCTGGATTTATGAGTGGTTTTTATAAGAGTATCGCATACGTTTATCCACAAACCGTTCACCCGTTCGCCCTAAAACCACCGGCCACCACACGCCGTACGTGGCCAGTTCGCTTTGCTTACCGTATGGTCAAAGCCGATTACAAACAATCCGGTCTATAATCACCGGTTACTTCCCAAGCGTCCGTACCGCAGCGTCATTTTCGCTTCGCAACACACTCGGTTTCGCTTGCGTTACATATGACCGAGAGAGAAAGAGAGAGAGAGAGAGAGAGAGAGAGAGAGAGAGAGAGAGAGAAAGAAAAAAGAAACGGATACGTTTTATTAGTACAGATACCAGGTACACCCGGTACACGTTCGCTTACTTACAGCTTTCTTTGCTGCCGCGAAGGACCCCGTGTCCTTGCCTTGGTGCTGGATGGATGGAATTTCACCGCCACCGCCATGATGACCACGACGCAAGCCCGGGATCTACCTGAAGCCTTGGCCGATGGTCGTACCTGGTGCTGATTTCGTTCCGTCTGCCTACGGCATCGCATGAAAAATGCATACGCTTCCGAATGGGTTGTAAGCGAACGAAAGTAGATGCCGGACATTAACTGAATTCAGCTTATCCTTCGAAGCTGCGGATGAGAAAAGCGTGAGACTGTGGGTGTGTCCGTCATCTTTGCTGAATGTGTGTGTGTGTGCAGAGAGTCCATGTTTTGGATACGTTTATTCGGTGCGACACACCGTAGAACTGTGCTCAAGAAATGGAGTTCTTTCCAGAAAATGTTAATAACGTTTATTAAGGTATGACAATTTTCATAAATCTCCATTTTGTTTTTTAAAATTTATCTTTAAGAACAACTAGACTCTTAATGGATCGTCCCTTTTTCTGAGAAAAGCTGCATTGAAAAGTTATGCAGCATCACATTTTCAACTACTTTTCGCAGAAAGAACTCTTCTTTTTTACAACACTTAACTGGTACCATTTGTTATCGGTGACTACCGATTAGCGAACGACTAATTATGAGTTGAAAAAAGTTGAAATGCAAAGCTTTCTCGTTAGCTCTGATAAAAACTACTCAATCAAATTGTATGAATATATTTCAGGAGGAATCTGAATGTGGGATATGCTTAAATCATGTTAAACTATCTGAGCTTTAAACTATACAAGGCTTGTTAAAACGCTATGTGACATTTTCTTAATAACTGACGAAGTTTAGTTTTAATTTTGTGGAATATTTATTTCAATCGCATATTATCTCTACAGATTGAAACCACAAATGTTTGTAGCTTTCAATGCCTTAGTTCATTATGTGTAGACCTACGCATGATGCAGTGCCAAAAGGAGTATATTATTTATTATTATTTATTTGTTCCATAATGACGACTTAACGCCGTATTGTCATCACCATGTGTGATAAGTTACAATTCAATAAAGCAACAAGCCATTTCCTGCTTGTTATTTGCCATATCCCGGGCATGCTCGGCTGCGGATGAGTAGTGGGTGGTAGTTGTCCAGTTCTATTGCGGTTTTTGTAGTGTGGATGTGTTGTAGGCTGTGTTGTGTTTCTGTCGCTGTTTCTATTGTTTACTAGTTCTATGGTGTGTGGTGTGGTACTATGGGAGGTGCTTCGTACACCTAGATTTTACTTCGTCCTTCCTATTAGCGGGGATGGACTATAACAAAACGAAAAGAAACAAAAAGTAAACAACTACACAGAAAAAACGATTATTTGGCTGCGTCCAGTGCTCAACAAGCAGCCCAGCAGAGACAGTCCCAGCTCGACCATGTCAGCGTCGAACCCAGAAATGATCGGCGACTCTCAACCCGCAGCAGCAAAGGTAGCTCCACTACTCTCGAGACTTAACCCACCGACCACCTTCGAATCCAAAACCAATACGGCCAACCTCGTCGTGTCACCGCTGGACTGGTATGGAGAGAACTGTTACAGCCAAACAAGCCTGCCTCCTTTGTACAGCAGTGTTGACGTTGCCCGCGAATGGTATTGCTACGTCAACAGATTACCCGTATCTTCTACAAAAACAAAAAACACGTAAGACAAAGACAACATAACAAATAGGATGGTATAAGGAATGGTAGGAAAATGGGGATGTGGAATCACAGCGGTCTAGCGGTTTCGTACTCCACGCAGGACCACAGAAGGTGATCCACATCGTGGAATCCGTCACCGCAGCAACACGCTTTCGTCTGAGCCAGAGTTACACGCTGTAGATGAGCATTCAAAGCGAAATGATTCGACATCAGTCGAGACATCATTCGTATGAACGCCCGATCTACAGAGAGCCCATCGAACCAAGGCCGCAGGAACACTTGCGGAGAGATCATGAAAAGGAAACGCCCAAGTTCATTCAGGAAAAGTTGCTGCGGAAATCGAAGGAACTCATGGGCCGAGATCGGTCGGTCGTAAAATGCGCCTTCTGTAGCCCCTGTTTTGGCCAGTGAGTCTGCCTTCTCATTGCCGGAGATTCCACAATGAGCAGGGACCCTAATTAGCGATATCCTAAACGCCTTGTTGAACATTGAGCCAAGCAGTTCTATGATTTTTATGATCAGGAAATCCTGACTCTTAACGGCCTCTTGGGATCTCAGTGCTTCGATAGCGCTAAGGCTATCAGTAAAAATGAAGTACTGATCCGAAGGTCGCGCTGCTATCAAACATAGTGCGTAAAAGATTGCGGCTAGCTCTGCGGTGTAAACACTGCATGGCTGTCGTAATTTGAAAAACGCTTCGGTAAACTAGCTAAAAACACCGAAGCCTGTGCCCACCTCGGAGGATGATCCAACACTTTTTTACAACACTTAACTGGTGCCCACCTCGGAGGATGATCCTGTGGAGCCTGTGGAGCGCTAGGATGCACTTGCAGGGCAACAAAATCTTGGTAGATCTTTAAGATTTTGCTCTTAGAACCTGTCTCTAGAAGCGCTGGAAAATGTTCTACTATCAACGGATTTGGTACTGAAGAACGGACTAGAAGGCGAAGCGACAGCATTTCAAAACGAAGTTTGAGCGGCATCATACCGGTCATCACTTCTAGGGACATGATATGTGTTGATTTCATGCTTTCTAGTGCGAGTCTAAGACAACGATACTGTAGCCTCTCAAGCTTGATAATTATATCATACAAATATTTTTTAGTTCGTGGATGCTTTTAAGGATTAAGTAGGAGCTCAAAAAAGTGATAATGGTTGGACAATACCCTCTATCGCTTTACTGTTTATGTTATGCAGTAATCTAATTGCAAGTTTATTGCTTCAACAAACAGCTGTGCAATCGAGCTTGTAACCAAGAAATTGCTCTTCCAGTAATTATAATTCATAAAGTTTCGCTGTTCACCAGAGACACTATTTTCTCTTTTACCTTGCAAATCGTTCATCGCTGCACCGCCTTCAATCGTTAACTCTACTTTAATCGCTTATCATTTCCAATCGCCGAGAACTTTACCATCGTCCGCCGAATCGCAATCGAATCGCAGACTGATTCTCGTCCTCTCATCCAGGACCAGAACAAACATTCGTCCATCGCCGGGATGTGTTGCAACGATAATACGACTGCCAGACACCAATGCCACCGGGTCACTCGTCAGCATTCCCAGCAAAACCGGTTGCCGTGAACGGTGGAATGGAAAGCGCCCGAAGGTATGCAGCCATTTAAACTTGCTTCCCAGCGTCCGTTTGCCGTCATCGTCGTCCCGCGCATCCCAAGCGAGGCGGAAAACATGAGTAATGAGCAAGCAAACGGTGCAACATTCTTAAGTTAATGGTAACGGAGAGCAGTAAGCCAGGAGGCCGATCGTACCGGGGGGCAGCTGGTGAAGCTAGTGAAAGTCCGGAAAATCGACCACTTTCCTTTCTTTGGCCGGTTGCCTCCTCAGGATGCGCGCGTTCAACCGGTGAAACGGGTGAAAATTAATGATCTGGGATGTTTTACTTGACATCTCAAGTATGCTGCATATCGTCGTCTGTGGTAAAGCGGTCCATCTGGCACTGGTGGTAGCCCTCGTCCGCCGGCGTTCTTCCCACCGGGCTCACAAAACGCTAGGTTCCCTTGGTTCCCCACATACGGCGCGTTTGGTCGAGCTCGGAGCAAGCGTTTGGAAGATGTATTGTCAGCTAAGGCTCGAGTTCTACGCAAAACGTAGGAGGCAACGGAGCCCGGCAACAGTGGAAGAATCGAGTCAAACGCTTTAATTACGGTATGTCAGGGATGTTTCACATTTTATCATCTCGTCCTGCCACCCGCCCCGCTTTAACTACACGGTTACAGACGTTTGGGTCAACCCCTTTGAGCAGACCTTTCCCGTCGCACAACCATTCGGTGCATGATTGGAAGTGACCCTGGTCGCCTTCATTTTACACTGTCAGCACACCCACCCAACATGGTCAGAATTGCAAAAAGGCAATAGTTGATGGATTCGTTCCCAACTCCTTCGGTTCCGGTCGATGATTAATGTTGCTTGATTGTTTACGATGTCGATGATGCTGCATTTTCCGCCAGACCTGTCCACACGACACACCCGAGACACACACACACAATCTTCGCTGCCAGAGGCTAAGAAAGTCAAGCCATCTTAAGTGCGGGAACGTCTTTTGTGTGTGTTTTGAGCTGATTCTTGTTTCGCTTGAAGTAGGGAAAAGGAGCTTGCACAATTTAATCCACTGGAAGGTTTTGCATTAATTGTGGCAAATCCTATCGCAACCCTTTCGTGCTGTTGCGGCTTGAAACCGTTCCCGGAAAGAAACAGATGGATGGAGTTCTGAGAAACTAGATATCTACACAATAAAGTGGATTTTCCTGATAACATGCTTGGCAGAGGCTGAGGTCGAGAAATTGCATCGATTTTATGCTTCAAATGAGATTTGTAGTATAGTATGTCCTACTGGCGGAGGTTTATACGAGTTTCAACGCTTCAAACGAACTATGTTAAAGCATTCAGTTGTCACTTTAATGTGATCGAATAGCTGATGAGAACTATTACAAATTAATTACCTCTGTTCATGGTAAAAAACTTTTACAAAACACCACACGATATGCTCCAAAGTACATTACAATTTTCACGATATTGCTAGCGGTTCCAGTTGAATGAACTAGAATTAAATTTATATTAAAAACACAAAATGAAACACATGGCCACCACTTACAGCGGTAGCTTCAGACCGATTTAAATTTCATTAAAGTAAATCTCATCCATGCGGAATCACTTCTGCGTACCGGCACACACTTGGTGTCCCGGTCACTGAGCATTGCATTCGGAATCTCCCGGGAAGCGCGATTGGTCTAATTAATAATGGAAAAGCAGCGCACTTTCTACAAATCCTTTTTGCACCGGGGTGTGATATTAAAAAGGCGAACAAAAAAACAAACAAAAAAAAAAAAGGCCGGGAGAAAGTTAAGGAAGCAAATGAGGGAACAAACTTATGGTATTAACAAGGAAAAAAGGTATCACGGTTGAAAGTTGAATGAGGAAAAAACGGCACTCACACACACAAAACGAGGGAGAGGATAGAGCAAATCTAATACCGTTTGAAATGCCCAGAATCCGGTGGGTTTGCCAGCTGCAAAGCTGAGGGGAAAACCCCCTGGATGAAGGGAAAAATCGTATGAATATTTGATAGGTTTTAATGAAGCTGTGAAATCTAGTTGGCCACTTGCATCCCGGCCCACGTTTTGGTAAAATGGTTTCGAGTACGGGCGCGTAGGGGACTCGCATCACCGTACGGTGGCACAATGCAAAATCACTTCCTTCGCTTGTTTCGTCAGGGAAGGGTGAAACAACACGTGTGAAACGGTTGAAAAACCCATGTTGAAAGTCATGTAACATATCATTCGGAACGGCTGTTAAAGAGTGTGTTAAGGGTTTGCTTTGCTTTGACAGGTAATGGCGTCAAGCATGTCCACAAACAAACAAAAGGAAAAAGGGCCATGGGAAGGAAGTCGTCGGGTTTTTAGGAGAACATTGTGCAAGAAGCTAGCTCATTAATTGAGGTAAGAGAGACATCTATTTGGAAAGGGGAAAATTTGAACATGAGCATGAGAAATGTGAGCACCACAAAGGATGAGGCAAATTGGGTTTTTTAATGTAAATGAAGTACAGAAATTCTCACAGTTATGGGAAGTTTATTCTGAGAATGATAACTTGATGTTAATCATAATAGATTTGGTAGTATGAGAGCAGTTATGTTGAAGCAAATGTTCAGTGTTTATAGAAACAGTACAAAATTCTTGTACAGATTGGTACAATAATATATTTTGTTATAAAAAAACCGATAGAATTAACAGAGTAAAATTGCATACGACGAAAGATGTTTAAAAAAAGTCAAAAAGGTTTTGGAAAAATATAGTTCTCAGGTTTGTATGTACTAGCATTAAAAAGGTTCTATACAGTCACGACCTACAGATATTAGTGATGTTTTGCTCAGGCGGTTGATAGTGCAAGCCTGTAGTTCACGCCTAATGGTTAGGCTATCTGCATTACGTATTACCTAGCCAATCGGATGTTCTTCTTTCTTGGCCTAACGACCTCTTAGGTCATGCCTGCCATTTCTGGCTTACTAGACTTATTGTTACCGCTTAGTTGGATAGTCAGTCCTCACTATGAGGGAACGGCCCAGATGAGACTTGAACCCTGGTCCTGTCGTGTGAAGACCGGCGCCGCTATCGTATTTACCACTAGGCCGCCCCTCGGATGTAAGGTAGGATGAATCTAGGATGAACCTTTCTGAATTAGGATTAGGAATTATGATTAACAATCAAACCTTCATCGACTACGCACATTTGTTCAAAACCATTGAGAAAGTTTAGCAATTATTCCGCGACGCAGAACCTGTCAGTAATATTCTTTTGATTAATCAGGACATTGTGATTATTAATGAAGACATAAATTACTGCCGTGAACATTTTATTAGAAAAAATAGTCTATTCAACTAAGTCATTCAACATGCTTATGCTTGTTTTTATGGTGCATTGTTTTGTCTATGTGTTAAAATAACATGAAAATCTTAAACGCTTTCGTCTCATGCTGTCACTCAATCGCATCTTAAAAAAAACACATACATTCAAAACACACCCACTGCGTCAGGGAATCCGATCAAAAGTGATATTTTTGGACCACCGGATATGCCACCCTTAGCAAGAGAAATGGTACGGAAATGAACCCTTTTGCTACACAAAGGGAAACGGAAACCTTCCATTTCCCGATCCCGAGCCCGTGCTGCGATCGGACGATACAGATTTGATTTTTCGATGCACGACACCGCCCAGCATACAGCAGACGGTAGCAGTTCTCATCTAAGCGAGGCAACAACAACAAAAAAAAAACTGGAAGCAGAAAATAGACTCGGTCCATTCTCGGTGCCAAATGTTGCAGCTTCACTAATGATCCCCGGCAGCCGTGGTTTGGGAGGAAAGGAATCAATTTGACTTTCCCTTTCACTTTCATCGTCGGCTGGCCGGCGCCACACGGTGGTGCGGTGTTCACCCTGCATTATCTTCCATTTTCGGTGATTTCCCGATTCGCCAGCTTTCCCATCTTTCGCCCATTGATTTGATCCATTCGCTCGATAAGGAAGCGGTGACGCATGTACCGGGGTGGGGGCCACGCAAACACACAGACACGCAAAAAAAGCCCGGGTCCAACCCGTTGTGTCGTGCTTGAAATTCATGTTTCGGATACGCTCCCTTACGATTCGGAACCCCTGGGCTGGCGGCGACGAGAGAGACGAAGCAAAAACGAAAAAGAAAGAAGCGATATCTAACATCGCCGACCGGACATCGGTCGTTTCGGTGGCCATCCATCTCCGGGTGCACAAGGACAGCTCGTGACGGCGGTGGGAAATACGGATGACGATTCCCTTTTTTGCTGGGCAGTGTCCGGGGACAGTCCCGGGTCGTTAAGGGGGAACGTTTTTATTTTGTTTTCATTCGAATGTGTTCCGGTCGTGCCCTGTTCGGTGCGTGGAATGGGGGAAAATGCGTCACCCGGAACTGATGAAGTAGTCAGTCTTTCTCGCCCCGGCACCATAGTCGATGGGGTGTAATGGATGTTGTATCGTCAACGATCTCTCGATCTCGTTCCACCAGGATTCTGGGATGAAGGAATGGCGGCCCAAAGTGCTTTAAGTAAGTGGACGGGTTAGTTTTAGTGTGTTTGGGTGATTATTTCCAGCATATAAAATTTTACTACGTACTGTTACACACCATTCAACGCTAACATATGAGTTTTATTAGTGGTTGGCTCCCAAATTTCCGTCTCCAAGTAGAAGAGAGATGTTGAGATCTATAATCCTAGAGAGATGACAATAAGTATATTACAGATATCTCAACGATATCTTTTATTCAACAATTAGAATTGCACAAAGTTTATTAAAATAAATGACAGATAAATAACACTACCAGACATACAATTATTAAAACAACAACACATTCCTAAGATAAGTAAAACTTTGTCCATTATCAAGCTAACCTTTCACCAAACTGCGTCAAGAATTTCAATGGCCTCATTACACTGCCACCATCCGACAGATAAACCAAATCCTCACACATTCTGGTGATGGAACAAATGTCCCAAAACAAGCGTACAGGATGCATTCGCCATAAACTAGCATTTTTGTGCACCCACCGAAAACCAATTGACCTAAGCTAATCGACCGACTCACCCATAGGTTCATAACACATGAAGCCCGATTTTCCCGAATTTTCCACCCGGATGTGACCCGGCTGCATAGAATTATCATTTCCGTGCAAACTTTTATCACGCCGTGGCTACGCACAGCATTCCCGCCATTGCCCAAACTGTCTCTCGGGGTGTGCACGCTCCGGGGGAAATCGGAAACATCAGCACAAAACTTGTTCCTTACAGCTTGGCCGGCTCATCCACGTCATTACCATTATCGATAAATTCTGATAAATTGCAGCAAACAACAGGAAACAGGAATTCGTTTATGGCAAATCACTGCAAATTTCCCGCTTGTTTGGGCTCTGGTTTGGGAACTGTTTGGAACATCGAGGGACAGAAAAGGACACTGAGCCACACACATAGACGTGCGTTCGCGCGAAAAAGTCATAAATTGTGTGCTTTAATAAAAAAAATATCCCGACTTGGCCATCTAACCTGTTCCTGTGGTGCGTCTTCCCACAAAAAAAGGGGAAAACTCAAACAACGGAGATGGGGACCATCCAAATGGCTTTATTTATGGTGCTTCATTGTGCGTGTGTGGGATTTTTTTTCTTCTTTCTAGCCATGAATGTTCATCCGGGAGAGTGGGTCATAATCGAACCGGAATCACCCTCGTTTCGGTACGAGAGTTTTTTCGTTTGTGCTCAGTAAACTTCTCCCATTCATGCTGGCCAGCGAGTAGTTGGCCCCGGGGGTTGGGATGTTGCGTGTCATCGGATGATCCACCCTTAACGCCGAGTGCTTACCCGACTGATGTCCTTAACGAGAGATCGCTGACCACAGGCGTTCTCGGGCAGGCAGGCCGACGGGCAAAGGGGGGGATGATTTTATTGGAAAGCGTGTGGCATTTTTATCTCCTTTATTTGCTTGTTGTTTGCTTGCCTTCCCAGAAGGGGACGTAAAGTACCTTCGGTTGTGCTCTTAGCGTTCTTGCCACGCTTCCCCGTACCTATCGGCAGCCCACTGGGGTGGAAATCATAATCAATCGGATTGACAAACGTAACGAAAGCGTTACGTTCCGTGTGGCAACCCTCCGTCGTGTGAGTTCCGGGAAGAAATACACTCTCGTTGGGCTAAACACTTCCGCGCACGAACTCCGTTCCTCGACAGTGTCCGTGAACATCTCGAGGGACACCGTTGCTACACACTGCACTGATCCATGCCACTGTAAAAGGTGGTGACAGATTCAACCCTCAAGGAGGCAGAACCCTACACACAGCCCCTACTTACTTCGGTGCTGGTTTGACAAACCAATAAATGTGAAATAGTTATGGACGGTCTGGCAAGCCAAGGCCAGCGGGTTACGGGTGGGTGAGTGGCAAGATATAACGATCCAACCCCCGTCCACTCTCGGCAGAACAAACAAACAAACAATCGGCCACCGCACGGGTACCACGTACACACAAGTACACATCTTTACGACGATGCCATCTTCTGCCTGATGTGACGTTCCGGTTCGCAAGGACACTTTCTTCCCGTTACTACGGCTTACAACAGGGCAAGGTGAACGGCATGAGTAACGTTTGTTTGGGCCTGTGTTTGTGTGTGTGTGTGTGTGTGTGCGTATGTGTGTATGTTTGTGGCATAGATGGCCAATTGAAAGCAGCAGAACATTCTTCCTTCAAGGATAGAAAGAAAAAAAGGGAGCTTGTGGTTCGTGGCGTTGCTCAAACCGGTCAACCACTGTCATATGATATGCGGTTGGAGAAGTTTTACGTGCAGCGCTATCGAGATCTGTTTTCAAATGAAAAAGAGAGGATAAAGAGAACGAGAGAAAGTCGGCACTAACATGTGCACACAATAGTACAGTCCCGAGTGTCAATGATGAGCAAGTGGAAGGAAAGGAATCCTTAGTATTTGTCACACTGGTTAACGTCTGTTTGGTCAGCAACCGATCCTGTACTGGTGCACGTGACGTTTGATATGGCGTGACATTAGATCAGCAGTAGAATATATTTTAAACTTTGCTGTTATTTTACAATTTTTGTGTTTGACATTCTGTTTTCTTTAATTTTGCTGATTAGTTTTTATTCTCTTTTTAGATATAAACTGTTTTTTGTTGTTTTTTGGTTTGAAGTGAATTTCTAATGCTTTTCAATTATTTCTATAAATTAAATTACGTTTTCTTCGTTTTTGAAATTTACGTTTTGACGCTATTTGTTTTTTTTCTATCTTCTCTAATTATTATTTTCTTATATTTGCTTAAATCTATCAAAAACCTACACAACGCTATGTGACAGCCAAACTTTTCACCACAAGTGTACACCATCAGCATCGCACGAGCGTCTTTTCGGAAGCCGTTATCCTTCCTTCCGAACAAGCGATGCGACGCCTTCTGCAAAGATCTCACCCATCCAAGCTTCCCCCAGAATCGTTGCGGCGTAGCACCATGTTCCCTATAATTGGATGTATATTTTCTCAATAAATAATAAGGTTTGTTATTTGTTTATCTCGTTACAGACGGTGCTCACCGCTCACCGTGCATCGTACCGTCTTCTTTGGAAAACTATCTTAACCTAGCCCCGTTGGTTGGCACACGGTAAGCAGGACACATGTATCTGTTCGCATCATTCGCACCGGGCTTGTGATGCTTGCGTACCGCGTAGGCTCCTGTCAGTGGTGTATGTTTGCTCTAACAACTATCACCCAGCCGCTCGGGGTTGTGTTTGATTTCGAATCGCAACCATTGTTTTCTCGTATCTCTCGTGGGACTCTCGACTGTGAGAGGCATCCGGGTACGCATCCTTTTGAACTGCGCGTCCTACAACGGTGCACATTTCTTACCGGAGTTCAAGCACCTATCGACGATCTTTCCCGTGTGGCTGGGTGTGTTTTCGCTACCCTATCCGGGTGGTTGTAGTTGGATATGAATTTTGCAACAGTGTTACTAATAGACGCAACCAGCTGTTGCTGTGTCCATTCGCTAGCGAGGTTTTTGCAACTGACCGCAGAAAGAAATCAATAGAGTTCTTGAGTGCACACACATTCATTCAATCGTAACTGCACACATAGAGACACACACACACGTCCGCATTGATGTGGGTGTGTATGTAAAAGGGAAATAGATTTCCCGGTAATTTTCATCCTTTGCCCCCATTCATCTGATCCCTCGCAAACGGTTCCTCGTTTGCGTTGCTATGAGTCATTTTTGTGTTGAAGGCAAAAGTCACAACACTCGTGCCACAGAGAGCCACAGAGCACCAGCCAGTTTATCGACATCAATTTTCTATGAACGAGTGCGCGTTCATGCAAACGCTGGGTGCAAGTGGGTCGGACCGGTGTCGATGGGATCGATTTTGTTTTTCTTTCTTTCGCCAGCCATTTTGCACTGCCACCTGCACAGCCAGGACGAGCGAGCCGTTTCGTTTTTTTTTCTTTCGAGTGGAGTGGAAAATTATCGGTGCATTTGTGATGCGAGTGCGGTGTGCCTTTTTGAAATCGACTTTTGTGGCTAGTGTGTGTGTGTGTGCGCTGCGGTGAATGGTTGAGAGTTTTGTGAAATATTTAACACGGTTGTAACCGACGGGGCTAAACATTTCATGCCGTGTTATGGCACGGTATGTTTATTTAATACTAGGAAAACATTAACCGAACATGTTGCTGTTGTGTGTTGTACAGTCTGTTTGATTGCGAGAACAAAAGAGCTTGCGGTAGGCTTCCGATTTAGCGAGCGCAAGCATCTATTTATGCTCCTGAATCATGGAGCAGTTGTAAACTTTATTGTTTGCTAATGGTGTCAACGATTTTAGGGTCAAAGCGCGGGATGAGTGCTACCGAAGTACTGTTTGTTCTATTGTAATGTTTTGTAATTTATTGTAATTGTTACAAATTTGATTGATTAAATCAACGATTGTGTAAACAAACAAATCTATACAGCGCTTACGAGCAATATTTGAATGAGAATTTGAGACTACGGTAGCTAAAAGATTTCCCTCTATGAAAACCGCCTAAAAGTATGCAATTTGAAACACATGATTCTTTTTGATTCTTCTCAAAACTTGATTTTTTTTTCAAATCTTCCAAAAAATGTGTAACGCTCAGCCTCGTTTAGTACGCCATACAACAAATACCACCGTCGGAGCGTCTGTTTTAGCAAGCTTTAGCTTAGCAGACATACAATGTCAGCCATACTCGGAAGTCTGTTCTAGTCTTTCCGATGGAACAAAACCTCAAAACCCCTAAACGGTGAACTCGCTCGGAACTGGTCGGGTAAAAACCTTCGAAGAATAGTGTTCTACATTATTCAGCCGGCAACCAAGATTTATGTCCACACTCAAAACCTAACCTTCTCTTCTTCATCAGGTTGTTGGTGTTGAGCGGCGAAACGACCGTACACCGATGGTCGATGATTTTTCACCTTCACTGGCTCCACTGCCTTGCTGCCCTTCCCCCCCGAAACACTCGTGTCCTTGGGCTGGAATTCATCTGCCAGTAACATTACTCTGTGGCAGTGGCAGGACAACTCTAGCCGGTGTGGCCAGGTGTCAAACGGAACTGAAGCCCGGCGGTCGTCTCGCATTTAGAACGACCGGAAGGTGCCCCAACGAAAGGGCGCCCCCCTCCCGGCGATCGTCCGGCAGAGAGCAGAAAATATGTTTCCTGTTGAAATGGATATTTCCACTCATAAACAAATCACTTGCCTCGCAAGTGTAGTTCTTGCAGCGAACGTAACCTGGTGTGTACTGGTAATACGGAAAACACGCACCGTGTACGACTGTTATTCGCGACATTTCTCTTCGCGGTCCCGGACGTTCGTTTCCTGAACGCCAAAGGGTACGGAGTAAGTGAGAGTGGTCGTGCCGGTAACAGGCAAAAAAAAAACGCATGCTTCCTGTCTGGCCAGCATGATGACGACGGTGATGGCGACGGTGTGGCGTCATAATTCTTTCCGCTTCCGTTCCAACCGTCCACCTGCCGGTGTGTTTGTGTAAGTAGTAGCAGGCATGTGTATGTGTTGACGCGTCTGTATTAATTTTCTTTTTTCATTGGACACTGTTTTCTACGCGACAGAGCAGCGAGCTATGGTTTTGCGAGTACCGTGTACAGAGCAGATTGGGCTGTTCTATATGTGCCCCGTGGTAGGGAAAATAGAACCAACGGAAAAAAAACCCCGCACCAAACCTGCGAGACTCTAATCGAAACAGGAAACGGCAATTCTACTTCCCATGCTTTCCGCCCCCGTATCTGCGTCACCTGCGACCACAGGAAGTCTAATGACAAAAAGTAGGGTTCCGAAAAATCGACGTAAAGCGGGTTGCATCGTGTGCATGCCGGGTCTAGTATTTTTTAAAAGGTTTTCCCTGTTTCGAAACTAATTTCCCGCAGCGTTTTGGAACTTTACCCGATAGAGAGAGCAAAGGAGATGGAAGAAACGAGAAATGGAAACGAGTTTGGACATAAATACTCACCTACTAGAAAAAAAAAATGGAAAAACAAGGAAAATAAGCGCTCCATTTCGCTGGTAGCAGCTGGGAAAAACGGAAGAGAAGGATATGTTTACGAAACAGAGCGTCCACATGATGGAAATGGTCAGCATGCGTGTGTGTGTGTGTGTGCTTGTGTGTACAAATATACACTTGCCCATCCGCTGTACATGCGGGGCATTTGGGGGCCAGTTAGGAAAAGTGGAAAGAGAAAAAATTTCACTCACTATGCATGGAGCGAAAGGTTTTTGTATTGTGCACCATTTTTTTAAATAAAAGCTACCGGGAGGTTTTTTTCTTCTCGCAGCACCATATTACCACGGTCAGAGGTAAATTTTGTAATGAAACAACTTTTCCGCGCTAGATGAATTCGGTGGGCTGTGTAGAGAGAGAGGCGACGGTGACCCAAACTACGGGAAACATATTAACCCCATGATGCCAATTAGCAGGCGGCGCGCATAATAAATGCTTTGTTGTTGGCAACTTTGTTCATTTGATTTATTTCATCCAGCGTGAACAAAGTCGCTGGCGTTCCGCTCATTAATGGTTTGGCTGGTGGTTCTGGTTCGGGCACAAGAAACCGAACGCGAGCTTTGTGCTGCGCGTTGAAACAGGACGTTTACAGGGCTTTGGTTTTTGTGTGCAGGCCGAACGCCAAATTAGGTGTGTCTAATAACGTTTATCGATTTAAGTGACTGCTGGCGGCGGGTTTCATCAGTTTGCAAGTTTAAAGTGAAATGCAATTATTTGTACTAAATGCTACTTTCTGCTGTGCCGTTAATGGTAAACTCACAATAAAATTATGAGCGCCCACCGTGCAGCAGATTGCATACTTTTAGGCAAGTTTTTTTTGGCTCGCTTCTCCCGCCTCTAATGAAGCTTAGCACGGGTTGCACGGTTCGTTAAGTATCTACGCGCCCGTCTCCTACTGTCTACCTTTGTCGCGGAGAATCAATTATAAAGTTATTTCCGCACACAAAAAGCCTATCGCTTCGCTAGAGCTTAAATTGATCGAAAAACAATCCTTACTCAAGCAAATGCACCGCTTCTATTCACACTAATCGGTCTGTAATTAACAGTTCCTTTGCTGGCAAAAGTGCCCGTGTTCTGACCTCAAATGCTCAAAAACAATTGTATCACAGCGCAGTTCCTGTGGCACATAATGTGCCAGTGAGCCATTCAAATGCACCACACTGAGTGAATGTCTTGTTGCGGATGTTCCGCATCATCCAGGAAGAGTTAAGGTAATTTAATCTGCATGGTTGATGTGGAAGAATGCTTACGGATGTGTTTGTATGTACGCGTGTGTGAGTGGTTTGATCCGGTAGCTGGAAGCTATTTATTCCCATCGTTCACCTTCAAGATGTTCCCTGCTTCATTTCCTTAACAATATACACACACATACGCACGCACACTTGTGTTCCAGGATTGTGTATTGTGTTCTGTGCGCAAGCATGGACCACTCTAGAACGGGAATTCAATTCAGCTATAATAATTCATCCATAACTCAATCTATCGAAGTTACTCCCGACCGTACACGCACGTACACGCGTGAAGAAACACGCAAATATATGACGTTGACACAGGCCCGAGGCCGGATCCATCGCTGCATCCTAGGAAGCAATTACCAGCCGCCCATATGCAAATGACACCGGTTTGGCTTTGCTCGGTGCAGCTGTGGATTGTGGCCGACCGTGCCCGATGTCAAGCAGGAATGCAACCCAATGGTGCAAGTGAACCGAATAGCCTGAACCTTGGACGAGTAATGCTCGAGTTTGCAGGGAAATAGGGGATGGAGTTTGGAAGTCGGAGATTGAAGTTTGGAAAAGCTATTTGAGTGCTCTTCGCAAAAGATAAGAAAATAAAATGATTGATTATAGTTTGAAATGGGATTTAAGGACCAGTAAAAGTTCGTATCAGAAGTCACCGATTGTGAGCCACAAGTCATTTTTTATTGATGGAAATTTCCCAGCTTCATAAAACAACCGTTTGTGAAATTTCTTCTGAAATGAGTTCTTCAAAAATGTGTCATGGTTTTTGGATAGCGTTTGATATAAAATAATGTTTTTAAGCGTTATTTCTTAAAACTATTATCACTCTATACGAATTAAATGAAATGATTGATAAGTTGTTAAAGTATAATGTTGCGTTTTAACTACGGTTCCATTATTCTCATTCCTATATATTATGTTCACAAATGTCAAGCGTTCTACCCTTACACGTAAATGCATCGAGCAAAGTGCACTTTCCCTGTGATCAAAATCTTATCGATCGTTTTACCCACTCAACACACTCGCCGACCAGACTGGCGTCAGAGCGGGCACTAATTTAGATTGCTCCAGAATGGGATCCATCATTTATTCATCCTAATGAAGGATAATTGAGATATCGACAACAGTTGGCGCTTTTCTAATGTCTTGGGTGGCTTGCGTGTTATCGGTATCGCGCGAAAGGACGACCGACACAAACACTCACATTTCGTTGACTCACAAAACGCAACAGAACTTAATGCAGTGTTGAAATTGTATGTGCATGTGCAGGTGGAACAGTTTTGTGGATAATTGAGATATCGACAACAGTTGGCGCTTTTCTAATGTCTTGGGTGGCTTGCGTGTTATCGGTATCGCGCGAAAGGACGACCGACACAAACACTCACATTTCGTTGACTCACAAAACGCAACAGAACTTAATGCAGTGTTGAAATTGTATGTGCATGTGCAGGTGGAACAGTTTTGTTCTGGCCATGCTTTGCCTTCCACCGGAGATGAACTAATGGAAGGAAACGCTGGCAAGTGTATTGTTGCTATTGACATATGCTGACACTCAGCGCAATGGTAAAAAGAATCAACAGGAGTAGCATTCATTCGTGAGAATTCAAAATACTTTAAAGCAAAGGGTAAAAATCTAGGTCTATAAACGTTGGATTTGTCTAAAGTATAAAAATAAATTAATTCATTTTTAATTTAAACTAAATAAAATAGTTTTATTGATGAATCGCAAATAGATAATTTTACTGTGTAAAATATAAAGCTATACGAATTTTACCGGAGAACTTTACACATTAGTTATGAATTGTTTTCGATTATCGCCTAAAAGTATGCAATTTTATACCATTTCATTTGTATCGCTTCTTTCAAGTCTTTCACCAAAGCAAATCTTTAAAGCAACATGTTCATAATTACATTTAAAAAAATGCTCAATTATTGCTGTAACCCCAAACAAAACCATCCAACCGACAAACACACGATTATCGTTACCCAGCAATCGAACGAAACGAATTGATTATTTTTTCATAGCGATGCTTTAGTAAAGTGCACCGTTTTGCTCGCACGAAACCACTTCGAATCGTTCACCACCCACAGAACAGACCATTAAAACACCTAATTTACAGCGAACGCAAACTGTTTCGCACCCGCACCCCATGCTGTCTCCACCCAAAAGCGACAACAAGGACGCCGGTGGGGGTTATCAAAAAATCGTTCCTCGAAAAGGGGGCACGCGTACACGAAACGAATGGAATGTTTTATCCTTTCACATTTTGCCCTCCAACAAAAACCGGTCGTCATCTACACGCCGGGAGTGGATGACGCGACCAATCCATTAAGATAACAGTCCAACGAACTGGTTCCCTCGCAATGCTCCCCAATCGTCAACGTGAACCGTTGGACGTGTGTCCCGCAGGAAATACCGTCCCGTATCACGCACGCCATCACGTGTTACTCCAAACACACAAACGCACGCATACACGTAGCCGACCTCCAGGACCTCCAAATACATCGCTAATAATAATCATCTAAAACTATTATGAAGGAATGTCTCCCGGCTGCCAACCTCGTCTACCGATCGCTCGTACACGGGGCGTTCTGGGGTTGACCTTACCAGTTTCCTTAAGTCCCCTTGCACGGCAGAGTTGTTCCTTGTTTTTTAGAGTACCTAAGTTGTATGTGCCTTACCTCCAGCGAAGGAGAGCCGTCCGAAACTCAAACGTGTTGGGAATATAGGTAAGGCAGGGCTAGAACAACCCTTGGCACTACAAATTGGATAGTGAACTATTTTGAGGACATCCATCCCATCCAGCTCGTACACAAAAAAAAGAAACGTTGCCCCAGATAGAACTACTACGACTAAATGGAGCTAAACGGTAAGCCACACCATTTCCTGCCCGGCCTGGCTCGTGCTATGTACGGCCATAATACACAAACGCCCATAATGTGTACATATTAATCATTCCAAATACTCCATATTCTATTTCTAGAGCCCTTCCCTGGCTGACGCACCGAACCCGCTAGTCTACCTTCGCCATTATCGACCGACAGGGTGCGTATCCTTCCGGGATACGCACACCAGGACACGCGGAGGCTCTAACGAAGGTTGGTG
Source organism: Anopheles maculatus (assembly GCA_002091835.1). Classification (NCBI taxonomy): domain Eukaryota; kingdom Metazoa; phylum Arthropoda; class Insecta; order Diptera; family Culicidae; genus Anopheles; species Anopheles maculatus. The sequence goes on from KZ061900.1 coordinate 131,334, forward strand.
TGGAAGGGCGAACCAGAGCGGTGGTACATCATAAGACCACAAGACGGTAAAAGTTTGGCCGTTGTTTTTCGGCTACGTAACTTCCGACCCGGCTGATGACGCCGATGATCATGGTGCTTCTTCTCTATAGCCGGCAGTTCTCGCTCGAGCAGGGCTCACCCGAGCCCTCGGCTACACGCAAACGAGAAACGGGAAACGATGAGGTTTGGTCGAAAATGAGCATTTTATGACGATTATTACCGTCAGGTTTTATGGGCTTTAATGGAGTTGTGTCAATGTTTTTCTCCCCTCACTGCCAGCACGACGGGGGCTTCGATGTGGTAGAAATGTCGAAGAAAGAACATCCCCTTTCGTCGTCGCCGTTGGTTTGGGTTTTGATTTCGATTTAACGTTCACTTTCGAGCGGGGCTTTAGCCACGCCGGATGGCCGTACGTGATGATTTCGATTTTCCGAAAAACAAGCGAACGTTGTTTGCACGTCCAAGGGTAAAGGTTTCTTGTTTTGGGGATTGCTTTAAGAATTATGTCTTGTTTTTTGTTTTTGGCTCCGTTCTTTTGAGCCCGAGTTTGGAAGCGTTTACTAGCGGAGCGTTCGTTGGCTCTGCACGTTCAACAGGGTTCGGTAGGACTTTGCGTTTGTTGTTGATTTTGGAGCGAGTTACTGAGCGATCGGCGATTGCGATGATAAGAAGTCGATTCAAGATGGAACCCTATCCGTCCGCTTCAAGGTGCTTCAGAATCAACAGATTGTTGTCGATCGATTCAAAGTTCTAGGTAAGTGTTGGTGGGTCCGTTAGGGTATGCTGGTATCTAATATCTTTTATGGCGAACTTTATTGAAGGATCTTTATCGGGATCTCTTTTTCATAAATCGTCCGGGAGATAAATGTTGCTCCCGCTCGACGATGGTGCTACAGTGCTGTTACGCAAACAGAACACTCAAGCGAAGGTTCGTGTCGGAAGCATTGAGCTGATTGTTGCTTTGACTGGCAGGTAGAAACGAAAACAGTAAAATCTTTCTTAAGTCGGTTTATTGCCGTGGTTATTAAAATTTTCATAGTAAAGGTTTTTGTTAGTCACCTCCAAATGATGCATTTTAATGCACATTGCATACTTTCAGGCTTTGATATAGGAACCCTCACCAGACGCGTGCAAGGGAACAAATATTCAAGCTTTATGAAATATTAAATCGTTTTTGTGAATAAAAACAAGCGTCCTTGCAACCGTTTCATGACATTTATTTTGACATTACTGGTCCTGTAACAACTATTATTAAAACTAAATTAAGCATGCGCTTCAAACAAAAAAAGTGGAAACATTTTCAAACGAACGTAACGAAAAATGGTATCTCTCCTGCTGGCTGATTGATTTTGCGTTCTATTTTCTGCAACATCAAACCACTTTCCAACTGGTTCTGCGTTGCGAAATCAATAAGCTGCCATAAAATATAATAACACGGTCAAAACGATTCCTTTTGATCGTGGCCCTACGGATGCTCTACGGATTTTCGTACGGATGCCCGTTCTGGGTGGAACAGTTGCAACATCGCTAACCGAAAAAGAAATGGATCAAACGAGAGCAAAATATCAATCGCTGCCCGTCCGAACCCCGTACCCGTCTTACGGTACAATCAATTGAATCTTTCATCGCGGCTCCAACCGTACCAAAAAGGATTCTTAAAAGGGAAAAAAAACTTTGAGCCGCAAAGGGGAAAGAGACACCAAGAGAGAGAAAAAAAAAATCCACCAAAGGAAGAAACCCATTGAAAGATAGCAATCATAAACCATTTTTCTTCATTCAGCGTTGGATTTCAGAAAGCGCCCACCGTTCGTGGAACTGGCGACCCACGAGATGAAAATGCCCGAATGTCCGTATGCAAGGGCGAACCACCGAAAAGGAAACCATCGCCCACCCACCGCTGAAAGACCAACACCGCCAAAACAAGCAACAAGTGCCGGTAAACATAAATCAAACAGTTGTGCAACGGGGTTTTTCCGATTCCGCTTTCACCACACAAACGTTGCGTCTCGAATTCGATCCCGTTAAACAGTCAATCGGACTCGCGGAAGATTGATTGCCGTGTTGTCTCGGTTCATGTTGCTTCTGCTGTACCCATACTTTAGCTCACAAAAAAAGCGTATGCAAAAAAAAAGCAAGCGAGGAAGAAGTCATCCGAAGGCACAAAGTGATTGTAAATCGTCCCGGAAAATGTGTCTTTCCCTTGCGCGGGCGATTTATTTTGGACGGGGAACACACAGTGAACCAGGAAACATCTTGTCCATTTCATCCCACCATTCCCACTGCAGAGTTTATAAATAAAAGCAAATTCGACATCCCGAAGCCGACGGTGAAATCGAATCGAACCGTTGGATGCCGAAAGAACAAACAGAATCAATATTTCTGCCAGGGCTATAGTGTGCGCCACCTTTACTGACAGCAAAGGATTCGTAACGATCAATCCTTCCGCGCGTTAGTTGGGCCGGAAGTGAAGTTTTCCGTCCATTTTGCATGACCCGTAAAGGGGGAAACTTTTGCCGCTTCCTGTTATTTTGCTGTGAGGGCGTGTTGAAAAGGATATCTTTTTATGGAACAGTTATGGAAGCGAGACAGATACAATTGTGCTCTGGAAATGAAGTTTTGTTTAAAAGAAGTTTTATGCAATTTTTAACTTGTTCTTTCTTTCCTTCTTTAAGCGGCACAGAATCGACTGCAGTACACACAGGCTGTTTACTTACTTTAAAATTTATTTCTATTTTTCTCACCTGCTTCTCACTTTATTCACATTGCGACGACACGGCGCTTTTACAGTGTGATTTGTTTTGTTTCTTTCTTTCTTTTTTACTGTTTGGTTTCTTAAATGCGCTCCGTTCTATTTCTCCTTACACCATTTTGCCTCACTATCTTATTGGTGTACGATTTCCATTTCACGAGACGTGCCGATGCTGCAAACTGTGGTTGTCACACTGTCTTTTGGTTTGTTTCGCTTGTTTTATTGACTTGTTTTGTTTTTTTTATCATTTTTTTACTTCTATTTTTCTTTGTTTTTTTTTCTTTGTTCTCCGCATGTTTCTTTACTCATCGCTCGTATTTCTTACATCGTATCAGTTGCAAAGGGTTTCGTCTTCCAGTGTTTTCTCTCTATCTTATAGCCTAGTTATATGTTTTCTGATTTGTTGTTTTCTTTTATTATAAAAAGGAAAAAAATGTTACTCTCGTTTCAGACCCTCTCTGCTTCTTCTTCTTCTTCTTCTCTTTCTACAGCAAGGTGAGTCTGCTGCCGAAATCGCTCAATCCACAGTGTATCCTGATTGGGGGAGGCGAAAAGATTTTGACGATTTGTGAAGTAAAGCAACGAATGACGCGCATCATGTTGGTATGGGTGTGTGGTTGCATGATTGCTAGTGAGCAGAAGTTTGGCGCACGTTGGCGATCACTGTTTGCTAGCGTCTACCACCGAATGGAAACTGAAAACATACATTCCGTCCCCTTATAACGACCGATACACTACTTATCTATCGTGCTCTGCTAAACGCTACGAAATAGGTTGGCAAAAATTGACCCTCACTTTCACTATATATTACATTCACGGTGAAGGGTGTTCGGCTTCATCTCTCCACGGTTTGTGTGTATGAGTAAGTGTGGGAGTTAAGGGTATTTTTTTTTTAAATCAGACGTGAATCGGGCGCATTACCGTGAGCAGGATGGGTGTGGAGAGTGAAAGCGTTTCAGTAAAGGCTGAAGGAATCAATGTTGCTCGACACGTAGGTGGTCTTCCAAAATGGGATGACAAAATAAAACATAAAAGTATACCCGAACGCGAAAGAAAGACGCACCCTCACTAAGAAAATAAGTTATCCTTTTTCTTTAGCCACTTAACAGCTAAGAGCTTTACGCACTGCACCGAGCCCAACGGTCACTATCGCAAGCAGTACCCTACTACTGCTGCTGATGCTGCCACCATATCGATCGCCGGCTGCCGAGCTGTTCCAGGACAGATTGAACAAACCTTTGGATTCGCGCGGGTTCGGATCACCGGTCGGTCCGGCCAGTTCCTCCGGGCAGGGCAGTTCTTCGCGGCCCAGCTTCAGTACGTTCACGGTTTGCGGTGGCTCTTTGGCGAGGGCATCATTCTCGCTGGCGGAATCGTCGATGTATTCACCATTCTCGTCCAGCTGGCCAAAGTCGTACGCGCTGGCCAGCGAAGCACGGGTCGGTTCCTCGGGCGTCTGGCCGAGAATGCAGTCGATTCCCTTGAGGCTTTCGCGCAGCTCCTCGTTGCGTGTACGATCGCTCAGGTCGTACATCCACGAGAGTCTACAGTCGCACACGAATCGATTATCTATGGTGAGGTGGAAGAAATATTTTGTGGAAAATATTAGAAAAACAATTTGAAAAGAATCTTCTATGAATGAGACAACTAAATAGCTTTACTAATCGTGTAAATAAAATATGGTAAAATTTATGTCAGGTTCGATAAGTTCGACTATTCATGAGTGTTTTGGTGCAGATATAACCTCAAGATTAAGGTTAACAGACGCGCAGGGTGTTGACATGCTGTCAATAGTTGTTGGTTCAGTTATGAGAAAAAATGGTCGGCTGTAAGTTCCAACGTAAATTAAGACAAATTCCTGCGGTTCCAAAGCGCACACTTTGCTGATTGTTTAAGGGACGATAACCAAGTGCTTGAAGTTTACGCAAAAAACGGCTGGTACGGCAAGAACGAGGTTCTGGAGAAGAATATTATGGTGCTTCAGGACCTCTACGAGGAGTTAACATCCTTAAGTTTTTCAAAATGTTGGGGAACCGGTCCTCACGGTGGTCCAAAATTATTGTCTGATTTTTTTTTAATTTTAGTTTCCTTCAAACATTCGAAGACTTTGTGTCCTCTAAGCTTTCTAAACCTTAACTCCTTGAAATTTTATGTCATACCAACCTTGTTCATATGTATTTATAAGGTTATACAAGCTGACGAAGCCCATATCGAATGATCAGTACGGATCAATTAAATTTGCCCATTTCCAGGATAAGGAAGAGTTGCAAATGGAGCAGTTGAATGCAGCGTCGATTGTTTTGGGACACGTCTTAGGCTCGCTATACTGCACTAATGAAGGTTCCCAGTCAATATACCCTAACGAATCTTTATAAACAGTTTTGTTTTCTTTTTTGGCGCTACAACCTCTACAGATCTGCCATTAATGGATTTCCTTGACTTAGTTTTACTCTTAGTTGAAAAGCCATGGCTAGGGAGTGGATAATAGGTAGTCTGAACGAGATTTAATATCCGGTCTTTCTGTGTAAACTATAAAAACTAATCGGGTAAAGCAAAGCGATAGAAAGCTAAATATAGCAGTACGCAATCATTCTAAGTTGAAGAGAATTCTGTACATTTAAAGAAACCAGACCGATTTAATAATGCGACTAATCTGTTTATAAATCGCAATTTCCAAAACTCTTTCCACTCTCCATTGTTCGATATCCACAGGTTGATTGACTCGCTTTTATTTGTCAAGCAACATCGAGGAATAAATCAAAATCAATCAACCGCTCGATAAATGCATCATATTTGGTTTGATTTTGTCTTGTCCAATTTTCCCGTACTTCTTATCAACAACACCGAATGCTGAATAGCCGAATGGAAACGTGCTATTCTGTTCGTATGAATAACCCACAAAAGAAAAATAATTTGAAGCCAGTACACTGTAATGCTGAGCCTCGACCGTCCATCCGTCGAGCGTCGTCGTCCATTGCAACATTCCAATCCTTACCGTACCGTTGTGTGGTTGTGAATGTTTGAAAAGAATCTAAAATACCGTTCGTCCCTTGAATCCTGCAAAATTGAATATGGGACGGAGAGAAAACGTCCCTTGTACAACAGACACAAGCGCACAAGCTGTAAAACCTTTTCATGTGTCAGCTGTCAGCAACAGTCTATCGACACTGGCAACTGGCAGTGCTGGTGATGGTGAAATCCACCTTTCATCATACACATACACTGGCCGTGTGAGCAAAACCAAACCCCGACGCCATCTACTCTGTGGCAACAGTTGTCGAACGATGGTTCGGGGATGAGCTTCGAGCTGAACCGAATCTACCTACTATATCGGACGAACGGACCATTTTTCGAACCATGATTTCCATTTCGGGTGCTGGATGGATAGAAAATGATCGACCAAAAAAACTGGGGAAAAAGAATCATGTATCCCAGGTCCTCACATTTTCCCATCGATATCGAAAGAAATCGCGTGTGTATCGGTTTCGCTTTTGCAACTTTGCACTGACACGCAAAGACGGACCCGACGGACGTAACGCATGTGGACATACAAAAGCCACGAACACGGCCACGGGCGGACGGGTTCCGAAAATCCAATCATATTTCGGTTAATCCAGCGTACCAGGGGCCAGGGTTTACGACCGTTTACCCGATGAATGGACGATAAAATGTTTCGTTTAAAGTTGGCACCGACCCGTGCCAGTTTGATGATGGAGTTCCCTCTTTGACAAGTCCGCTGTCGGGAGCGACTGGCTCGTTACGGTTCACTTTTTGTTGATATTGCTTCTTGCGTGGAACGAACGTTGGACTTCAAGCTGAGGGAAAAGGATGCTTACCACGCAGTGACAGCAGTGCACTGTTGTTCACCAGATTGTCCATCAGCGGGACGATGTGTCCGTACGTCATGGTGGTCAGCCGGTTCGAGTCCAGGTTGAGCAGCTGCAGTGCCGACACGCTGGTAAAGGTGGAACTGTCGAGCGTGGTAATGCGATTGTTTTCCAGGTGCAGATAGTTCATGCTGGTCAGTCCGTCAAAGGCACGCTCATCGATTTTCTGCGAATTGGAAGCAGAACGTTACAGAGCAACTCGCCGCAAGTAAGCGTTACTGAAGCATTCACTCACCTCAATTCGATTGCTGTCCAGGAACAGCATCTGCAAGCTCCACAGATCCGCAAACACGAACGCACCGAGATATTCCACATCGTTGTACGAAAGCTTCAGGATCTTCAGGTTCTCCAGCCCCTTGAAGTATTCGCGTGCCAGCACCGCTATCTGGTTCGACTCGAGCCGTAGCTCTTCCAGCTTCGTCAGCTCCTCAAAACCATTGTCGTGCAGGTTGAAGATGCTGTTGTTGGCGAGATTGAGCTTGATCAGCTTCGGCACATCCACAAACGCGTCCCGGTCAATCTTCTTGATGTAGTTGTTCTCCAGCATCAGCTCCTCGAGCGATTTGTGATGGGCGAAGGCGTTACTGTGCAGCGTGACGATCTGATTGTTCGGCAGGTTGAGTACGCGCAGCTCCGTCAGATTGCCGAACGCGTACGGATAGATGTCGCTGATGATGCCGTACTCGATCGTGAGCGTACGCAGCTTGTACAGGGTGGCGATCACGTCCGACGGGATGTACGTGAGGTTGCCCGATTTGCGCACGGTAAACTTCAAATGTTCCAGCTCGGTTTGCGTGTGAAACGCGAGCCAGTTGTTGTCCTTGCGCGGTAGCTCACCGTCGAAGATCGAACAGGAGGCTTTCTGCGCCTTAGCGTTACTTTCCGGGGTGCAATGGCAGGCCAGCTTCATGTTGATGTCTTCGGAACAGAGCTCCATGATTGGGGTTGTGATCGTCGGCGCGGATGATACGATCTGTGCCGATTTGCCCTTTCGTAGATTGGTTGGTTTTTCATAGCTGCGGGCGACAGTGGTGCAGGGCAGTGTTGCCAGCAGCACTAGCATTAGCCCTGTCAGCGTTCGGTATGTGTTTGTCGTCTTCATGGTGCGGATCCTTGTACGGTTCGGTGTTCCGATGAGTATAGAGCACTGGAAAGAGAAGATTTTTGAAAAGGAATTAGTAAAATTTCGTTACTTTAAAACAGACCATCAAAGCCCATAAACAGATTATACTGTAATCAACACATTTTGCGTACATTTACACTAACTATGTGAGCATTAATTAATTTCGCCCAAAAACGAAACCATCAACGTCCAAAGCAGTTAAGCAAATCGTATCGTAATCTTCCTCTAAATTACCATTCCTCGCTCCCTTCACCAATCCACCTCCCCCACACCGCGAGTTCCTGCTCGGTGGCTCGGTGAAATCAAGGAGTAGTAGCGTTTCAATTAAAATAAACAAGATTTGTCGCATTTGTTTACCGAGCACCGAGTGTACGTCGCCTGCACTAACCGAATCGCATTTTGTCGACTCCGGTGGCATTATATCGTACCGCCCGCCCCAAAACCACGCCATCATCCCGTTAAAATTTAGAACACAACCCTCTCTCTCTCTCTCATTAATGGCCACCCTTGTGTACCAGCCAATGTGACAGTGAGCGATGCCGAATGCAAATAGACAAACATTTTAATGCGTCCCGAGAGCGCGCGCGTACGCAAGAAGCTTTCAATTTACCATCATCCCCCCGTGAAAGGTTCTTGAGCCCTTGCAAATGGCCGCTCGGGAAGGGTGAGGAACAAAGAAAAAAAAAACAAAAGCCATTTTACAACCCGGCTTCGGCACCGGTGGCAAAAGAACGGATCTTTCTTTTTTATCTTTGATTGTGGTGCGTCGCGATTCGATTACGCCCTTTCCGGTTATCTGTGTTGATTCAGACCGGCTGTCATCTCGAAATGGTTGGTAAGGTACGGTTTCCCGCCCAGGGCATTAGCCGCCCCACGGCGGTAAGATTGCGAGTGTTGGGCAAGATATTCCGTTCCCTTTTTTTTTTGTTGGGATTTATTTATTTCGCTCGCTTTTTTGTTTATCTGTTACCACCCTCGTTCGATTCAATCCTATCAAATTAGCATCCGATTTACTTAAGCAATTTGGCGTTGCTTGTGTCAACCGAATATCCGATAGCAGCGAATGCAGGAAGGTAGGAGATAATGGGAATTAGTTGCAACCCTCGGTTTTGCTGTTCGGTATGAAAGCATTTTCTTTCCATCTTCACCGGAGCGTTACATGAAGAGTTAAGAGAAATTGTGTGTGCGTGTTGTGGATATTAAAAAAAAGTGTAAAGATCTCGGGGAAGACATTTTTAGTGACATGTGTTCATTGCTGCCAAGAACTCGTTCCAAATAAAATGGCTAAAAAGCGCCCGTTCAAACATTTTCCATTTACAGCTGGCGTTGTTTGACTAGTGCCGTAGAATGTTCTTCATCAACTATTAATTCATCCTCACAGCATGATACCCGCTTGGTTTTTTTCACCTTTCTCGCTCTCACTTACAGCAACTTTGATCGTTTGCTGATTAACGAAGCTGCATCATTGATCGGTGACATTTTCCCACCTCGTTTGGCCAGGGTTTCTCTTTGACTGTTGCTCAACAACCATATTTCACACACTTCCCAGGCGAATATTCACACAAATACAGCTGGCAATTTTGTTGAGCCGTCAATGGTGGCCTCTTGGCCAGGCTTGTTCCACTAACTGTCGTGTGTCCTGATCCCCTCTCGGTGTATGATTTTTGGCCGTAAATCCTGCCCACCCGTCGAGCGCATCATTTTTCATTCAATTAACTGCATTGCCAATTCTGGGCCCTTTTGATACGATCGAGGTAAACGAGGGGTCATCACGGCATGGAGTTTTCGGGAACGGGAAGTCATATTTCATGCGTGCCACCGGCCCAGTGTTATGTTTCTATTAAGAAATTAAACCGAACTGGACCACACGGACCCTCTCTCTCTCTCTTTCTTTCGCTCTGGTTAGTTAGGTTCGGTCGTTTGCTGCGACGCAAAATTCGTTCCAACACGTTTTCCCAGCACGAAACGATTAAGAAGCGAGTATGTTTTAATGCTTTTATTTTTGCTCACAAATGATGCAAACGTGCGCTGCAAAGGAACATCGTTTGATATGATGCAACGCACGCAATATAGGTAAGAAAACAAAACGTGATGGTTGCTTTTTGTTTTGCACAATTGTTGCGGTGACTTGTTATCGATTGATATGCATTTGCTTTGCCTCGCTACATTCAATTTATTCTCGACCATTAACAGAACTGTTGCCGAAATTGCGCTGGATGTCGGATTTTCGCCCGTTATAAGATTGGATCGATTTTTATTATTGCATTCAATTTTCCCATCATTTGTGCGGGGCATCGAATGTCAATAAATAAAAATGCAACCGAAGGGCACCGAAGCTGAACGTAATTCGGGTTAAGCGAAGGTAAAAACGGATATTTATCAAACTGTGTGAACGAGCCGGTCCGATGGATCGCATGATGGGATGCAGTTGCATCGACATGCATTTCACATTTTCCCCCTTTTGCCAGCGATGCCATTACCCAACCTACCGTACCGATCATGATTTAAGTAACAGCATGCAATGTCGCGCTAAAGTGACTTTCGTTTAGTGCATATGTTTCGATTTGCAAAAGCAAAAAACGCGCGCCCGCACACATCCATAATGCACTTCGCTTTATGAAACATGTTTGGCGAGGGAACAGTATAATCCAACAACAGAACTAAGGAAAAAAAACACAGTCCATGTCAGCACGATGGGAAACTTTGGAAGCGGTTCAAGTCGCTGCAATTTTATCCCTTTTTTTGTTGTTGCTCCCGCTTACCCAGTTGCTGCAAAAACTAATGCTTTGATCGAATTTTCATCGATCCAACAGCATGTGCGCATTAATTCTCGTGCACATCCGTGCAGCATGGTATCGCAACATACAGCGACCGGAGAAGTCGGTAAGCAACTTTTGTACGAATAAAAAAGCGTAATAAAGACGTAATAATAATGCAGCTTCTCGCGGCAACGCTTCAACAGTCGACATCAGCTTTAATTGTGTTTTGATACCCACTTTACAGTGAGCAAATGCAGCCATCTCTCCAGTGCGGCCGGAAGTGTGCAGATGAAGATGGTTGATGCTGCGATGCACAATAAAGGCAGGGAGTTTGTTGTTGCATCAACAGCTCATTACCTCCTAGTGCTCCCGGAGTTTCGTTTCGCAATACAGGACGGGGAAACGATTGTGACGCAACAGCACGACCCTTGCTTTAACTCGCCTCTTAAGTGTCTTAAAGAGCGAGAAAGGAGTGCCATATTTCGTTGCCATTGAATAGAACGCACCAAGGTAATGCAATTTCTACCCCGTCATAACTCTTACTGCAAGGGTTGGTTCAAGGATCCTGGCCGGGTTTTCATGCAGATGGGTACAGGAGAACTGTTGTGTCACTTCCGTTTCTATGTCCGTGTTATTTTAATGAACTAGCGTTTTTTTCTGTATTTTGTTTTGTCCTTTCCTTCCCAAGCACACACATAGCACACGCGGAGGAAAACTTCGAGCGAACGGCATCAGAAACAACTAGGCACTTCAGTCGTTGAGGCTTCTCGACGGTAGCTTTATAGCTTCTTGATTGGAAAGCAATAGACAGCTCAGCCGTACCCGGCGTGATCCTGCCCTTGTCCAGGGGTCTTCTCGAGAGTCAATTCTAGCGCGGCAACAGTTGCCGATGGGGTGCCCGGCTTTGCAGAGGGTCGGGATCGGGAACAAAACGAAAGCATAAAAGGGAATAAAACCCCTCGTGCTCGTTCATCATCATCATCAGCGTTGCTCATCAACATCGAGACAAACACCGGGCGAGTGATGAAGTGCGAAGGGTGTGCCCCGGCAGTGCGCTGCATGGGAAAGTGTCTAGAGGCCGATGAGATCATCGAGTGACGTTCCGGGCGCTTGTTCCGATATGATTGGCAAA
>KZ061900.1:152403-194357 GCA_002091835.1 Anopheles maculatus
CGGTAAAGCGGAGTGGCAAACACACGAAGAGGGACACCGAGGGGAGGTAAATCTTTGTAAACTTCATGGTCCCATTCCTTGGCGGTCTTTGAAGCTCGTTCGGCTTCGATAACGAGAAATCCTCCGTATCCTGTCTTTGATTTTCGAAGGAATTGATTAGATATATAGCGGCAGAAACTTCCCCGACGTTCTCTGTCCCCGTTCGTGCCGTTCGTCTGACGTTAGACCCTTCGCCCACACGTGCAACAACTTCATCGTGACGTAGTTATAAATTATGGCATTAATCTTCGACTAGTGCTGAGCTCGAGAATTAAATCATTCGCATCACTTCCCGACTTGCCGGGCTCGTACTGCTACAGAAAAATGCGAATAAAATGCAAACTGGAACGAAGTTGGTTGGCAAGCGGCTAAATAAATATCTCATTTAAAAAAATACCCCACTACATGCTAAACATGAGAAACGTTGCACCGTGCACCCTACAAAGAGCGCACCCCACAAAGAATGATGTTTGATTAGATTTTGGCATCCCCGACCGGGACCCCGAAGAATATTTTCTTTGCGCAAGGAAACGCTTCATGACTTTGCACAAACCGTGACCGATTACGATTATCTTGGCCGGCCAGTCGTGTCCTGTTCCGGGATGGGTTTTAGAATAGGAAAACGGAAAACATTCTCCCCATCGTGGCACGCTGGTTTGGTATTGGTTTGTGCTCAATGTTGCGATTCGGGAAAAGGAAAATCGGCACGATACTAAACGGCAAGCTGAAGCACGACGGCGTTCAATTTTTCACGCACTGTACATTGGTTTGGGCCGGCAGGATTTAATGCAACATAAACTACCGTTCCGTTCGTGCTGTGATCTCGTAGACACCTTGCACAACTCCACTCTAATGCCAGACGTAGCGTTGCGATGTCTTTTATTTCCCTTTAAGAATGTTTCGACTGGAAGGGCTGCTTGATTCATGGTTCTGTTTTTCCGGAATTTTGTTCCATCTCACTCCGACGGCACTGGTATACGGTACGAGCTGACAAACGGATCGCCTCCTTTCCGTGGGCAATGTTTCATCTTTCAACCGTTTCCTTTCGCACTGGGGCTGAGACTTCCTATTTTCCGAGACTACAGCCCGAAGGCGATTGTTTATTTATTTTTATTTCATTCGATTAGGCTTTCAACAACACTGGCCTCCCCCGGTAAGCGCCATCCAAATGATGATGTATGAACAGATTATGGATCCGCACGATAGATCGAGCGTTCGGTGGAAACAGAGGGTCGTAGAGGGCATGGCAGGACCGCTCTTCGATGACGATGTCATGATTGCTTACGAATGAAGCGCACGAACAATCAGGACAGGAAGATGTGTGCGAGATGAGATGTTATAAATTTTGAGTGATGTCTGAATGAAGCCGTTCCTGGAACTGTTCGTTACCGGGGAGGGATGGTGGAAACAATGCTTCCATTCGAAGCGATTCCTTGCTTTAGTCCTTTTAACATCGTCCGATTGCTCAAACGATTTGCCTCGAAGCCGTCAACAGCTCGGACAATCTTAAACGATGAAGATTATTGACGACGATGGATGGTGACACGATCGCACTGTGTGTTGACCGTCCCGGCCATGTTTGGCAGCTTGCAAGACAAATTCTGCATGATTGGAACCGTTTGTCTATTCACTCAATTAAATTGATAATGAACCAGTGCGAGGAGGTTGGGCAAGGAATTGAAATTTACATTTTAATTGAGCGATCATCAATTGGGTTGCTGTTACTACTGATGAACAACCTTGTTGCGAACGGGTGCCTCGTTTATATTTATATGAGTCACATTCCTCTCGGATGCCGTGTCCTTTTGTGTCACACGAGGTTCGGATGTTCCCAGCAGGAACATTCTGTTCATCTTAGTCTATCGCCGTGCCATTACAAACGATGTCCTTTCGAGACGTGTGCATCCGGACATGCCGCAAGACGGTCGTCAGTAAATAGTTAATTGTACCTGGACCTTTTCAACGTCACTAACAATTGTATCAACTTCAATAAAGACAGCCACTGAAACGAGACGACGATGTTACCGTACGGAAGACATCAGTAGGGGCCCGCTACCCGCAACACAAACATGGGAATCAATTCTCCAACCAATTTATCCTTGAAGCACCGACCCAGAGGTCAGAGTTAATTTCTTTCAGTTTAATTGCACACTTTCTATCGTGCTCGCCGCAAGAAGCTGTTGTAACACATCGCCCATCGCTCGTGCGTTCCCGGGAGAGCAGGCAACCATAAATTGCTCTCCTCATCAGTGCGGCTTTGTACGTGCACACCCAGCCAATTGACTTCGGACCGGACGAACCCAGGGTCCACCCCTTTAGGGAGGCTGTAGAATTTTCGGGCACATTATTTGCGGATCGAAGACAAACAGTCGTCCCTTCGGAAGGCGCACCGTACAAGCAAATTGAAATCCTCGCGTGTGTGTGCGGATGTGCTGTGTCGTGTCTGTTTAAATATCATGGCCAATGTCAACAGAAATTACGAGCGAATCGGCGTACGGTATGGTTTTTCGGCAAAATCTCATCAAAAAACTTTTCCCACTCCTGCCAGCCGGCACAAGAATCCCGGTCCCGGAGGTTGACACGTGGCGGATGTACGTTGAAATATGAGCGCCGACGTCAGGCCAGGTGGGAGCATCCAGTTTTAAATGCTGTGCGACAGCAATTCCTGCGAACCGACCGTTAAGCTACGGATCCGTAACGAGCTAATGGTGCAATAAAGAAAACAAACTGAAAGAAGCCCCCCGAGCGATGAAACCGCGCCGGTGCGCCATTTAATCAACGTTACATCAGAACGGCTGATATGGAAAGGGCTTTTGTTTCGCGGGACCAATTTTCTTCCTATGATTGTTTTTATTTTTTTTGGGGAGTGTGATGTAAAACTTGGGCGTAGATATGAATGTGTGACGCCTGTTGCGCCAAGGAACGGATGTGTGCGTACTTACCTAATTGAGTTTAAATGTCAGCCCTGTCTCGGTTTCTTGGAGCTTTGAGCGATCTGTGCGTAAAGGGAAGATAAGGAAAGAAGTTAATTAATTCACAATTCACAAATTATTGAGCGTGTTTTATTATTAATTTTTGATGAATTATCAAAGAAAGTCGGAGGAAGCTATGTGTTATACGCGAGAAAAGATATTCATTCAACGGGTGGCTATAAACAGCCATTTTTTGACGTCTACGACTTCATGTTAAATTTGTTGATACTATTAAGATTTCTAATAATGGGCTCTATGATGCCACTCTATGGAAGACTTGTAAGGTGACTGGGATGAAATAGCCTTCCCGCCGGAATTGTCATACTTAGCATAACTTCCCATATTGAATTGCGAAGTTGCTTTGAATGCTTTAAACCAATAACACGCACACTGTTAATTAGATTACTTAAACATTTCACTGACAACCGCCGCTACTACTTGGCTACCAATATTAGAACCGACATTGATACACACGATTGGACTGACAGAATTAGGATAATGCACGAGTTACAAGCGATGTCCTTTCGAGACGTGTGCATCCGGACATGCCGCAAGACGGTCGTCAGTAAATAGTTAATTGTACCTGGACCTTTTCAACGTCACTAACAATTGTATCAACTTCAATAAAGACAGCCACTGAAACGAGACGACGATGTTACCGTATGGAAGACATCAGTAGGGGCCCGCTACCCACAACACAAACATGGGAATCAATTCTCCAACCAATTTATCCTTGAAGCACCGACCCAGAGGTCAGAGTTAATTTCTTTCACTTTAATTGCACACTTTCTATCGTGCCCGCCGCAAGAAGCTGTTGTAAAACATCGTCCATCGCTCGTGCGTTCCCGGGAGAGCAGGCAACCATAAATTGCTCTCCTCATCAGTGCGGCTTTGTACGTGCACACCCAGCCAATTGACTTCGGACCGGACGAACCCAGGGTCCACCCCTTTAGGGAGGCTGTAGAATTTTCGGGCACATTATTTGCGGATCGAAGACAAACAGTCGTCCCTTCGGAAGGCGCACCGTACAAGCAAATTGAAATCCTCGCGTGTGTGTGCGGATGTGCTGTGTCGTGTCTGTTTAAATATCATGGCCAATGTCAACAGAAATTACGAGCGAATCGGCGTACGGTATGGTTTTTCGGCAAAATCTCATCAAAAAACTTTTCCCACTCCTGCCAGCCGGCACAAGAATCCCGGTCCCGGAGGTTGACACGTGGCGGATGTACGTTGAAATATGAGCGCCGACGTCAGGCCAGGTGGGAGCATCCAGTTTTAAATGCTGTGCGACAGCAATTCCTGCGAACCGACCGTTAAGCTACGGATCCGTAACGAGCTAATGGTGCAATAAAGAAAACAAACTGAAAGAAGCCCCCCGAGCGATGAAACCGCGCCGGTGCGCCATTTAATCAACGTTACATCAGAACGGCTGATATGGAAAGGGCTTTTGTTTCGCGGGACCAATTTTCTTCCTATGATTGTTTTTATTTTTTTTGGGGAGTGTGATGTAAAACTTGGGCGTAGATATGAATGTGTGACGCCTGTTGCGCCAAGGAACGGATGTGTGCGTACTTACCTAATTGAGTTTAAATGTCAGCCCTGTCTCGGTTTCTTGGAGCTTTGAGCGATCTGTGCGTAAAGGGAAGATAAGGAAAGAAGTTAATTAATTCACAATTCACAAATTATTGAGCGTGTTTTATTATTAATTTTTGATGATTTATCAAAGAAAGATGGAGGAAGGGATGTGTTATACACGAGAAAAGATATTCATTCAACGGGTGGCTATAAACAGCCTTTTTTTGACGTCAACGTCTTCTTGTTAAATTTGTTGATACTATTAAGATTTCTAATAATGGGCTCTATGATGACACTCTATGGAAGGCTTGTATGGTTACTGGGATGAAATAGCCTTCCCGCCGGAATTGTCATACTTAGCATAACTTCCCATATTGAATTGCGAAGTTGCTTTGAATGCTTTAAACCAATAACACGCACACTGTTAATTAGATTACTTAAACATTTCACTGACAACCGCCGCTACTACTTGGCTACCAATATTAGAACCGACATTGATACACACGATTGGACTGACAGAATTAGGATAATGCACGAAAATTAGCTTCATCGATCGCTTCAAACCCAGTCCGTTAGGGTCCCTGTTGTCGACCCATTATCCGTGCGCCACATAACATACATTTAAGCATCGCATAATCGATAGATTACATATCAAAAGCCACACTAATTACCAGCCATCGCATGGTGCCGCGGTGGTTTAATTATTCAGTAGTTCAGCCCGCCCAACGCACGACACTACAAACACAGGCACGCGCGCGCACCCATCGCCCATCCATCCGAAACAATCATTAAATGTCTGCTGCAGGCGTAGATGGAAGAATCGGATGTGAATTGGCAACTGAAAGAAGCCCCCCGAGCGATGAAACCGCGCCGGTGCGCCATTTAATCAACGTTACATCAGAACGGCTGATATGGAAAGGGCTTTTGTTTCGCGGGACCAATTTTCTTCCTATGATTGTTTTTATTTTTTTTGGGGAGTGTGATGTAAAACTTGGGCGTAGATATGAATGTGTGACGCCTGTTGCGCCAAGGAACGGATGTGTGCGTACTTACCTAATTGAGTTTAAATGTCAGCCCTGTCTCGGTTTCTTGGAGCTTTGAGCGATCTGTGCGTAAAGGGAAGATAAGGAAAGAAGTTAATTAATTCACAATTCACAAATTATTGAGCGTGTTTTATTATTAATTTTTGATGATTTATCAAAGAAAGATGGAGGAAGGGATGTGTTATACACGAGAAAAGATATTCATTCAACGGGTGGCTATAAACAGCCTTTTTTTGACGTCAACGTCTTCTTGTTAAATTTGTTGATACTATTAAGATTTCTAATAATGGGCTCTATGATGACACTCTATGGAAGGCTTGTATGGTTACTGGGATGAAATAGCCTTCCCGCCGGAATTGTCATACTTAGCATAACTTCCCATATTGAATTGCGAAGTTGCTTTGAATGCTTTAAACCAATAACACGCACACTGTTAATTAGATTACTTAAACATTTCACTGACAACCGCCGCTACTACTTGGCTACCAATATTAGAACCGACATTGATACACACGATTGGACTGACAGAATTAGGATAATGCACGAAAATTAGCTTCATCGATCGCTTCAAACCCAGTCCGTTAGGGTCCCTGTTGTCGACCCATTATCCGTGCGCCACATAACATACATTTAAGCATCGCATAATCGATAGATTACATATCAAAAGCCACACTAATTACCAGCCATCGCATGGTGCCGCGGTGGTTTAATTATTCAGTAGTTCAGCCCGCCCAACGCACGACACTACAAACACAGGCACGCGCGCGCACCCATCGCCCATCCATCCGAAACAATCATTAAATGTCTGCTGCAGGCGTAGATGGAAGAATCGGATGTGAATTGGCATCGATTTGTATCGAGTTGCGCTCGAATCGTTTCGTGTGCTATAATTATGCTGCTCACTGTTTACATACGCCCGCGGCCCAGCGTTCACGTAAAATCTAATATTCTCTCCCCCGAAAAGGGGCACCCGATAGACTGACGATGGGGTAACCACATTAGATGCAGGTATGCGGGACTGTTCCAGGAGCGGAATGATCGATCCCTGCCTGTTCGCTGGTCGGTTGCTCCGATCGTATTGCAACCCATACATCACACGCATCGATGCGACGTTTTACATTCAAACAGGCGCTTTTCCGATTCAAAACAGGGCTTCTTGCCGGTTTCATTCATCAGCCACCGTAGCTCGGGGTGTGTACCCTTCCTTACCACGCGATGGTACTGACAGCTCGCAGGCAGCGAGTTCAAAGGCAACGGATTTTAATCCGATCTGACAGCTTCAAGTGGTGTACCGCTCGGAGGCATCATTTTCCCATTCGATCAGCAGTAGCGGCAGCAGCCGTAGCAGTGGCTAAGAAAGGGTGCCTCCGGGGTCGCATTACGTCGATGTCACAACAGTGAAAGAGTATGCTTTCAATGCTTTCAACAAACTGTACGCTCTGTCGTGTGTTCGCTGGTGACACACTCGTACCCTTACGCCCGTTCTGCCCATTAGCATCGGCGACATATGTATGCATTAGTGCTTGTTGCCTACGGTTGCGCTTGGGGCGTCTCGGTTGCTCGCTTACACTTACACCTTGTGCCCAAAGTAGGTTCTTATTTTGTTTTCTTTCAGTGCTTACGAAGATTAAGCTTGTTTTGGGTGCAATTGGAATCTTATTAAATATTTCATGTCGTCCGTGTTTTATTCCCGTAAATAAGGGGCTTAGGGGCACCCTTGCCCAAGGAACACTTTATCTTGCTTCAAAAATGAACAAACAAAAAAAGGAATCAGCTTTGGAAGATTTTTTTTTTCTGCTGGAAATTTACTTAGCACTTGGTGATTGTTCCCAAAATAAAACAAGGCATCAAGATGAAGCCGTCTGCAGCAGGACAGTACGATGCTACCTTCATCGGATGCTACCTTCATCGGAGGAATCTCACTAGAAGTGGAGATTCTTTTTCTTCTACACGCTCGCATATCCTTCTAGGTTCGGATGGATGATAAGAGCGAAAAAAGACCTGATGCTGACCCATCCGACACGATAAGTAATTTTTAATTAACGTTCCGAAACGCTTGCTCCGCTGCCATCGGTTGTAAGTGAAACGTAAGGAACGGAACATTGGCAACGGCTGGCCGTGGACATAATGGTTGATATGCACAGGTACTGCTAATTACGTCCGACATTTAAGTGGAGCGAAATTCCACCGAACTCACTAGCATCCAGTATTCCGCCTTGAAGTTGGATGATTGCTGCAGAAGATTGTTTCACCAGCAGGTCTGGGATCCAGATCCGGCAGATTCCATTACACTCCATTCTGCTTAGCACTCGCAGTGTCGTCAGATGGTTTTGATGAAGCGCCAGTGGAACGGAATGAGATAACGATTAACAAACAGCTGAGAAGTTGGCCATCCCATCTGGCACGAGCAGGAGCTTCGTGCGTTCGTGCAAAAGCATTAACGGAGCAAAACGTACGATTGAACGATTTAAGTTTCAAGGCCGCGTTTGGTGAAAACGAAAACCTTTTTCGGTTCCTCAACCAAACTGATCCATCTTTAAAGAGTGTTCTGATTCCCACCAGACCCAATGGGCCTGGTGTGTTTGTTCATTAGATGAAGAAAATCTGATTCCAAAAATCAAGCTAAGGGTCGGCCGGGTTAGTTGCTTTGCCACTTTAATGCGATCGGAGACCAACGGGCCACTCAGGGGACATTTCCCCTGAGCTAGGCTCTAAATCTAATTGACACCAAACTCACCTTGGAGATGAGGTGGAAAACTCTGAAACAAACAATACAACAAAAAAGTACTACGTGCGATCCTTGTCACGTAGGTTTGCTAAATATTTCACAGGGCTAGCGTTTCCCCCAAGAGTCCCGATGACCAGGTCAGCTGGCCGGATATACACTGATGCCTTCGTGAGAACTCTACCGGCAGCTGGTCTCCCGTTTGCCTGGCAGTGTGTTAATGTTTAATGCCACTAACAGATGGCGCTCCGGTGTTACTCTTTGGGTTTTAATTCCAGCTGACTCAATATACGAGAAATATGAGATCGAATGCTGTGTTTTTTTTTCTCACCGTTTTCTACCGGATCTTTGGAACCCTTAGAAATTGGTTGACATCTTTAACTGGCGAGCCATAGCGTACTGGGAACTATTTTGCCACCCCATCTTACTGACGCACCGGACACTATTTCCGGTGTAGAAAATCGATCAACTTTAAGCATTATGGTGAGCTGCTGAGCTAACCCGTTTTCATTCCAGACGAATGTTTGTGCCCCATAAGACACCATGCACAACAAGATGAACGAAAGGTGGGAATGGAGAAGCACGAAACACCGGCAGCCCTTACCGTGTGCACGATTATCGATTCTCGTTAGACCATATGGTGGACGCTTCTTAACGGTTCAATTAACGCTTAACGTTTCTCCGGGCGCCCGAAATTGTGTTACCGGAGTATAAAACCGTACCGTGGCTTTCCCTTGATCTGCCGGCACCCGGCTGATTGGTCCGAGTGGTTGAGGTAAATCGAAAATGAAAAGCACTTTGTTTACACGACGTACGGCTTTTACACCCGGAACCGCGGAGAGTGGAAGGAGCAGTGCGAAAGAGAGTGTGGAGGGAAACGTCGGAAGCCACCTTTAGGTGACGGCTAAATCCCTACACAACACGGTGCACGAAATTCGGAGCACTGGAATTGAACTGTGGTGAACTATTCCGCCTGCCTAGCTGGCCGTGCGGCGATGGATCGTTTCGGGCCGTAGCTACAATCTAATTTATCGGATTAGTTGCAAACCAAAGAGGCCGGATCGAATCGATCCCCAAGCCCGGAAAAACGAACCGAATGATCTGGACGCGATTACGAACGCGTCGTAGTGTGTGGCGAGCTGGGAGTTGGGCGCAGCAGGTGAGGGATCGGCTTTGGATCAAGCGATTTCCTATGGTTTCTCAGAGCGGATTCGATACGATACGATACGACAGTGGGAATAGATCCATTTTCCGGGGGCATAAAGACTGTGACCACGGTAACTAACTGTTGGTACGAGCGGGAATAAAGACGATGCATTGGACATAAGCACACCGTTAGGAATCGTAAAATGGTTCGAGCGAGATGAGGGAACAAGTGACGCGAGTACAATTTGATCTTGAGCGCATTTTTAATGAGCATTTAATCATTTTATCAACTTATTCAGGTACCACTTTGCTCCGATAAGTCATGAAGATACAATGCAGATTTGAATCAGGCTATAGCTCTTGTTTAGGGTTTAAAGCGCCTAAAAGTATGCAGCCTACAATTTCTTTATTAATGCTTTGTTGTGTTTGTGTTGGCTCGTAAGATCTTATCTTGTGGTTGATCGATTAGTCTGGGAGAACTATAGCACATTCTTTTATGGTCTCCAAAATGCATCCTTCAATGGTAAAATGTAACTCAAACACAATGAGGGTAGAATTGTTTTCCCATGCTAGACATTAACTAGTCTTCTACCGTAATTCATCAGCTACTGTTAGCACAGCAATAATCTGCTTATAAAGTGATTAAATCTGGTTGGAATTACATCCGGCAAGTACAGAACGATACTACCCCGAGTGACAGATCCACCTGTCGGTTAACGATACGATCTAATCGCACTGTTTGCATCTTGATTTTCACCTCTCGATTCGTGCTCGCTAGCTATTTAAAATCATCACGTACACCCTCGGTACAACACCGGTTGCGGTGCAGTGAAGCAGCGTGGAACATCGGGGGACATGATTTACAATGGCTCTACCTACAAACAACTGTCAATTGGTTTTTAGAAAAAAACTAAAACGTCGGTAAGAGTGAAAGAGAAACAGAAACTAGCACACACACAACGAGCTAAACCTAAACCAAGCGTCAAAGCTCGTCCAGGGCGGGCAGAAGCAGCTCGAACACAATTGGATAATGCCACAAGCTGTCATCATTAGCGTCAGGACATCGCGCGTTGCATCGTACGCTGCCACCACGTTGCCACTGCGGCTTATTCGCCAATTCGGTATCCTCATAATGGTGGTGGCGCTTCATTAGAATGAAACCTCACGCGCAAATGTCAAACACGATGACACGCGGCGACCTCCTTGCGGTGCAGTGAAGCAGCGTGGAACATCGGGGGACATGATTTACAATGGCTCTACCTACAAACAACTGTCAATTGGTTTTTAGAAAAAAACTAAAACGTCGGTAAGAGTGAAAGAGAAACAGAAACTAGCACACACACAACGAGCTAAACCTAAACCAAGCGTCAAAGCTCGTCCAGGGCGAGCAGAAGCAGCTCGAACACAATTGGATAATGCCACAAGCTGTCATCATTAGCGTCAGGACGTCGCGCGTTGCATCGTACGCTGCCACCACGTTGCCACTGCGGCTTATTCGCCAATTCGGTATCCTCATAATGGTGGTGGCGCTTCATTAGAATGAAACCTCACGCGCAAATGTCAAACACGATGACACGCGGCGACCTCCCCATAGTGTCATGGGTTGTGGGACATGGGGAGGACGTTGATGCCAGGGTGTGGGTACGACACAGCGGGAAAAGCAAATCGTTGGAGACACGATGTTGAATGCATGTTTTACGCGCCTCTCAATCATCCGTTGCCTGCCACTCTGGATCGTTTTGTGGGGCGTTGAACCTTACGCATCGTGTGTACTGAGCACGACCGTACAGTAGGTCTTGCAAAACAAAGACACAAGCGGGACAAGATTTCGTGTTAAAATTAACAATGGTTTGCCATTTTCTATGTAAGAGAGGCAAGCATGTTTCACTGTTCCCTTCAAACGCCTGAAGGTATGCTATCGGTCGGATGTTTTTCTTAAGCTATTCTTTGACGCACAAGGTATGTAACTAACAGTTTAAAGCTGCTTGAAACGACAATTTCTTCCGCTGGCGTCGTTTTCCTATCACGCACTGTATACAACCTTTTAACTGTGTCGCGCGAGAGATTTGATAATGTCGCTGCTATTTGTCCTTTAAGTGCTCGATCGGTGGCCGACTGCGGGTGCGAGTGCCTCACTACTGCCCACTCCTGCTCCCACCACTGGCACCACCTCGCACTCCATAATTAAAAACGGTCACGTACGCACTGAGCCACGTTGATCTCCGTTCGTTCGGATGGAAGCGTTTACGCCGCGACGTGGGATGCATTTGGCATTTTTGCAAAACACCACTCGGCTGCCAATTGCTTTCGGGTTTGTGTTTGATCGTTTTGTTGTTCTTTGTTTTGTTCTGCTACCGCTTCTCGGCTGTTAATGATCCCGTTTTGTTTGTTGTCACTCAATAACGTGGCACACAACTGCAAAACGGAACCATTCCGATTTATCGAACGAACTGCAATTAAATGTAGCGCACTGTACGCAATCCCACCGTCGGGGGTGTCAATATCTGTTTTGCAAGAAAAACAAGACATGCTCCGTACAAACTCCACACAGTACAAACACCGGGGTTGGGAAGCGAAAACAGGAAATAATAAGACTCCATCACAGCAACCATTTCGATAGGTCCAGTCCCCCGGTACCATCGGTACGTGTTGATTACCGTCCGGCTACATTCGGCCCAGTCGGATTTTCCACTCCCGAAAGTCCCACCATAAAGGGCGCTAATGAGTTCTGGCAGCAAACATGACACACTACCGGGCCGGCGTGTGTGTGCATGCTGCACGCGATTTCACGTCCCATAACCTCAAGGATACCGGGCACCGGTTGCCGCAAGGCACAAGATGCATAAATTAACAAGGTTTCCGGCAGGACGTTTTTCCGCCTTCGTTTTTTTTGGTGACATTTGGTTTGGTGTTTCGTTGGACGGGCCAACAACCAACACGGCAATGTTTGCTGGAAAATATGAAAAACCACAATCGTTGAGCACGTTCCATTGACAGCGCAGGTAGATTTTACATTTCGATCTGCATACGGTGCGGTTTGGGCGCTTTTGCTTCCCATCCGTCGATTAATGGTTACTTGTACAAACGATATTTGACGTATGATGGGCGGCAGATAACGTGTAGCGTGTGGCAACTGAAAGTTCATAATGACACACACATACACACGCGTTGGTTTCGTTTGGACCGTCTGGTACCATGATAACCGGTGGCGCAAGTTCATAACCTGTCCACACATTTTACCAGCGCGCTGTCACAACTGTTGACTCTCGGGGTCTGTTTTCCGGCAACTCGCGTCATGTCGCGCTGGTAGAGATGATGGTGATAAAACGTCAAAATAGACACTTTTCAAGGAATGTGTTCCGTTTTTTTTTTGGTTTTGTTTTTCGGAGGGACTCGTGAACAAATCTCCCCGAGGGACAGCATTTGTTTTCTCCCATATGCGTATCAAAATGTCTTGTCATGATTTTACCAACATTTGCGTCATGAACTCACACAAGCCTTGAGCGTGTAGCGTAGATAAGATCGGCAGGATAACGGTAGCTTCATACACAGGCCACCGCTCCGACCGACCGGTTGTTTGCGTTCCATTATTTATAATTATTAATAGTTAACCGGGTTTAATTGTTTACCGAACCGTTCAAACGTAACGGTCGTGTAAAATCATCAACAAACTGGCAGTAAAATAAAACATTGGGGTAATATGAGGGACGACCCTGTGCACTGTGTGTGTGTGAGTGTGTGCGTGTGTGTGCATCCTTTTCCGTAAAGGGCGTTCGGGACGATTGCACAAAACCGAGGCGTGGAACTGTTGAATGCAAACAGACGGTGTGTGGGCTCGTTTCTGTGGGTTCGCTACTGAAACCTTCACCACTTTGGGTTCGGTTACTGTGTGGGTGTGAGTCGGGATTTACATCGGGGCGGAAGAAGCATTATGCTTTTAACATTAAATTAAATGCCTACCCAATAATCGAACACTGCCTATAGTCAGCCCCGATCGACGGGTAGTTGGATGGTTTATAGAATAAAACACACACACGCACACTAAACTGAATTTAACGCTGTGCAATTACAGCACTGTTGTTTTATGCTCCCGTTTTATGCCTTCCGGTGTTCTGCACTCCAAACATGTTAATGTTCATCGTGGACCTGGCCCGGCCTCGCGTCTACCGCGTGATCCTTCCTGTCAGCGGGATGACTTTTGGTACACAATTTTGAAAATGACCCATCCCGAAACTTAAAAACTACACGCATACAGCCGGAGGGAGACATTTTCGACATGGTGATGTTTTGATTTCCTTCACCCAAAAGTAAAACCATTTCGTCAGCCCCATAAACGCATCTCGTTGCAGGCGGTGCAGCATAACCGTTGTTTTTACTGCCCGCAACCTCCAACCACCCTCGCGCTGGTAAACATTTGTAATTGAAACAATTGAACCACGACATGGTTGGCCGCGTGTGTTCGGTTTACCGCTTGCCTCCACCGGACCAAACGAACCAAAAAAAAAAGAAAAACAATACCCCCGAAGCCCTCTAACAGTAGGCGCACACCAAACAACAAAACCGAACCACAGCAAACCAGTGAATCGAAGTAAAACGAAAGCATCGGAGCGCCTGATCGAGCACAACGCCAGCCGCTTTGACCAGGACGCACCAAGCATAACAGAATACAACCGTCAACAATAAACACAAAACGCACCCATTTTCCGAAATGCATTCGCTCGGCCAACGACACGTAAAATATGTGCCCGATAAATCGGTAGATTTATTGTTCGCTTCCGGGTTGTATATGTGTACCGGGTTTTTGTTTTTTGTTGCTGTTGTTGATGGTGTTTTGTTGTGTGCTCCTTGCAAACACACCCACATCCTTTCAGTGTGTTGCCTTTCATTGAAAGGGTTTCGGGATTTAATGTAACGTAGGTAGGTTTTTTTTTATGACTCGTTTGCATGTCACCATGAGCTACCGTTTTTTTTTGTGCTTGGATTACAGTACCGGTCAGTGTGGTGGTCGGTAATGTGTTGAATGGGACTGATCGTACCGATATTTACTAATCGTAGGTAAGTTGTCTAATACAAAAGTGAAATAAATGAAATTATAATTTGATGATGAAATTTGAAGCCAGGCCTAGACTTTTAGAGGTTCTAGTACCAGAGGGGCGTCCCAGTGGTAAATACGATACCGGCGCCGGTCTCCACACGGCAGGACCGGGGTTCGAATCCCGTCCGGACCGCCTCCCCGTACGCAGAACTGACTATCCAGCTAAGGGTAAAACCAGGTCACAGAAAGCTAGATACCTACTGAGGACGTAGAGCCAGAAAACAAGAAGTAGAAGTACCAGAGATGAAAAATAAATTTGTAAACATGTACTAATTATTCTTGATTCATCTGGAACTAACTTTATTGTTGAAAATAATATGGTTAATATCTGTGGATAATATCTAATAATTTACGCAAGGGTGAGGTACAGATAGGTGATCGCACCTTCGAAGTCGTCCAAACTTCACCTATCTGGGGTCAAAAGTCAACATCGACAACAACATAGACGTCGCGCAAGGGTGCTGGCTGCCAACCGGTCATACTACAGCCTGAGGAAGCTTCTCCACTCAAAATACCTGTGGCGACGGACGAAGCTGGGACTGTACAAAACCTTTATAGTCCCAGTACTAACATACGCCTCTGAGACATGGACTCTGTCGAAAACTGACAAAACCCTCTTAGCCGCGTTCGAGAGAAAGGTGCCCAGCCCGTAAAGTCCTTTTAGGCCGTCCACATGGACAGAGGAGGCGTGGTAGGCCCAAACTGAGATGGAGTGACGGCGTTGATGCGTCCGCCAGAACGGCCGGGATTATTGATTGGCAGACGACGGCGCTAGACCGTGAGCGGTATCGACGATTGTTGCAGCAGGCCAAGACTGCGAAGCGGTTGGAGCACCTGATACGTAAGTAAGTAAGTAATATCTAATATTATAATGTTATCTTTGAACTTTGAACCTTGAATTATCAGTTTTTGCTAACCTTTGCTAATGTTTGTGAGCTTGTTTGGAAGTCTATTTCATTCCCTTAAAATGTCCGAGAGAGATGTTAGGTTTACAAAGCAAGAACGCTAACGCTGATGAATTTAATTCAAACATCAATAGTTAAGCTTGTCAAATAAAGTTGCCTCTAGCTTTCTAATTTGCATAACCAAATTGAAAACATTATTCCAAACGACTCTCAGTGCCAAAATAGCGTATTTTTTGTGCTCTATAAAATCCACTCCACCCCATTTTCTAACCCGGTGACATTAAACCACGTGTTGAAAAACCTTATTTCCCACCAAAACTGTCGAACGAAACGAGCACTCCACAGTTCGACGTCAGTGATTTGTTTATTTTTCGTTCGCTTGACATCAACCAGCCGGTGGATGTGTTGCCCGCACACCTGTCAAAGCGCTGCTCGAGTGGGGTACTGCTCATCGTTAAGTCGTCGAAAATCCTGCCATCATCGGGACAGGAACAAAATGAACGAGGTGCGTTTGGTTTGGTACAAACTACCGACCGAAACCGAGCACCATTTTATTGATCAGCCATAGAATTCCCGGTTGCATTTACTGGTGACTTTGGCACCTCATTTTCGGTACTGCTACTGTTGTGACGGTTGTGCGGAAGGATACCGGTGACATTCGCACATGGGCTTTGGTTCTCGGTGTCTAATGCGTTATTTACGGTTCGCTGTGACTTTGTGGATGAATTTATTTGTGTTTGTCCGTCCAAACTGTTGGCCAGTGGGACACACTCGTTTCCACCAACTACTCGTCCTCCTCCCTTCTGGCCCCCCTAGCGCTTGTTTGTTTGTGTCTTTCAGTGTACCTTTCTCGAATGGGCCAACACGCAACCAAAATGTGCTTGCCAGAAACGGAAAATGTTGTATAGAAAATGTTGCCTTTTATAATCTCATCCCCCATCCCCATACCCCCATCATCTCCCTTCTCATCAAAAACCCTCCCTCTCACCTGCCATCCCTACTGACAGCACACATTCTAACGCACAAACGAGACGCCACACGGGTGCGTGCGTGAGCCCGTGCGTGTTTATTATTATTATTTCCACTATTTATGTTACTGGAAAAACATAGCCATTTATAAACGCGGTTTTCCAAGCCCGAGCGTGTGTGAGAACCGGCCCCAAACATGAAAAAACTCTTCGCCAGTGCTTTGGAATGTTTGGTGGATTGATTCTTCTAAATAAAAACCAGCGCGTCCCGACTCATATGTTCGGAAAACTGCTGGCGGGGTTGAGTTTTGTTCGTTTAAAATGAGAAGTCCACACAATCCGCCCCATCATATGCTTCGGAACATACCGGCGGAATCGGAAGTGTAGGCAATAGGAACGCCTACATGTAGGCTACAGACAGCTTCGCCTCCACCAGGTGGATGGAATCGAAATTGTGCGTGAAAATGTGATCTTAGTTTGATGCGATTCTCGTTATGCCTTCCTGTGCGTTTAAAACCACCCCAGCTATGAATATCCTTCTCATGCGTGTGTGTGTGTGTGTGGGATTTTCCCCCTCCATTATTCTACCACAACTGCCCTCCCCATGGGGAAAATAATTAAATGATGAAGCCGATGATATGCGTGCTATTAGCTGTAGGTTGAATTTATTTTAATTAAATAAATGAGCGTTTTAATTTCAGCACGATCGTAACGCATTTGGCTTTCATTCGTTCGCTACTGTCGGCTGTCGTCTTCGTGCGGAGGGAATATTTGAGTAAAAAGATTTTATTTTCAAATAATTTTTTTTTCCCCCATTTCATAGCAACTCACACCGGGCGTAGTTTATTGTTCACTACATCATAATAATGGGATCATAAAAACAGGCCACACATTATAGCACGTCTCGTGTTTCGTGGTCGGGTTGCTCCGTGACGTACCACACGTGCTTCGCATAAAGTCTCGCGGGAAATTTGGGAAAGTGCGTTCTGGTTATAGAAACAATTATCGACCTGCGTGAAGTCTCGGGCAGGAGCCCTATTCCCAGGCCAAATCAGCATGAGTATTATTGATATGCATGCGAAAGATGAGGCATCGCCTGTATCTCCTTATTATGGCATATTTATTTCCTTTCGGGTTTTGGCTCCTGCTTTTCCATCTAAATCATCGAATGCCGGCAAGTCATCTCTGTCTAGTGCGGGCACACGCACGGGCTGTACAAATGCTACACTATTTTTGGAATCATTTTTCCTTGAATTGTGGGAATGAAAACATTCCCAACGTTCGAGGAAAAACAAAACCCCGTACACGCCACGAGGGCAGTGCAGAAAATAGCAACCGAACCCCACGGCACCAGATACTTATCGGGGTTGGTGTATGCCCGCAGTTGAGCCTGCAGCTGGTTCCACTTGCTGTTGTTCTCGATGCCGTGTGTGCGCACGTGTGTGTGTGTCGTGTGATTGTGCATGTAATGCACCAAGCGATAATTACCTCCATCTTTGGCGCACAATCGACTAAATTATTCATTATTACTGCATCATCTGCATCTTTCGCTCCTCATGTTCTACCGGAATCCCTTTTCCGTAGCCGGTAAAAACCCGGTACCGAAGAGCACGAAGCAGTCGTATGCGAAATTTACAGTGGAAAAGCCCAATGGAACATAATTCTATTGCAATGACCTCCTGTGGTGTGGAAACACGAAAAGAAAATGCACCACATTCGTGCTGCATTTCTCATCCTATCTCACTCACTCTCTTGCTAGCTTTATTCTTCCTTCCCACAGCAAGTGGCAGTATTTATGGTTAGAGTTCTTGATCAGTAGAAACGGTGTTGGAGGGTGTGCAAAATGGCGAACCCGCGAAACATGGCCGATGGGGAAGCTAACCCTGTTTTTAACGCGTGTGGCTCCCGAGGGAAGATGCTGCAGCGAAAGCGAAAGCGAGATAAAAGTTTTGTGGAATTTATGGATCGTGATTACTTTAATGAACGGGTGCATAAAACAGTGGGTGTTTGCGAGGGTTCATTGAGGACAATTAAAAATGGTCAACTCGAGACGATCGTGGTTTGTTCTAGTTCGGAATGGGATATTGAATGCGATTGATCGTGTGTCTCATGGTTGTTGGGTTGAGTTTGCGAACAAGAAAGACTAACTTATTTATGTTTCTAAAATTTTGGTCTCAAAGTCTATGGATAGGTTGACGGCTTATCGGCAGTGTCGGGAACGATTTAAAGCTACAAGCTCCTGAAAGTATGCAACTCATGACTGTTTGAAGTGGTGTAAATGTTTTAAAATGTTCATAATGGTTTAACACAAACCATACTGTTATCAGGCTTCATATTTGGAAACAATATTTCACATAAAATCTGCATAACTGGGCAGCAGTTGAAGAGAAACACGTTTTCTGTCAAATAAATAGAAAAAAAAAGAGTCCTGGAAGACATTTCTCCTCGGCAGAAGACGCATTCAGTTCCAAAAGTAGTTCTTGCGATGCTTTGCCCGTGATCGTCAGCTAAATGATGCCACCCATAACTCGACATAACTTCCAGCTACATCCAGTACGTCTGTATCACACGCACGCATAGACACCTTGCTATCCAATTAGTTCGTTTGTGTGGCTTTAGCTTCAGCACACCTTACGTAAAGTAATCCACCAGAGCACCCTTTAAACATCCTTAACCCGGTCGCCTGGGTTAGCTTAAAGCACGTTCTGCCCGCACACTCAGCACAGCAGTAGCACGAGCAAACTGGGCTCCAACATTGGCACGGTCAGCCGGCAGCACTTTAAATATCATTCCAGCGTACCCTCGTACCCTCGTTTGATCAGTTCAGTAACGATTTCGGTTCCTTCCAAGAAAATCTCGACATCAACCCCCGGGTGGGTGTTATGTCAAATCGGTTTATTTTACCTCTAGCGACACTGGATCACCTCCGGTTCGGCGGTAAAACCACAGGCTGGGACTCTACCCTGTGCTATCCTTAGTTTCAGAGAGTAACTCCTTCTTCGATCGAGGCTACTACGGTTAGTGTTCTTCGGCACAGGCAACTCGTTCACTTGCTTTCACACACTCTTCTAGAGCACACACACACGTACACTTTCCGTTAACTAGCTTTGTTCAGACCGACACAACACACACACACACAAAGCACAGCATAAACACTCACATAATCATCACACCAGCGGTAAAGTAAAACATCTTTTTCCACCAATAATCCAAAGAAAAGCGAAAGGCGGAAGATTGGTGGGTGATTTATACTTCTTCACAACTGCCTTTATGGACACCAATATCCTCCACACACATTCGGGTTAACATTGGCCGTTGTTGTGGTTTTTTTTTTATCCTTTTTTTCTACTATTTGTCACGCGATCGATAACGACTAGCAGCAGAGCAGTAGAATATCATTTACACCACAACTCACGCACGTGTATCCGTAGCTAACGACGAGAAATTTGGTGTACGATGATTTTTCTTTTTGTTTTGCAAACTAAATTTCAAATCAACCATAAATTGTTTCCAGCTGCACTTGAACACAAACGAAAATCACATGTTCTAAACCCAAGCAAGCAACAAAGTAAACAACAAAAAGGGTAGAAAATTAATTTCCCTCACTTGGGGAGCCGTATAGTGCGGCGTGCGAGTGAAAATTTGCCGCGAAAATCCCGTTCGTCGTCCTCACGCCTAAACGCCACGGAAAACAACACACACACGCCGAGATTGTGGAAAAACCGGTCGATCGCTCCACACGCACAGCTTCTTCGGGACTAAACGCTGTTTGCCGCGCTCCAGGACGCGTACATTGTTCGGCGTAAAGGTTTGCAAGTAGGCTACGGTTATGCTCTCGCGCTCTCGGTTTATTGTGCTCTCTCGCTTTCGCTACTTCGATCGCGTAGGTTCATCTCTCTTGCACACACAGAAGGCTCTCTGCGCATTGCAGTTGAAGGAAGCGTTTATGTTGCTGCATCCCGTTTGCTCTTCCGTGTCTACCGGGCGCAACATAATTCTTGCCAGCTCTCTCGCGCACGCTGGTGGATGCTTTCCCTATTGCCTTTCTGGATCTGCTTTTGTAGAAGCCGTGATGCTATTCAAAGGCAGGCATTTTCTCTTCAAACGTAGCATACATTCTCGCACTTTTAACTCTCTCTCTCTCTCGCTCGTTCGTTTGTTTTCTTTTGAATGGCATTTGCTCAATGTTTGTATTCTTGCCGTCTCGATCAAGCGTGGGCTCGGCTGGGAACGCTGCTAACCTTTCGCTCTTACACCCGGCATACGGTGTGGTAAGGAAAATGGTATTTTACTCCTTAAAAAAAAAACTATTTTCACGCATTTTACAAAAGTGGAACAACGGAGCACCTTCGCCCGCAAGGTTAAGAAGGCACTGGTGTCAGGTAGTGCAGGAATTAATTTCCTTCCAGTTGCGGTTGTCTTCCTTTGCGTTCGAGTGCACCCACACCTTCGGGTGTTATCCTTTGCCAGGGCAGCAGGGGTACCTGCAGGAGGCTGAACGGACGAACCTGAACGGTGTAATGTGCACAAGGAATACATATACATAAAACGTTCTGAACGAACCATTCGGATCGTGCAGCCCCGTCTTGTGAAATGAAAAGACATTGCGTTCGTCTGGCGCACAACGACCATCACCTACAAAAGCTGGCGCTGAGGGTGGAGGGCCAAGATATTGCAATTTAAGCGTGCGATTAAACGAACCATCATTTGCATTTTGGGTTGCGCCGGGAATGCTCATTTCTGCCAAACCGGTTTCAGTGTGATATGCCATCGTTCATCAGATGAAAATGATGCGCTAACCTAAAAGTTTCAGCTATCCTGGCTGCGATGGTACACGATGGTGGCATTCATTACCTCTGCAGCTTTTTGCTGTGTAAAGTGTAAGGGACGTTCAAGGATCTCCGGGGCCCGCATCATCAAACCATTCTTGTCTTCAGGGTTTTCTGTTTTTCCTACTTTCCTGCCAGCACCTGTGCGAGTCGGGCAGGTAGCTCCCAGTGCGCCACCATTCGCAGCACAGAACCAACAGCCAAACAAGAAGAAAGATCTGAACGGTCAAAGGACGCAACTGTTTGGGTTTTGAAAGTCGGTAGATGGTTTTCGAAACCCCGAACACGGAACGAGGAGAAATAAAACCGTAAAATAAAATATCTAACACTTAGTTTGGGAAGAAATGTGTTCTGTCTTGGGAAGGTTAACCACCGGAAAGGAAAAGTCCGGAGCAACGCCGGTTTGGCGCAGTTCATTTGGAGCAGTTCACTTAGAGACTTGAACTTGCGGTTAAGCTGGCGATGCGCTGCGGTTATGATGCCGAGGGTGTTTGAGAGTGTGTAGTTATGTTGTTTTGGAGATCATGCCCCACAGTTCTGGCGTCGAGGAAAAAAAAACCAAGAGGCTTTGCGACACGGGGCAAAGTTTTTCCCAAATAGGCAAGATGAATTTTTCATCTTTTCGAGCAAAAGTTTTACCTCCCAGTGGAAGTAGTTTTTTAAGGGTACGAAATTATTTACGAATTAAGGTTGAAGGATTCTGTCTTACGGTGGCGTTAAACCTGGCGACTAGAAACTGGCGTGAAGGTAAGCAATTCTCTGGGAAGAAATAAATGTTTGTCGTCTGATTGTGCCCTATCGCAAGCACAACAACTCTCAATTAAATCGGACACATGCATAATATATCTTTGTTTCGTTCGTTTATTGAATTTCGTCTTCCCGCTCGAAGTCGAATTAAAATCACCCGGGGAAAAGGCGACTCCCACTCCCGCGTTTTGGGCAGATTGTTTCAATTTAAAATCCGACATCGTGCCCGGCAGAACAACGCTTTTACCCCATTTTCCTGTCACCCCAAAAAGAAAGAAGCCGGCAGGAGACACGACACGAGAAAACAGGCAAACCCCTAGTGCCCGTAACATCGAGTGCAATTTTACTCACTTCAGCAAAACGCGAATTCCGCTTCCTGCTTACGCTTTCGAGATCGAAATTTATTCTCCCAAAAATTCAACCAAACCAACCGCAACCCTCATGGTGAAGGAAAATTTCATTTCAATGTGCATCCGGGTTGGTGGATCCCCGTACCGAACCGAACCGGGATGAGAACTGTTGGGCAAGATTTTAAAGGGGTTTTCGGCGGCGTCGGTGTCGCCGTTGAAAATCTCGCCACACTGCTACGACAAACCCGCGCCATCGCATCGCAGCCGGGAACAATGTGCGTCTTTCAGCGTCTCGGAGTGCGCGGAGATAAAACCGAAATAAGGGACGACAAGTAAAGAGGAAAACTAATAATTCCTAACAAGACCGTGCTCTGTTCGTGTTCCAACCCCGTGTAGAAGAAGTGTGACCCGTCGTTGCCATTGGAAGTGCTCCGGGTTTCGACGCTGTACTTGGAATTGTGGCTTTTATTGAGACTAGCCAAGTGCGGGTTACAGCACGGGAACGGGAAAACTGTCCCGCGAGTACATGAAGAAGTTTATGGTTTCTTTGACCTCCTCCCAACCTCCCGGCCGTTCGTTTCAACTGTGTGTGTGTGTGCAAGCTTCCCTCACCGAGCATGACAAATTATCAATTATTGCTTTTTAGCAGTGGTGGATATAAAAATTATTTAACGATTTTTCCACTGCTTTAGGATGGAAATCTGAAAACGCACGAACAACTGGCCAGAGAAACATCTTAAAGAGGGTCGCATTTGGAAGATCAAAAGAAGAACAGGAAAAAAATGTGAATAAAAATCTTTATCACCCAAACATGCCTTCACGCGCCTGGAAGTCGTTTAACTTACTTTTAACAATCGCTCGCCGTTGTTACACATAATAGGGGGTACCGTTTGGTGTCATAATTTCATGCTCAAAACGCTTAGTACATGATTCACGCGGCTTGGCTTGCGTGAATTGGTCGTGTACATATGTGTGTGTGTCACCGTTCATGGTCGACGAGCTTCCTTCTAATCTTCAAATGAAGCGTAAAATTAGTCGTCCGAGCTAATTACTGTGGCCCGGGGTTTTCCGCATCGAGTGAAAACGCTGCTCTAACGGTCGAGAAAACATGAGCAAATGACCATTTAGTGGAGAGACGATTCTGCGGGTTTGCTCGGGATAGTTTTGGTCCGACTCGGCAGCCTACCCAGTTTGGGCGGCAGGCGATTAATTGAAAGCAGCACTGATTGGAGGTTTCCGATGGTTGCGTGAAGGAAGCTGCTGCTGACCGTTGCGTAATGACCGGGCGGTATGCCACATGCAGCGATGCGTACATACACTTTCCCGAGCAGAAAGTGTGCTGGTACTGGTGGGCCAATGTGTTGGCGCAAGACAAGTTCTGGTTAAATTATTAGAAAGTTTGATGTTGGCGGAGTTATTAAGGCATTTTTCCGAATGCACGCGCTTGCTTATTTCTTCTACGGGTGCTTGTAAATTATTAGTTTGTTTAACACATTTTCTTACGGCCATAACTGACATGCTCTTTCCATACTTTCACGCATCACAATAAAGTTTTTCAAA
This sequence comes from Anopheles maculatus, assembly GCA_002091835.1. NCBI lineage: Eukaryota > Metazoa > Arthropoda > Insecta > Diptera > Culicidae > Anopheles > Anopheles maculatus. Next base: position 176,358 of record KZ061900.1, read on the forward strand.
AAGTTTTATTACATATAATAAATATAAATAAAAAGGGACACTACGCCGCTTCTCAGTACATAGTTAAAGATACATATTTTACTTTAAAACAATACACAAACTCACACTAACCCTTAACGTACATTATGCAACACAGTTAGGGTTAATTTTGCCCTGCTGATCCCTTTGTTTGATGCCACTGTTCTGACGCTAACGCTCAATCTCGAAGGAATCGAATGCGTCATCCGTCAGTGTGCAGTGTGCATCCGACTGCAATTTCCCACCCACATCCCACACCCGAAGCGGCCACCAGCTCCCAGTCCCCCGAACGCGTACCAGATGGCGGTCACATTTCCACATTCCCCTTTCGTGCTCCGTTCGTGCTACGGGACATATGTAAATGATTTTCCGCGTTAATTGATAATGAATTATGAGTGCATTGTGTCAGTTCTTTTATGATCCTGCGGGTGCACTGCGCTTCGTTGCTTCTTGTGTGCGAGTGTGCGTGTGTGTGCTGAAGGGGTGGGAGGGTTGGTACATTGAATTGGGTAGATGACAATAATGACGAGTACGTGTGAGTGTGTGTGTGAGCGTGCTTGCGTTGGTTGGTTTATTATTTCGAGATGTGCTGTGGGACGCGTGTCCGCAACCATGTGTGTCGGCGGGTAGATATCATGTAACAGCATAATTTCTGCTGCTGCGGAACATTGCTTCCAATCTCTCCTCACGGGAAAAATCGCTTCCCGATTTCGATGTTGCTAGTTGCGCATTCAAACACATCGCGCCCCGCAAGATACACGATGATACAGAAGTTATCACATAATGTTGCGCCTGGATACCGGGTGTTGGATCTGTCGGTGGAAGCTTTCCCCTCTCAACCGGATGTCACTCAAGCCTTTTGCCGTGAGCTTCCCGGTTTTGGCTGTTGTTGTTTGTCGCCGACCCTCGACAAACCTTTGACTCTTCGCCTTCACAGCCCGTGTCGTCTGCTTCGGAAGCTGTATCGCAGTGACACAAATCATTAGCTTCCATAACTAGTGGAGCTATTTGTCAGGTTCCCTGGAGGTCACCTGGCTGAACCATATTTTGACACTTCAATCTACCCGGAGCGTGGTATAGGTGTGTATTTTGCATTCCAACATTCCCCCTGTACGGAACGGTAGGCTAGGTGTATTATTTGCTATGTCCCATGTTTACCTCCCGGTCGATGGCCCTTGAGGGTTCCGCTTCGATGCGGTGGTGAGTAGGGTGTTACACACACACCTGAGTTCCAGCCCCTGTGATCGGGGCAGGTGTATCGGATGCCTACTTGCCACTCCACAAGGTGGGAAAAAAGGCCGACCCATTCGTTTAAGGATCGCCTTAAAGATTTATTGCTGCAGGCATACGAAATGGAACGGCGCGCTTCCCAAATGGCGAAAGATGAGCCGTCCCAAAAGCTGTGTGTGTTGAACTTTTGCATATTGGAACACCGTAACTCAGGTACCGGCACCCGGAAAAACCCGGAATCGGTGAAAAATTTCGTCTCAAAAGGAAGACGACACCAACCGTTTGTGGGTCTCCGGGTAGGCAGGACCATCATCTGCACGGGACGGTCATACGTCAAGGATTGTACGGCAACATCCTGACAAAATCCATCAACCAGAACAAAAGGGCTGCGTAAAAGGTTCACCGATCGGGTGGCAGGTAGAACAACACCTTACGCACACGCATCGAACAAAAAAAGAAATCCAAGAGAAAGGATCGACACTGACACAGACCCAACGGAAGGATGTCATCTTTGCCTAGCGGAGCGTGAAAAGTGTTCTACCGTGGGCTTCGGCTGTGTTGTCTTCGTTTGTCTCCACAATCAAACACTCTGTTTAAAACAAACGAATTTATCCACAACGCACACACACAAAGAGAGGCATTGTACTGTTCGTGGAAGGTATATCTCAGTCTCAGGCTTCGAAGTTGCTGTAGAGCTCGTAAAATAATGCTGGTAAATCAAACAACCTTGGACCTACAGGATCTACCGGTGCAGTAGGTTTGTTTTTTGCCTGTCGGCTTCGACACCGGCCACCTCGGGTGTTAGATGAGATCGTTTCGGAAGAAAACCAACACCCAGCTTCAGGGCTGCCGGTGCCTGTGAGCAGGAAGCCGGTGTGGATCGTTTATGGTGTGGTCTATAAACAATTTTAAATCACACCAACCGGTGTAACGTAAACGTCAAATGCAACGTACCGATTGATGGGTGTACTAAACGTGATGCTTTCCTGCAGTGTGCTGCAGTGGTGGTGTGACCACCGTCGACATAATGCCCAGTAAACCCAAGAAGCCTTATGTACACTGGCAGGACGGTTAATAAGATTGTTTAATCGTTTGTGCGTCTGCCAGCGGCCATGGTGTAACTGTGAGGATGGATTAGTCGTAAAAATGGACGCTTGTTGATTAATGGTAGAGTTTATGAACTTCCTCCTGGAAAAAGAAAATCATTTACCAACATTTCCATACAACGTTTTCGTTTTAAAACATGTCTTTATATCGCACTTATTTTAATAAACAAATTTTTCATTATACACTGCAACCATTTTTCCTCTAATAAACTTTTTCCGAAAGCGACTTATTTGTTTCGCATTTCGGTGTCCTTTTTCCCACGGCAGCTACGCATTTGTTTGTTGTTTGTCCCGTCCTTAATTGTCACCGAAATTTACACTCTCGGAACTTTGGCACCAAGTTTTGTGCCGCGATGCTAATTAGGGTTCGCATTATGCGTCCGGTCATCGAATCTAATTGTGGGATTAAAGGATTCGCCAGCAGCCGATGAAGGTGGATTTGAGGTGGAACCGGTTGAATAACAAAGTAAAAATGGGAAAATAATGCAGAAGTTGGTAAATTCGCGTGAAAAACGAGTCAGTTTTGGTTAATTATTTTGCGACGGGGCTTTATAATCGCGTAACTTTTGCGGCTAGAATGTCAAGGAATCGAAAATGGTGGAAGAATTTGTTCTTCCTAATTAAGGTTAAGGATTAATGAGATAGAGATACATAATGTATAGTCTTGAGGTATCATATTTCTTGTGTAAAATTTATATCAGTCTAGCAATTTTTACCAACGCTTCCCGGTTGTGCTCATTGAAATTCAACACACAGAAACCCGTTCTGTCAAGCGTCATTCACCGGTGAAACTTTCATGCAAACTTCTCAACCAGATGACACCAATCCGGTCCACCATCCGGGGATGCAAGGAAACGTTGCCGGGAATCCTTTTTTCACTTACCTTACAGCTCTACAGCTCATCAGTTGCTTCTTTTTTGCCCCTTTCGTTTAGTTTTCTTCTGCTTTTCACTGCTTCAGCTAAAAATCAACCCCTGTTCACCGTTCTCCACATGCTCCCTCAGCTGACCCTGCTAGCCTGCCGATGAGTATGAAAAGTTCGCGCCTTCCCGCACCAACTCTGTAAACAGACGACACAAGTTTACGTGCTTCGGGAACCGGGTGGGTGTCATTGTCGGATTTCGATTTCGCACACTGCGATCCACCGGGTGGCTGGGAAACATTGGTGGGGGAAGGGGCTGTGACTTTTGTGCGAAACGAACGCTAAAGCAAACAACACCGATGACACTGATCCACTTCCGGGTCGGAAGTCATTTGATGCGAGACCGTTCTCGTATTCGATCGGTGGGTTCAGCTGGATACGCTCAATGCAAACTTCTCAACCAGATGACACCAATCCGGTCCACCATCCGGGGATGCAAGGAAACGTTGCCGGGAATCCTTTTTTCACTTACCTTACAGCTCTACAGCTCATCAGTTGCTTCTTTTTTGCCCCTTTCGTTTAGTTTTCTTCTGCTTTTCACTGCTTCAGCTAAAAATCAACCCCTGTTCACCGTTCTCCACATGCTCCCTCAGCTGACCCTGCTAGCCTGCCGATGAGTATGAAAAGTTCGCGCCTTCCCGCACCAACTCTGTAAACAGACGACACAAGTTTACGTGCTTCGGGAACCGGGTGGGTGTCATTGTCGGATTTCGATTTCGCACACTGCGATCCACCGGGTGGCTGGGAAACATTGGTGGGGGAAGGGGCTGTGACTTTTGTGCGAAACGAACGCTAAAGCAAACAACACCGATGACACTGATCCACTTCCGGGTCGGAAGTCATTTGATGCGAGACCGTTCTCGTATTCGATCGGTGGGTTCAGCTGGATACGCTCACCCAACTAATTTAGCTGTTCACGTTCGCACCAGCCATCGGTCGGGCAGTTTTGGTGGGGGCAGTGAGAGGGCGTCGAATCAAAGGTAGACACAAACAACTTATCATGGATAATGTCATCCCAATGGACGGGTAGCTTACGTTGGGAGTTGAGAGGTTTTTTTTTCTCCTCCCCGTGTTTTCCCATGCGTTGGTAATGTGTTTGTAAAGATGTGTCGAAGTAAAATCAAATAAATTCAACCGTCACGAGCGCAGCAAAATGTCAGGAACTTTCCCGATTAAGCTGACCCCTCCGGTCGGTCGTATGAATTTTTGTGCCATAACTTTGCGCCGATGGAAATCGTGCGAGATAGAGAGCAAAGTTGAGCATCGTCATCATTGGACGAACAGGCAAAAAAGTTGGATAGTTTATGGAGCTTATGTGCAGGGGTTTTATGTTAGATTTTATCTTCTGAATGTAGTACAAGTAAAAAGGGATTTTGTGGGTCTTTAAGTAAATAACTTGAAGCATCGTTTGGTTAACGATAAAGTCAGTAGTTTACAAAATAAAATTTTATTAGGTAAGAAGAAGTTAGATTCTAAAACTTTCGAAAGGAATAAAAATGAAACTAAGAATTCGTCAATTTCTCTATCAATTCAATGCTTTGCTACAAGAAACTCGGTTCTAGCTGCTTCTGCATATGACGCATGTCATAAACAATACATCATCCGGTTCGGTGAAAACCCCTTTCCAAAGCATCCGCCGGATAAAGGTGCCGAACGAAGAAAAACGTGCAAAAATATTAGTAAAATGTTCTCGCACTTGACTGACTTCTTGTACCGTGTGAACGAAAGTTCGTCGTACGGTGAGGTTGAATCAGATTGCTGCTAAATGCATATTGCTCGTCTCGGTGCGTTTGTGTGTGTGTTTGGTACGTGTGCAAATAATGCCAGAAGTGGCTGATAGAAACAAAAAAAAACACACACACAACACAAAAACACAAACAATAAAGCGTAAGACGAAAGAAAACGTTAAAGTGCATCGCACTCCAGCACCATCAACACTCCAACTCGAGCGTTGGATGCGTTTTTGTGTTAGTTTTTCCGCTTTGGTTGCTCATCCCGGCATCGCCCGACCGGTTCGAAGTTGGAAGTAACACAAATATTTATGATGTTATTAGCCAGCATTAGACGCCATCCGTCTGCTGTTGGGTGGTTGGGGTCAGAGGTGGACTGTTTGAAGTACGGATAATGAAATGTTCTTGGTGTTGATTTATTCAAGGTTTCATACATTGGCTCGGCGCTTTTTTTTTCTCCCTTCGACCTTTTCCAGCGCAACGGTACAATTTTCCACCCAAGTGATAATGTGTTTTTGTGTTTGAGTTTTTCCACCAGTTTCGCTTCAGTGAGATGCAGTTTTCTTTTGCATCACAACTCATAAAACGGGCCGCGAAAGGGATGAAGGTAAGTGTTTACAATCGACTAGCAGGAGCTGGCAACTCATCGTTCCGGTAGCAACCTTCTCAATCACTGCTACATGAATTTACATCTCCCGCTGGCTTTTCCCAGGCAATGGACGGGCGTCGTTTTTTTTGTCTGTGCAGAATTTTGCAACATGAATAGAAGCTTTTGTAAGGGACACTTTGCTTGTTTGGCAGGGATATGGCTTTCCTTTTTTTCGTGCTCGTGACAACGCAGCAGCTGTCGGATAAGACGAATGAAGCCGATCTATAACGGAAGATCGTAAAGCATAAAGATTGTATAGCACACAAAAAAAACAACACAAAAATTGGACAATAAAGACAACAAAAAAACCGAGAATAAAAAGAAACCATAACGGCTAAAGGAAACTGACCGAAACATTCCCATAATGCTGAGAATAAAGCTCCAAGAAAATGGTAAAATAATACCAAATCACACACACACACACACTGAGAGGAAAGAAAATAGGATCGTAAAGTTGACCGGAATGGTGATACGATACGGATCCGATCCGTTGTCCCTGCAACCGATGGGTTTTTCGGGGTCATCCACGACGGGTCGGCAAATCGGCAGCAAAAAGTAACGTGCAAGGATCAACGAAACAAGAGTGTGACCCATCGGTCCGGTCGACGGTGGTCTAAGGAATATTCTTTTCCTGTCACTTTCAATCCTCGGCTCGGCGTTTACCGTGTAACGGAAGGTTTCCGGCGCAAGTGAGGAATAAAATGGCGGAAATGGGCAGAAGATCGATTCTCACCTTTCCTGGGAGCGGATAAAAAAAAAGGATGACTCGCTTCCAGGTGGTTCAAGAATAGTATGGGCTCTGCTTCGAAGATGATTCATCGCCTGCAACGTACCGGCCCTGTGTTGTAAGGGTTGTACAGAAATTTATATTACTTTTTTCTAAACACTTTCTTTAAAATATACCATGCTTTGTTCTGCCGCTTCCCCAAAGGCACATTTTAATCGACTGTTAAATTATTCAACTGCCATTTCTTCGACCAGCCCGGTAACCGTTTTTGGAAGACAAATAATAAATATTTGAACCCACCTTTCCGGATGCTTTCGTTGCAAATTTTCGATTCCCCATTCAACACAGCCCAACCCAATCATAATGTTTGTCGACTTGGGCACCTCCCCCACCGTCGAAGAAACAGGTAAGTATGGTTAAAATATTTCCCAAGCCGTGCAGGAATTTGTTTAATGCATGAAAATGCTGACAGTGTGTTCGTGCGGCCAAAGAAACCAATGTCACCCAACGGTTGGGCACGTGCAAAAGGATCCTCTTTCACCGAAGCGTTATGGAAAAATATGAAAGACCAGCCGCCCAGTGCCTGAGATTTTGGGACGAGCCCATCCCTTTCAATAATCATTGATAGCTTCTTTGATTTGCGTGAACACCCAACACCCCCCGGGGTTAGCGAAGGTCTTTTGTGACCTTTCATCCGGATCGGGCCGGGATAGGCGCTGGGCATAATTTTTGCATTTCGAAAATGGAAGGAATAAAAAAACACACGCAGCAGCAAGACTACGCCGAAAGTGCCAAAAAGGACACCACCGTGGAAAAGGGGTGGCGCGATTGCGAAAAGTGTTTTTAAAAACGATGATTCACAAACAAGAATCACAGAACGATTCTTTGCCCGGATTGTATCGTGTTTTGGTAGCTTGTTGTTTGTAGGGAGAACGGTCAGAGACGTCGTTCGGTGGAGGGTTTGCATTATTTAGCATGTTTACAATTCAATGTTTAAGTAACTGGCTAAGCCCTTTTGGGGACACTGAGGAGTTGGGTCGGCACTAGGGGTGGGAGTGGTACTAAAAAATGGAATTTATTTTGAAAGTTATTTTGGCAAGTAGTGCTTGACAACTGTTTTGAAGTGTGTGATATTGGTGCGAGAATTCAAGATATTATAAACGTTAGTTGAGATCTAGGGCAAGTTGAATGTTGGAATGTATCTACTTACAATAATCTCTAGTTATCCATATATTTATACTTTGAAGCCAAAAAATGTATAAGTTTAGAATGCTGTAGAGTCATTCGTTATTGCTCTGCGAAAGTCTTTTAAATAAAAATACGGTGATATAATGATGATAACAGGATCTAAACAAACCTTGTTTTCCTCTCTGCTGCACTAAGTAGGATTTAAGAGTTTTTGTAGAGCACGATCATGCCTCAGTACCAAGAACTACATCATGGACAACTCAAGTTTTTAGTTGAAGACGTCATGTGCTTGTTTAACGAGTGTAGCACAAAGAACAAAAGATATTGTCCTACGTCAGAGATAACTCTCTGAAATACTTAGTCGCCAAGGAATATAAGCAAATATTTTGGAAAATACTAGTGGACATATCTTCAACCATTTGTCCTATAGTCTTCTTTAATAACTTAGTAAATTCAAACTTGTTTTGATTACTTATAGACCTGTATGTTTCTTTGCTATAACCTACTTATATTGCTTTTCTTCTTTGGGTCTAAAATGAGAGCTCGAGAGGTCTTGGCCTGCCATTAATTTTCTTTCCTTGATTTTTTTTACCAGTAGCTCTGTGTACAGCGAGTCAGTCTGGAGGAGATTCGATACTTCATCTAACTAAAACACTTTACGGTTGTCCGGTGTCATTTCCAAGACATGACCAGCCTACTGGAGCCGGGCAAGTCTAGTTCACTGCACGATGGGTACAGCTTGTACAGTTCATGATTGTAGCGAGACCTCCATTGTCATTTTTAACATGCGAGGCCAAAAAGCCTTCTGAACATCTCGAACGCGGCTTAGAGGGTTTCGTCTGTTTTGGTATTAGTCCATGTCACAACGGCGTTTGTGAGTTCTACACAGGTTTTATACAGTCCGACAGCTTCGTCCGTTCTGGGAAAATTCCTTTCTTATCAAAACACAAAAATTCAGTACCACGAGAAAGGCGTGACAAACACTTAACATACAGTGGCATAAACCCTTCAAAACAGCCATGAGTTTATGGTTAATGAAGCGATCCTTGGAGAAGCCTTCCCGCAAAGGAAACTTTACATCGATCATTTCGCAACACACTGAAACCCTTTTCGAGCGATCGTAAACATTTGATTGGTTGGGCTTTCATGATATCATTCAAAAACAAACGTCCCTTAGGTATCTCGGAGTGAGAAAATCGTATCAATAGAAGACAAGTAGCCGACTTTGAGGAACGAATCCTACTTTGAGCCGAATTCTACTACAAGTCCATGACAAAGTGTACACATTTGCTAGTGTGTATCCATTGCCGCAAATAGGGCATAGTGACAACGGTTGGCCAATAGTGAGCACAAAGAAAGACATAAACCCACCATGCCCAAATCTAAGCAAATCCTGGCACCCATCCTGTCGACAAACGCATGTACCATTCGTTAGGATTGTCATTCTTCATGTTAACAACTGAACAGAGAGAAGAAAAAGCCCTGCGTCATCTTCTACCGTAATGAAGGGATCCTGGCAAAGAACGGAACAAGTTGGAGTTTGTTTTTTTCTCTCTTGTGTACGTCTGTTTGTAGCCACTCGCAGAACAAACCAAAGTTTTTCCCGTACTCGTTTCATGTGTTTTTTCTTTCCGTCTTGTTTTAACGTTCTCTTATCACACTTTTGTATGTAGGAGTTTTCAACAAATACGTTACTCCGGCACACAACCACGGTACCGCAGTGTGTTGAAATGCGAGATTTGCTCACCGTGTCCTGAACGTTGGTAGAAGCCGCACAGCTAAAGGTGGGTGTCCAGCTAGTTAATATTCCTCGAAGACTGCATCCGGTGTCAAAGAAAAAAAAAAGGAAGGAATACCCAACGCCACCACAAAGCTTGCAAACGCAACGCCCGAGAATGGATCGTCTTGCGGCGTGAAAATATATGGTGTGAAAATCTAACCTCCAGATGGATGGGATTTCTGGTTAGCGGGCGAAAAGTTCGTGGCACGGGCACAAGCAAACCAGTGAAAATCAGAAGAAACCCCTACACCGGGAGCTTACGCTCACGCTCAACTCTTTTCCCCTTCGTGGCGAAGGCGTTCCGCAGTTCCGCGTGTGGTTTTATTTATTGAGACACTTTATTACCTTTTCCACCCGAGCGGGCGAGATTTGCTCGCGGACGGCTTTACTAAAACGGATGGGTGTGAAAACTGTTGTCCACTCTGCACAGGATCGTATGCGGACCGTTAGCGGATAAATGCAATTTCCCAACAAGCCGAACCTGTTTTTTTCCACCGGGATTCGCAAAGCTGGCGGCATTTGTTTGCCCTTAAGTAATCGAAATGAATCTGTAATGATGGAACCGTTAACCCAGCGCCATGCTCCGTCCAATGCTACGGCTAAAAAGAGGCGGGATACGGACGCTTCAAAGCGGAAGCTTTGTTGGACATGCCCTGCAGCATCGATCTGGGCAGGATGCAGGCATGCAGCAAGAAAGCAACGAGCGCAAGATGGAAGCGGATGCATTTTATTTTTCCTTTCTCAGGATAAGCTCCGCACAAGGTCGGTGGCGTGGGAGAGAGGGAGATTGCCACTAAACAGGGGGGTGAGGGTGGAATCTCATTTGGTGAATGCATTTTATTTTCGCTCTCAATTCAATTTCAACTATTCATTGCTTTTTATGGTACGCTCGGAGCTTAATGGGATCTTGCCGGTCTAGCGTGTAAAAACTCTGGCAGCCCGGTAGTGTCAACGGCGGTATCGTCAGCTCCGTCTTGGGTGTATGCATAACAGGGTGCAAGCTGTTGATTGAGCGACGTCACGCGCTTTCGCAAAACCCCACACCAAAATGGCCGCGTCGAAATCGAAACGCTGCACAAAAAGTGGGGTTTCGGTTGGATACCGAATGTAATTTATTTCACATCAAATAAGCTGTAATTGAACGACATCTGCAAAGTGCATTTTAAATGCATTGGAAATAAAAGAGCTATCGATGCGTCCGCTGTTAAGCAGCTTTAAAGTCGCGCCAGAATCCGAACCCCCCTGTTTTGGAACACAGGTTGCATGCATAATGCACATCGCTCATCAACATGTGCATACTTTGCAGGGCTCGGTACGATGAAGCAATTGCAATGGATGTTAAAGTTTGTTTCACATCCCCTGCTCGGCTCCGGTAGTGGCGCCCGTAGGGATGGAAAAAGTTTCGAAATCTATTCAATCGGTACGCCCAGGCCTAGACATTTGGGATGTGCAATTTTCGTGCAAGGCAAACTTGTACGCCGTGTACCAGCGAGCATGTCTTGCGAGATGCTGTACCTTGTTTGCTGAGTGGATGTACTTTTCTCGTTGCTTTTCACTCACTCAACATTCTTGCTCCATATTCAATCAATTGCAAATAGAGCTTGCTATGTGTGTGTGCTTTTTTGTCTGCTTTCCTTCAACTTTCTCGATGAGCTGATGCGCTCGGTACAAGATTTCCCGGTGAGGATTCAAAAGAAGGAACACGTATCTGCACCTTCCCACCTTCCGACGGTGAAAATGGTCGGCCAGTACTGGGGGCAAAACCAAATAAAACACAGCTTCGTCGCTGTCCCACCGGTCCGGCACTCAATTATTTAACGTTGTGTAGGTTCGCTTATTAGAATTTTAATTAATTTCTAACGAAGGTACGGAGCAATATTTTCATTACTTTCTTACCGTTTCAGCAATGCCCGTTCAGCAGCCGATAGTAGTTTTTTTTTCTCCTGTGGGACTTTTTTGTTTGGTAGCTGTGTGTGTGTTACATCTTTTCTTACCACCCCTTGGATGGGGGTGACTTCCTTCTGGGATCGCGATTGCACTGCTTTCATCCGCATGCCGTTCGCTTCCGGGAGCGCCGGGAAGTCCGGAAACGGAAAATTAGTGTTCCCGCTGGTGAGAGAGCACTCGCACAGCGAAAGAAATCGTCTTTTATTCTTCGCCACTGTAGCTTTCCGTTTCTGGTGCTGTGCTGAGGCCGGTTGCTACTACCTTCTTAAGATCCTTTTCCCGTTTGGCGAAAGTGCTCTTTGAAGAAGCGAACCAAAAGAAAGGAGATTTCCTGTTCGAGTTCGACGCGGTACCTTCTCGGTGGTTGAGCAGCGTAAGTGCACGATCGGTTTGGGCCATACGTTCATCCCGCAGTGGTGTACGGTGAGCAGAACTTTTCTTTCCACACACAAACACATGCAATGGAGGGAGGAATACAGCAGCAAATAGGAGAAAAAAAGTAAAAAACAAAACACACACACACCCATTCTGCCGAAGGAACCGACTGATGTTGCACGATGTTCGTTAAGACACTTGCTGACTTTCTTCCAACCATTATCCGATGCTTTTATTGCCGGGGATCCTTTTGAGGCGAAATATATGCTCGTTAGTGGGCTACCGTACTACCGTGTTTTGCGAGCATGGATGGTACCCATCATCAAAGCAGTCGAGCAAATGCATTGGTTATGGGAGTATCGTTTTATTACAGCGTTGCTTTCGTTCCGGACTGATCTTCAGCCTCAGTTTGGACCGCCTTCGATCGATCAGTTCTTGAGAGACCAGAAATTGCTAGTCTTTCAGCATGAAATAAACTGAGATTGATACATTTTTTAAATGAAATATTAAACTTAATAGCTTAGAATTATTGTATTAACGTTAGAAACACTAAAACTCCAACATCAATTCTTAGTATTTCGCATAAAACAAGCATCCAGTTTACTACTAATTCTAAAATAGAGTGGAAATTTGATAGATCTCTATTGCGACCTTTCACACAAAATCGCTACCCAACATTCCACGAGATCCGGAAAAGCTTTAACCTCGTGCTGCTCGATAATCGATATCGTTTTTTTTTTAAATCCATTTATAGTCCCTTATCAGAGTTCTGTGCTGATTTGGGGTTATGTTATAGGAAATCGATTCGATGCAGTAATGCCACGTCCACCTCCTGTGCTAAAGTGTGTGAGGGAAAGTACTCTCAAAAAGGGGCAAAAAACACACACACAAACACTCACACTCGCTCACGAACCACGTTTTAAAAGTGGGCCACAAAAAGCAAATGAAATGTACGTGCACACGAGGCTGCTTCATAAAATGAATAAAATTTTATTGATGATAATTTGCACCCAACTTCCCGGACTGCCGGAGCATTGCATTGCGCATACCTTGACCACCTCGGTATGGTGGGATTGAATTTCGTGCTAAATTTGCAATGTGCTGCTACGGGTTCCGGGCAGAATGTGCCAGGTTTTGGGTCGGTATGCTGTGCCGGTCGGTAGTTTAAAGTGAATTGAATTATTTTGGAATTAACAACCCGATGATGGTTCGGCAGATTGGGGGCTTATTGGGAATGTTGATCCAAGCCGGATGAGCATTGGGGCCGGGTTCGTGATTAGGGCGATCGGATGTGCAAATGCTTTCGGGATGGTTCACCGAGCAAATCGATGAAATGGCTTTAAAAAGCTTCGGGTTGTTGAGTGAAAATGGAAATGCTGGCCTGGCATGAGGTTGATGGGCTGTAATTGATCCATGATTTAGTTGCGTTCTAGCAAACATTAAATGAAGGGAGACTGATCTATACTCTTTAATCGGTCGAAAAATACAATCAATATTTAGATATGTTTTAAAAATACTTCATTAGTCAAATAAATGAATCAACTTAGGGGACAAGAAAGTTTATTTGATATTCTCACACAATTCAAGGTAAAATTTTAGTTACAAATTATTTAAAAACAAAATTTAATCTGCCTTTTGCCTCAAATTTAAGCAGTGATTAAGTGATTTTCTCAGTTCAATTACTGTGACAGAAGAGAATTCAAAATTGTCAGATTTGGGAGCTAAAGTCTCCTTTGCAATCGCTATGTCACGCAAAGGAATAGCCTAAGCTTTAGTTCGCGCTTCCTCACCGACCCAAATGACAGAGCGAACATACCGTCCAGCTACCCGTGTTTAAAGATTGTTATGACACAACTGGCAAACCTGCCACAAGACAGCAGAAACGTAACATCTACACGGGCCATCATCACAGCTGCTCAAAAAGCTCTTCCTGAGCCCAAGTGTGTGGTGGAATCCCCTCAGACACCGTGGAAGAGAATATGGGAAAACATCGCACACAAAACCCTCTCATCGCAACAAAGGTCCTGTCTATACATGTCCTGCCAATAACAAAATAGCCTGTGCATCTTATTTTCACAGAACAGGTCAAGCAACATCTGCCAAATGTTCGTTCTGGCCGGCAGATGAATCGTTGGAGCATAAACTATCGCAATGCCCCAGGGTGCAACCAGCATAGCAATCCTTCACAAACTTTCTACAGGACAAAATCTCTTCACCCGCACCCAATTTTGAAGAACTGCGCGTCCCTAAATACATGATTCACATCGTTGATAACAACGATGCTGTGATTGATATAAACGTCCTTCATTGTTATTTGTTATAAACTGTGGTCCAAAATGTATATGTATACGTCCTAAGCATTAAATAAACCTAAGTTGCTAGTTGTCATAGACCCCAACATACAAAGATCAAATAGATTTTCCTGTCAGAGTTTAAATGTCGATTCATTATCCTCGAAATGTACTGTTCAATATCTGAATTATGTTGAAGACATGAAAAGCATCTAAACTATAATAAAACTGTATTAACCAACAATGCTTAAATGAGAATCTTCCAATGCGACTTAAGACACATTTTTGCGACGATCTCATAGTGATAGATAATCTTGTTTGTGGTCATCATCCATTTTTGCAGGTTTTGTCTTACGTTACGTGCTTATCAATTTGAACACATTCAATTTCAACACATAAACTCAACTGATGCTGAGGGAAATACGGCTTAACGTCAATTTGTATCGATCGAGCGGATCCATGATGAACCAATGCATTCATACATTCCTGCGGTCGAACCCATCAAATTCTGCTTCCTCTAGCATCAACCCGATTGCACATTTCCCAGCAAATCGTCCGACTTTTTGATGTGGACGGCTATTCTTCACATTTAAAGGTACGTCCTTCGTGCGAAAGCAACCCACCGCTTCCCAGAACCCGACATGAAAGACAGTTCGGATGGATATCGACTGTCGGATAACGAAACTCGTTTGCCGGCAAATGATCCAGCAGCACTTATCCACTAGCGTCGATGGCGAATGGTGTCCCGGAAGAAAAAGGGCAAACAAAAAATCGCAACGCAACTGCACCGAAAAAGAGTGTAAGACCTCACCCGAAGGGGTGAAAGTAAAAATCGCCCCCGGTCGTCAAGCACCGTTTCTTACCTTCCTGTTGCTTTCGTCGCTCGATCGTGCCCGTGAGCCAATTGACGGTGCTCATTCACAATTCACAACGAAAAGCAGGAAAGCTGTTTTTGTGCTGCCCCGGGGAGAACATTGGTCGGACCATACCCTTCGAGCGTCAGCACCGGGCAAAGGGAGTGTAATCGGCTTATTCCGGTTGATTTTGCCCTTGTAAGTAACAGTACTTGCCCAGTTTGTGTGTGTGTGTGATGCGGTCTTTTTTTCTTCCCAAGCACTATTCTCGCAGCCGGGAAACGGAAGGCGCTCATGTTGGCGAAAATTCGTGCTGCTTCCTGCGTGCTCGAGAACGTCGGACGGATGTGTCGATGTGCTTTCTTGACGCTTTTCTTTCGTTCGTGTACTTCACTTCCTGCTGGACGTCTGCTGTTGATGGAGCACCATGGTACCGTTTACTTGGCGATAGTCAGCAGCCGAGGCACCTTGCAATTCTTGGTGGAAGTTTCTGTCGGACACGTCCTAGGATCAAGACTGCCAAAGTGCACCTCGCGGGAAATCAATCTTTGCTTAAAGTTGTACCACCGAGCCGCACGGTTGCGCTCCGACGGTGACGATCGGTTGCGATCAACGGTTTTTAGCGTCTTAGAGAAGAATTACTACGTATTTCTTTTTGGTTTGTAGTCGTTCTTTTATTGGTGTATTGCCGGTACCCCATTGTAACAAACTTCCTGGCAGACGAAGGCAAGCGAAAGTACGATGCAATACATTTTTTTCTCGCTCGTTCATTCTTCGTACCAGCACGAGAATCCTCCGAGGAATGTTGGGTAGCGAATAGTTTAAACTTTTCGCGTCACGTCACGTGCCAGCATTTGGGTGGTGGATTATTTTCATTGCATGCACGCTCCGGTAGCGAAGAGATACGGGCGAAACTTTACAAGTCTGCTGCTGATGGAGACGCCCGGACGGTGATAATGCTCGACGCAGCGCACGGATGATCACTTAGTTCACAAACGTTTTCTGTCGGCTAATAAATTGATCTTGATGCATCCTGAAAGTTGTGCTTTGGCTGGTGTTTTAAAAGCGATGGAATTGTACCTTCGGTTCTACCGAAACAATGACTTCATACCTCCAGACTCCCTGTCCAATCGATTGAAAGCGTTTTATCAAACATATTCCGACAGCACAAATATTCATCAGGGCAGCCCATGTGAAGTCATGCGTTAAGAAACAATCTCATTGATGGTCAATTCTTTTGTTCAACTACCAAAGCTCGAACGTACATTCCGGGATGCATCAATGTCTCACTCACCGTGAGTAAGAGAGCGTCTTTTGTTCTTGTCCATCGGGCAGAAGTAAGCACGAACCTCACCACCTCATGATTTCGTAACATCGTTACGAAGCGTTCAATCTTCCGGACGTTTCTGTACCGAAATTGTCACAATACGAAAACAATCAGATATTTACCGTCCCGCAAGGGCAGGGACCAGCGAACAAGCGGAATCTCGAATCCAATTTTTCTTCGGATCCGATAACGAAGGCGCCCGCAACTCGAATTCGTCCCAACCGTGTCGAAGAGAACGAAACAGCAACCAACATGCCGAAGCAGCTGGACAGCACAGTGATCTGGGTGATTGGAAATTTATATGTTTTCCAATCCGGTAACCAAAAAGCTAAATTATTGGAACACGCTCGTCTGACAAAAAAGGTGGGCCCGCTCACTTGTCAGCTGGACTTGGCTTCAAAGGCCCAAACTGTGTGTCTGTGCTCGGTACGGTACAGTTTGGGTCTTGAGATGAGATCTTTAAGCAATAGTTTTTGGCAACATTTTTCTTTCGCTCTCTCTCTCTATCTCTTTTAGATACGATATCATTTTTTATCTTTCGTCCCGAGAAATTGGCCCACAAGAAAAAGGGACATTGCTGGACCCTTGTCCTGTTGAACTGTGGATAGAAAACCCCAGGCAAGATCCGATAGAGCGATAGATGCCTTGCCTTTCCTGGGAAGAAGACACATTTCAAGAAAAACCTTTCGATCATTCTGCAGAAAGCAAAGGAAGAAGCAAAAAAAAACCAGCCTTACTTCGATTGTGATCGCAATTACTGCGAGAAGATTGTTCGCAAGCTATTTCTTGCACCTTTCAACTTTTTTCTTTCCGCTGCTTCGGAACTCAATCAACACAAGAATCACACTGGATGAAGATGCTGCCATTGCGGTGTATGGACCCGCGAAAAGGGCGTAATTGGAAACCGTTCAAAAAGGATCGCTTCATTTACCACTGATTAAGGATAATGGCAAGCGAACGCAGACGGAGCTGGAGATGAAACAGTCTGCGACCATGAATCATCTCAAGTGAACGAGCAAAATTACGGGAGAAAAAAGATGTTTCGCTCTGGCCAATAGTGAAATTGTTGGGAACTTTGCTAGGTTGAGAACAATTAACGAAGAAATTTTCGCCTTCGTGAACAAGAAATGAACAATTCTTTCCATTTCCATTTGGTCTATTTTGTGGTAAGCAAGGTGACTCTTGTCGAAGCTCTTGAAGCAGACAGAATTCGAGAACATCAGCGTTCTTTGGCCACTGATATTAATTTCCAAGTGAGATCTATGTGCTGTTTGTGTCCCTCTGTGTGCGGTTTATGTGGTCCTGAAGCAGTCCCAGCGAGAGCGCGCGTGTGTGTACCACTTGTGACAGTTTATCCGCACAAATAGATTTCCCAACAAAAGTCCGAGAAGGAATTTCCCTGTCATGCGACAGCAAACCAAGCTCCGGTACAAAGTTTTCCCCAGAAAGCGGTCGTTGCTTAATACACATTCTCGACACCCCAAAACCGCTCTCGACTAAGCTTTGCCGACTGTTTGAGTTGATTATTTGATTTTAAAGCCGAAAATCGTATCCTTCCGAAAAGCCCCGAAAGCCGGTGATGGTACAGGCACAGTTTCTCGAGCTCGATATTCATGTCGAATTGTGGTACGCTTCGAAAAATACCGGGAGACTTCTTATCGTACCTTAGCGCGCTCACAAACATTACCACGAAGGAGAAAAAGGCTAATTCTTCCGACAAACGTAGGAAGCCGGTCGACTGGTCGATCGATTTTTCACCCAACTGTCCACCACGTATCCGACTGCCATGAGGTGTGGAAGAACCAACATTCCCAGCAGGATCACACCGTCGCTCACTGGAGGATGGCACGAGCGTC
>KZ061900.1:194978-225390 GCA_002091835.1 Anopheles maculatus
TCAGCAGGACAGGTGAAGCTACCGATCCGTCTTGTTTGTTGATAGGCGCTACCGAACGAGGCCGTTTGATGTTTCCTAATAAGTTGACCCGTAGCGAATCCTCGCACAAACTAAAGGTGTAATTTTGCAAACGCCTGTTTGAGGGGGCCGAATACTTAGGAAGCATGCGGGTGGACGGTTAAAGGAGGGAGCCTGGAGAGGTTTTCAATAGCAAACAATAGTTGCTGTCCGACCCGGGCAGATATACCGCTGCGACATGTGGGATCGTGTAATTGCATGCCGTAAGAGTCGCTTCTTCGGCGTGCTGGGCTGGTGCCGTGACCAGGAACAACGGCAAAACGGGCTGGCCATTTTCTTCCATCGTCGTAGCGCGCCACCAGTGTTATGCGAAAGGCGACGAGGAAGAATTAATCGTTTCTAATATCCTCATAACCCACGGGACGGGTACTGTCAGCTACACGGTCCTATTGCGACTGTGCATACCGACTCGTCCTGGTATGCTGCCTGGTACCTTGCTGTTTCGTTCGTTACGATGTGTACGCCGTACAGGGCGTGAAGGCTTACATAACCCGGGTCCGGATCGGGAGCATACCGTACACGAGCATTCAAACTTAAACTATCCGTATCAAATGGCACATAAACATGGGCATCTAATATTATGGTGGAAGCGGTTGGCACAGTGGGAATAGAGCGTAGATTGATGGTTAAAATTTTGATGCGGTTTTTACATTCTTATTTTATATACGTCTTGAGCGTTTCGATTAAAGTTTAGATGGATTCGTCATCATGTCGTTCATCTTTGCATTTCCTGCACTTAAAAGAATCATCACTCGTTATTGAAAAATGCAAGAGTTCATAGTGTAGTATCCCCCGGATTGGTACTCCCAGTTTACCGAGCGAACAAAATCATCCGTTGTATCGAAATTGATGTTAGTTTTTGAACTAGCAGACACACACAACCGGGTGTGCATCCGGGGCAGGGGTTGCTGTGGGTACGGAGGCAAAGATTTGCTTTAAAATAGGTCCCACCGGAGTCAATTCTCCATGTGCTGTAGCATCCCCCGTACGGTGCGGAAACGCAAACTTAGGATCGGGATTTCACGCAACGCAGCTTAGAGGAAGCTGCTGGATGTTGTGTCTCGTATCATGATCACCGCAACAAAGGTGCTAACAAAACATACGTAACTTGATACGGAACAATAGCAAAAACCCGACGGCCACCAGGTCGGGAGGAGGCCACGGATCGAGATAATCATACTCGGTCGTTGGCCAAAGTGCCTACTCCCTCCGGGCGTTGGTTGCAAACTTACCGAGAGACATCGCTCGTATCGGTATCGGCAGGGCCGATGGGGGCCCTGGATATTAGCGATTGCAGGGATCGAAACCCGACTTGCCTTCGATGGTCCACCCTTTCTGTGTAAGTGTGGTTACGGAACAGTACGGAAGCTGGGGCAATTGTTATGCAGCACTCCCGGTGCGGTACGGTACACAACGTTTGAAGTGGTGTTCCGATTTTGACGTGGAAGTTCTCGGTACCGAAATCTCACTTGGAGAAAGTATTTCCGTGTGATGCAAAGTTTCGTCTAGCAGGGAAATCATGGTAGGTATTTTTTTTTTCATGCTGGGTTCACTCCGTTTCGATTGGCCACCACCGCCAATTGGAATATTATTTTTGGGAAAGTTATTTTTGGAAGGCTTTCCGGGCCGGTACCTATTCGTTTCGAGCACGGTTGATTAGTTTTCCGGTGAATGAGTGTGTGGTTTTGTGCACCGTAACTACTGGCTGGGTTTCTAAACCTTAAACTTTCTCCAATACACAGTCCATTAGCACACACACATAATCATCTGCCCGGCACAGGGACAATATTTCATGACCTGTTGGAGACCGTTGGGCAAGGTACTTACGTGATTGTTTTCTGGTATCTCGGGGCGTTTTAAGGGATCCTTGGTTTTGATCACTTCCGGAATATTTGTTTGCTGCTTTTGATCTTTGTTTTTCTATCACTTTCGATGCACTTTGTTGTGGGCAACATCACCGCCTATCCAGCACGCTACCTTAAATTGTGACTGTCAAACCACGACACACTCAAATCCGGCCCAAAGCTTTGCGGTTCGATGTGGGTAAAATCTGCAATTAAAAGAAACGAAATAGAAGTTAAATCGCTTGTTCTCTAGCAGAAACCTTTTGCTGCGTAGGTAGAACCGGGAACCCAACACATCCATGTCAAACAATTGTAATTATCGGCAGTAGGAAGTGAAATTAGTTCGAGTATGCATCCACCCACCAACACCGAACCCGATTCGGTTGATCCAGGGCACGGTAGGCGAACGTGTGTCACGTACGCACTACGCACAATGGCCAACAGGGCCAAAGGTGTAATTAAAAGTAAATTATGAGCATAGAGCTGCCGCTGTCGGATCGATGAAATCGAAATTGACCTCCGTACGGGCATCCCTCTGTGTCAGCTGGGCCGGGTGTGATGTTTTTCCTCCGGTGGGACTGTTCAATCAATTTTATTCACCGGAAGGGACTCGCTTTTTTTTGTTTTGTGTGGTTGAGTTTTGGTCGGATGGTACCCGTTGTTGGATGAAGGTTGATGTGTGGTAGGATGAAAATGTAGGAAAATATTTAGACTGTTGTGGTGCTTGTGAAACATTAAACTGTATCCAATTGGTGAGGATTGAAGGATGCGGATACGGACACAAAAAAAATCTTTCCCTTCAAATAGTTTCCGTCCCTTGCGTTCTCAAACATCGACCGGAATGGTTTATTAGTTGAATTGTAGACCGTAATTAATTGCTGTGTCGTTTCCGCTTCGTTCGAGACCTAATAATATTTTGAAATATCTTTGACGAAAAAAAAACATACTTGAATTGAGCAGAATGAAATTGTTTGCTTCAGTTGCTGGATGACGATGGAACTTTATCAATCTCCTATGAACTGTGCCTCAATAATCCTGTGTTAAATCCCTAACATTGTCTCTGAGGGTACCCGAGAGAAGTGATTGTGATTGGAATATTGTGATGGTACTGCAGAGAATCTGCTGACAATAGTATTTGAATGACAAAACTGTACGCTCGGCAAAGCTTAATTATGGGTTTAACTACAACTCTTCCATAGCCTTATGACCAGAACAAGCATATACATCCCGAACTGCGTACCGTCAGGACTTTGTCGTTGCTGAGAGACAACTCTAGATGGTATATTTCGTAGCATGTGAAGCTTTGATGGCTGCTTTTCCATTGAGCTATGTTAGATGATGAGGATTTGTGTAAGCTGCTGCAACAAAAACGCATCATAGTGGTTTCTTTACTAGATTTATTTTCATCTAAAACATTTGAGGTTTCCACTACAAAAAGTATGTAATTTTCTAGAAATTGACGTCAAAATTCAATCTAAATTTGAGACCTGATGCAGGTGTCTCTCCGGCAATCGAGTGTGAACCATTGCAATCCAACCTCTCTTTCACTGTCGAATCGATGAAACCATTTTGTGTGCAACTGCTCACACTAACTCACCCAACACGCTAGATACCTCTAGCGTTCGTTGAAGAATTGTGGATAAAAAAAAATGGAATCGAACTAAAACCCACCGACCTAAGCTCACCGTCGAACAAATATCGATTTAAACGGCTGTCATACGGCGAATGCATCGCGCACGGTGCGACCTGACGATAATTGATATCGAATATTCTGATCATTTTTCATAAACCCGGCACACACCCGGTCCGGTGGCTGGTCGGTGCTGACGTTACGTACACGGAGCGCGTTTGTGGTTGTGGTTGCGTTGATTGATGCTTCCCTTGACCCCTTCAAGCCGAGGATGCTTGACACAGGACACTACCACACGACTCGGCTCGGTTGTTTCCCGGCCAAGTGTTTTGTGTGTGTGTGTGTTTTTTATGCGTGTCACGGGAGAAACATTTCCAGTTGCGCGTTGATCTACGGCCGGACAGATGAGACGGGACGGGTCTTCCATAACTTTTTGATGAAATGATGAATGATGACTGTCCGAAAATCAATAAAATGTGCCTCCTGTCAGACCAAACTGCTGCTCCGAGGTCAGGAAGAACGCAACGCAACCTGTACTGCATTAGAAAAGGGGTTTTTCGTTTCTGGTAGAATTTCCCCGTTGGGTGTGCAGTTTGACAGGTCAATGGGCACGCAAGTAAAAGGCCCGTTGATTTGTGAACTAGAGATCGAACAGAACATTGAGCGTATAAACGAGCGTGAAGTGTATAGTGGCGATGGCGCGTCGGATGGATTTTGTAGCCCGGAACCATTGCAAAAGTATGCAATGAGAATGCATTTGTGTTGATTGAGCAGCTGTCCGTAGGTGATGGTTTGAAGTTGTAGCACAAGTGGAATTTAATGTGCAATCAGTCAATTTAAAATGACGGTTAAAGGTAATGAAGCTCCTTAAAAGTTATTATTCAACTCAATTATAGCACACTTTTGAGATGCTATAAATAAGAATAAGGTAACTTTTAGGGCAATTTTTTTAATGATTCGGTATATATGTAAGAAGATGTAAACTACATAAAATTGTACGACAACCCTTAAAGATGGAAAGATGTCTTAAAGCTTGAAAAACTTGTCCTCGCCCACACAGCCTTTCCATACGACCACCATTCCGCTCTAAGCTGAAACCTGTTTTGCACACTGTTTGTACGGCAAACTTTTCCAAGTTATGCGCTGAAAGGACTCACAGCTCAAAAGTTGATAATCACCGTGTTCTGGGTCTTTCAGGGCCACGCCTTCCTGCCTGCAGTACCTTCCTCAAAACTGCATGTCAGGATATGGCCCTATCGATTATACGAAATCCGTCGTCCGGTACCGATCAGATCAACCTTAAGCGAAACGTACTGTGGTGGTTCTACCTGTTTTCGGACCATTTTCAATGGCCTTCGCTATCTTTCGGGGCGGCCATCGGTTGATACGAAGGACCAAAGCCGGTGAGTGCGCACGGCAAAACTTACCTGACAAGGCTTACGAAAACAAACTCGACGTAAAGGAAGAGAGAGAGAGAGAGAGAGAAAAAGCGGCCCGATTTTGTCCCGATTGATGTGCAAGGGAATGGGATGGTGACGTGGTGAGGATGCAAAAAAGGATCTATCGACATGTTGCGCACACAAAGCCAATGTCAGCAACAGGAGAACCAAGGGTACACGGACACAGAGAACGTTTTACGGCGAAAGCGGCGAACGGGAAGGCAAGGTGCAACAGGAACGGTTCTCCATTGAGCGGACTCACATTTGCAGCTGAAAAGGATCGCCGTCTGCTGCTGTATCCACACACACATACACAGGATCGGGCAGCATGGGCGACACGGGACGAGCGATTGACTGGTTGACTGACAGCTGCATGAAGCCGATGTTTGCCGTTTCGAGGCGAGTTGGCGCAAAACTTTCGATCATCGACCGACCGCGGTTGGCACTTGGACATGACCGATTTTCGTCAGCCTGTCTTTTACAGCACACACATGCTTGCCGGTTGAAACGTCGAGCCGGGATTCGTATCGCACCATTCTCGGCCAATCGAAAGAGGTCTTTTGTTTTGATAAAATTTGTTTTTTTCTTCTGGCCGAGCTTGCAACTATACCCAGTAGAGCGCAAGAATGCTGCCATAAACGCAAGCTCTTTTATCTTAAAATACGCTTGTCGGTTGCATTTGCACTGTCGCGTGTTTCCAGGAACACTTTAGCAAAACCGTAGATCCGGTAAGCAAAAAATCATAGTAAAGAATGTGCGCGAAAAGCCAAACTACCGCAAAGAATTGAAAGACGACAGCTCCAGTCGGCACGGCCAGCAGCTGCCGGGGCACAAAAAGCAGCACCGTGTATCCTGGTCACGGCACCAGTCAAACGATGTCGTACCAAGCGCTTCGAACGGAGCGTAAACAGTTGATCTCGCTTCGATAAGGCATCGCACGAGACAATCTTTTTTTTTTGCAACGGAAGGGAGATTGCGGGACGTAGGCCATTTGCACTTTTCTGGCTTTTTGGCCTTCGAGAGTTGAACTCTTGGCAAGGGAGAGAAACGAGAAGAAAAAAACTTTTCGCAACAGACGGAAGAAAACAACATTCCTTTGAAGGTTGCTCGGGAAACGAAACAGTCAAGGCGGAACTACAAAAACAAGCGAGTTCCCTTTTGTCGAAACCTTTTGCAATCGGAAACCAACGGCTTGTGCAGTTTTGCAGCGTTGGAAACGTGTTCGAAATGCGAAGGAACATGCGAAAAGACCTTTTCGGTGGGGTAGCGTTGTTGAAAGGGCGAACGAAAATAGCATTAAAGCTAATCGGAGATGTGGTTGTGATCGAGTGACTGGAGGGATTGAAGGTGAGATATGGCAAGGAAAGTAATTAGACCACTGCAAATGCAGCTGCTCACAAGGGGTTCGATAATTATGGCCGACAGTTTGGATGGACTGTGAACGAACCAGCAGGCTTTACAGCAACACACTCGCGCACCAACTATTTGCACAGGATAATCCGGCATGTTTGGTTGCTAATGCGTTTGTCAAACTTTAGCTTAACCGGTGTGTTCTAGGATGCTTGTGAGCGATGAACGAGCCGAGAATGAGTAAATACTTTTGCAATCTTTCATGCTTGAAATTCGAAACGATTATTCCTTCCCGCGGCTAAAGGACTTACCCGAAGGCTTGCGGTCTTTGGTAGTAAAAACGCTATTGAACAGCCATTCACAAGGCACGGCACAACACTGAACCGCAGTCGGTAGTTTTGGGGGGTATAAAAATGACTTCCTTAAAGTAGGACATTCGCTGGAAAATATTACACAAGGATAAAAGTTTACGATCCCATCGACTTTGGGGAATTACCCAACCGAACCTTTGGCCATTGGGGATAATAGGGATAGTTTTACGACAGGACGTAAACGTGCCCAACTGTACGGGGAGAGGGAGGTGGGATGGAGAGAGAGAATGGGGGGGCGGGATAGGTAGGAAGAAAAAAGGTTTCAAGCAGTGCTCGTTAGCTTGCCCCAGCTAGCCAGTAGGCGCCCATAATTGAGACGCATTAGGCTCACGATCGTATCGGCGGCCATCTGTGGAAACGGATGAAAAATGAAACCCATTGCTAGGGCTCCGGCGCTTCCTTACGGAAAGGATGCTTCCAAACCAAAGCCAATGTGGCCAAGAATATTAACCCGTTGGTCCTACTTCCCCCTCCCCCCTCATTTTTGGAGCTCGCAGTGTGTGTGTTTGCGTGTGTGTGTGCACGAGAGTTCTCTTCCTTCCCCGATGGGTTCGGTCACGCAGTCGATAAATCACCGCCCGAAAATAGGTGAGCCATGAATTAATTAACGCTCGAGTGGATTCACTTTACATGCCAAAGCTGTCAAAACTCGCAACACGTGACCCCGTTATTAATGATGGCGCTGTACGAGCCTCCAGACTCCAGACGAGCCGGCCCCATCCTTCCCCGGCCCCAAACACCCCGGCTATGCCTCCGACGGTGAACAGATTGCGTCCACGAACAGATTGGTGCCGGTTACTCTTGGGGGAAAGCGAGGCCCCGAAAAGGGAGGTCCGAAAAACAAACCGGCTAAATGAAGCGAGAAAATGGCCGCTTGTGTGTCAGCTCGGAATGTCGTTATCGTTATTTGCTGACCGATCGTCGACTTGCCTTCTAGAAATGCGGGACGCAACACATTTTTTCGTTTCATCCCCCGTGGAACAGAGCGTTGTTTGTGTGTTTTTCGGGTGTCCCGTCCGGCATACAAATTACACGCACCCTTGCACGCCACCCCGTTCACCGTTGAGTGGGGCGGGAGGATGGGCAAGTGTTTAAATTTAAATTTGTTGGTGTCACTCCCCTGGACTCTGGACCCGAAGCAAACAGCAACCCGAGCAAACAACAGTGCAACAGAAAGGGAAAGTTTAGGGCGCCGAGACCGTTTCGGCGAAACGGAACCGTGGCGCCAACACCGGAAGCAGACCTTGAACGGAAACGAATAAAGAATGGAAACGAGTAGGTTCCGTTTGATACGGTCTTCGCTGTTCTGAGCGGGCTGGGAAGTTATGACACTTTTGAAATGAACGGTCTCTTTTCTTCTAGCTGGTACAGAAAAAAAGCATTACACCGGAACAACACGATGCAACCGGCAACCGGGTTTCGCACCGAGGCTAGATGAAAAATTGACGGAAGTGATGCGCGTCTTATGATTTACGGTGGTTTAGAGTCATGGTGGATCGTGTGCGTGTTAAGGGTGGCATGATAAATGGGTGCGCTGTGTGAAATATTAAACGATAAAAAACAAGAGAGACAGAATGAAAGAATAAAGGTAATTTGGAAAAAAGCAATAAGATGAGTGCATTGAAGATGTCAAAGAAGCTCGCACAATATTAAGACAACCTTTGAAAAACAATACTTGCGTAATAATCGTGGCAATTCGTCACGAAAGGAACATTGTAATTAAGTTATGAAGATGTCTGAAACTTAAAATTGAGAGCCCCATTATACCATATAACAGCCAGTTGGCTAGATTCTTGGAAAAACTCAAATTAAATGGAATTTAGTGTTATACTTCTTGAAGGTTTAAAGGTGATGGAAGTAACTAGTATTATCAGTAAACTCGATTCAACTAAGCGCCGAGCAGTTGATTAAATCTCGACTATGTATTGTTCACTTTATTTTTGGTCTAGGTGTGTCCTAGCTCAGGTGCGTGTGACAAGTGTTTTTGCTCCTAGATAGATCGGCGCATCCGACCTCCTCACGATCGACGCGATCGATCGTGCCCTAGATTGATCGGCGCATCCGACCTCCTAACGATCGACGCGATCGATCGTGCCCTAGATAGATCGGCGCATCCGATCTTATCTCCTACTCATCGGTGTAACCGATCCTTCCTTAGTAGTGGTGGTGCTCGAATTGCCGATGAGTATTGAGTGGCGCTTCTGTGACTGACCAACAGATGGCGCCACGATCACTACAACTATATCGTGACTCTTATTCGCAGTAACAGACAGTCACAGAAATCAACAGTTTTATGCAAGACCAATCAAGACTTATAATCATTGTAGGTCCATACATGATCCATATTATAGAATATTTATACTTTGGCTTATTCGGCTAAATATCACTATCAAAAAGTGATACATAAGATTTAAAATCCTTGAGATTTGCTGAAACTGAAGATCTTCTGAGGTCAACACGACACAGATATAACTTTCTCAACGACTTGGGCCACTTTTGTAGGGAATTGATTCTCTAAGGCATCAAAATAAATTCTACAAACAGAGGTCTTAGGTTCAGCAATACTCCATTTTTAGTGGGAGACTATAAGCAAAAATTAAATGATATAAATTTGTTTAAAAGGATGTACTACCAGCTTTAATTCTAGGATCATGTCAAGCTCTTGGGTTTTTGATTAATCAGAGGCATATGAGACAGTCTGGAGAGTCAATCTCCACATGGTAGGACCATTTATCGAAACTCATCCTGACTAACGCTCCTTTTTTTGTTAACATGGAGGGAAATTTCAAAAGGTACCCATCAAGAAGAACTTATTGCGGAATTGCGAAATTACGGAATACAACGTCCTTCGAGATGGATTATGAAGGATTCATCGTGACACCTGGCCCGTGAAGCGAACTAGGCAGCCGACGGGCAGTCAGGCAGCCCATCTAAATCACTGCTCGATCTGATCCAAACTTTGCCGATGCAATGATGTGTGTAGTACCCCATCCAGGAGTCGGCTGACTCTCCTGCTACCATTATTATACAGTAAACCAGAAATGATAGGTCTGGACTTCTCGAGGCTATAGCACCACAGAAGAGGAGGAACATAAAGTTAGACATCTTAGCATCTTCAATTCTCTGAAAATCGAATTCTAGTACTCTCATTGCGAGTGAGGCATTACATCTGTCTAATGTTCCGCAGGTTTTTTAGACCACAAAAGTGTGAAAAAAAAACAACGGCGAAATCACTGTTATGACACAGTATCCTTATTAGTATTCTCATACAGCGTCATGGAATTGCAAAAGGTCTGCCTAACTCGTCCACTCCCAATGTAATATGATTATGCATAGTTAATTTGTTTCGATTAGCAACAGAATCAAACCGTTCCCACGACTAATTCCTCCAAAACTTACGCCATATCAAGCATGGTTGATAGAAAACATCACAACCAAGTGTACCGTAAGCCTACCCACTGTGGGGTGGTCCAACAGCAAAAAAAGAAACGCTTGCCAAACTCACCGCTTAACCCTAATTTGTAGCAAAAGTTGTTTGACAAAACCACCCACAGCGTTTATTAATTTTACTGCCATCGTCGTTTGCTTTGGACAAACCCGAACCAGCCACCATCCAGCAAAGAAAGCGGCCGCTTTATCCGGGTCGACCAGGTCGTCACTTGTGCGTCCACCGTTCTGGGGGGGAGTGGAGACCAAATGCCATTCCTTAACGCCGTCCCTACGGGCAGAGCATGCTGCGTAGGCTGAAAGACGGAGAAAGGGGAGAGAGAAAAAAAACGGTGGCGTCGCTGTTTCTCCCGGGAAGCGTTGATTCCCATCGTCGGCTTCATTAGGACACAGGAAAAGCGGCAATGTCCCAGTGCAGCATTATGTTGTGCGTTGCCTTCTTTTCTTCTCATTCTCTCTCTATCTCTTTCGCACCTTTTGCTCCCTCTTTTCAGACACACATACACACCCACAAAGCCAGTCGCGTCTTTTGTGCCGTACTGCATTTTCTTCATATTGCCCGGGGAGCGTAATATTGCCATCTGGTTTCGTTTAACGGACGAAGCGTGAACCAACTCGCCGCAACCCGTGGGACTGACAATGTGTGTATGCGTGTATATGTGTGTGTGTGTGTGTGTCTGTTTGGTCGAGGGGACGTGGGACGATGAGGGATAAAGTATTTATGTTGCCGAGATTTTTCTTGTTCCGTTTTTCCTTGTTTACATTATTAAAATGTCATTACCAGAAAACCGGCCGCAAGTCGCGTGAACCGCATTTCGTTTGTGCTCTTTGTACGTGTGTTTTGCGTTTTGGGGGTTTTGTTTTGAAAGGTTTTTATTTAACTTTTTTTTTGTGTCTGATTTCCATGAAAGGTTCTGTTGTTTCTGTTGAAAAATTGTATTGTATTTTTGTTACAATTGCAGCACAAGAAAGCATTCGATTTAATTATTCAAAATTAAAGCAAACTGACAGCAACCAAATTTAACCAGTGTTTTTAAATTCTATTTTATTTTTCTACGTTATTATCATACAATAGATAAGTTATGCGCTACAGCTGTGTTTACCAATACGGAGCATAATATATTCCAGGAATCAGTTACATGTAATTGCAACAATCATCAAAATGGCATTCAATCAATTGTTGTCCATCCATCTATATTATCACATTACAAATAATGTATTTGCGAAAAACATCAATAAGAAACATTTTTTTCCACATCATCTGATTGCGAAACACATTTTTTCTTCGCTCACCATAACATGTACCAATTGATGCCCAGTATGTTTCGTACGTGTAAATTAAAATTCTTAAGACTGGTTTCCAAATTCCAAGCAAAAAGCAAACAATGAAACAACGTTTTTACATGGAATTTTAAACCACCCAAGGGAGATGGAAAAACATGCATCCTTCGCCTAACAGGTTGCAATACGTATAACAAAAAAACATAAAAATCAATTTCAGAACAATGACAGCGCCAAACAAAAGCGTGTACTGTGAGCCCGCCGTTTGTGAAGGCAGTTTAAAAATTGTGCTACCAAAAGCGGAGCGAAGCAGCAGCCCGAAACCACCAGATCGGCTGAGATTTTAGGGCTTTGGTTGGTGGATTTTCCCGGGGCTTAATCCGTGCCGCAAAATAATAATCAATTTTCGACTGCTCGCCAACCGGCCGACCGGCATAATGAGCCAATTTGTGCTGCCGGGCGGCTCCTGTCATTTCCATATAATTTCGCCCGCAAAATGAACCGGAACCAGCTTCTCCAACCGTGGCTACATTCGCCTGCTGCCCTACAAATCCTTGGTGTCACCCCCAAAAACCACACAACACTGATAATGATTGATGAGATTTGGTGCCAGAGAGCTCCCTGGTGTAAAGCCAGGGCGCTAGCGAAAAAACGGAATCGTCTAATTGGTAGCAAACGGTAAGCCAAGCACGGTCGGAACCATGGCACGCGTTGAGGGCTTTGCTAGGTTTGTGCTGCGAGGCTATTGGATTGACCTCCCGATTGCGTTAGGCTTCGCATGATCGTTATCTTCGCTACTGGACGTGTAGGAAATCCTGGACGATTTGCCGCTAGCCGTCGGGAAGAATGGGCATCGCGCTGCGATACTTTGTAGCCACTTTGTTGAACATGGTGCAAACGTCGAGATGGGTGCGTCGGATAAAACTGACAGCGAGTGTTATTAGTGCTGGTGTTGCGTGCTCTTGCTCGGAGCTTCGGGAAGTTTTTTGAAGGTTAAGGAAGTGCAAAAGATTCTCGTAATAATACGAATATCGTTTGCGTATTTGTTTGTATGGGCCAGCCGAAGCTGATTGTTATCCCTCGGGATCCCTGGGGGGAGGGATTAGGTCACAGGGTCGATATTTTAGGCTTGATATTTGACATCACCGCTAAGCTGTGAACGGTCCTTAGCACCGTTCTGCTTGGGTGTGTATGGGTGTATGTGTGTGCGCGAATGTATGGTTTCCCGAGGGAAATTATTGTGCCCTCGTTTTCGGGCCCTGACCCTGAACACACGTGCACCGGGAAATTTGTCAAGCGTCAGCGTTGGTGTATCGCAATAATTGAAAAATTAACCTTGGGAAAAGCTGGATACGGAAACCGATCCTGGTGGGGTCGCTTCAATTATGATCCCAATTATTTTTTTCCCGCCCTGTGCCATTTTTCTATTCCTATCACATTCACTTAACATTCGATTGGTAGAGTTGATAGCAGGCAAACTAGAATGTATCATTTCTTGGCGAACATTTTTCATCGCTCGTGCTAAAAATAAACCTAAACCATATCGATCCCGTACCGCTGCTTTCGCTGCTCACCATAACTACATTACGCTTTGATAAAAGGGATGACGACGGTGAGCGTCCCTTTCCCGGCCAAACATCGAAACCGAACACGGGTTTGCCGACGGCACTGGCCAATAATTGAATATTTGCATAATATCGGTGCTGCAACTGCAACGGTAGCGATTCGGGGGAAAATGCTTTGGAGAACGGGCTGTGGTACGAAATTTTTGAACAAGTCAAGCATTTTGCACGCTGCAATGCGCTGGCGTGTGTGTGTGATACATAAATCATGGCATGTGTTTTAGAAAGCCATAACACGTTAACATAAACTATGCGCTAGCAGACGCTTGCGGGCGTTAATGTGTGTGTGTTCTGGCTTTGCAACATATTCCACGCAATGCTAGAGTGCGCGCGTCTTGAAATAATTGAAATGTTTGAACAATGGTGCACCATTGTAGGTCATCTGTTTGGCAGCTTTTGGTGAGAGCGTATGTTTGGGTCATGCTCTGAATTTTTGGTTTAAAAGTAGTGGCACAACAGTTTCGAACTCCGGATGCCCCACCAGAAGAGTTCAGTGCTCTATCGTTCGAACGCATGTGATCGACGCATTGATTGACGCTGCTTAGTATGGGATGTATGGGAATCAAAGTTATAATGGTTAGGGTTGGAGCACTATTTGAAACATTTTGCAACTTTGTAATCGATACTAGTTTTATTTTTTTGTAAGATGTTTCATGCGTTCCCACAAATCATATGTCAAACAGCTTATGCAGTCTATAATTAAAAATACACTCAATATTGGAATATAAGATCGATTGGGATCGCCAACCTTTAAGAATATGGACTGTTAAAGAAATTTTATTGCATTTGATGGACAACACTTATTTCATCCAGCAAACTTATGTCTAATAACCGCATCGAGGTCTTGGCTAGCTCTAATGAACCTCGATATCGCTCAAAATCTAGCATTGTTGTCTGCTAATCCCAAAGCCAATAATCCGGGAGTTATATCAGGCGCATTAACGCCATGTCTACATCTCAGTTTGTGCATACCAAACCTTCTTTGTGGACTACCCAACAGGATTTGGGTGTCATTCTCATGACATGATCATCCGACTGGAGCCTGCCAAATTTAATTTGCTTGAGACTCTCGAATGTCTTTATTTGTTCCTGGTACCAAATTCTAAAGTGTCATCAACTTCAAGAGTCTTCTTCTTCTTTATTGGCCTAACGACCTCTTAAGGTCATGCCTGCCATTTCTGGCTTACTAGACTAATTGATACCGCATAGTTGGTTAGTCAATCCTCACTATGGGGGAACGGCCCAGATGAGACTTGAACCCAGGTCCTGCCGTGAGAAGACCGGCACCGCTGTCGCATCTACCACCGGGCCGCCCCCAACTTCAAGAGTGTTACAAACAAATAAATGCTTTGATAAACCTTTTACATCTTCTTAATATGGTCTTAATCTTAATCTTAACCTTAACCAAAAAAGCAAGATATCTCAATGTATGTTTTAAGTAAAGGAAATTAATTACTGGAATGATCAAAGCTCGTGAAGGGATGCCGGAATGAAGGAAAGAAGTATTTTAGAAAATAAGCTAAAAAAAACAAATTTTAAATTTCAGAATTTTATCTAAAGTGTATCGTGTATAAAAAAATTAAACACCACTTCAATATTTTTTTTATCTACAAAGCTCGTAAATTTGTCTTAGTTTTTTTGGAACGTGGAACTCCACTATAAATGCTATAAGTTTATTCTTGAAGCTCTCCACAAAAATAGCCAAAAAACACACATTAAAGTGATTGACAAAGATAACGAAATCGAGCACAACCCTAGATGCGTATCGATTTTTCACAGTCCCTTATTTGCATAGACATGGCACAAATAAAAAAAACGTGTCCTTCTACTCGCTCCGGGCGGATCACCCCTAATACGGTCCATCAACATAAACGATGGCAAAAATACTTTCACGTTACAGCAGAAGGCATCAAAAACACACATCCCTCGCTATTACTGCGGAACGGGTTAAGAAAATCCTGCCTCTTCTCGCTGGAGAGCTTACTCGTCGGGGGGATTTCTTGTGCCATTACACCCCTCGAAGAATATCGAACAGCAACCCCCCGGTAAGCCAGCAAACCTCGGAGCGCTGTCAAAATCCGGCGAAGCTACGATTACGGCAACACATTCATCTAATCCTCGGACGTGCGGCAACCGCCGGGGGACGGGGTGACATTTTTGGCGAGCGACATTTTGGGACAGCAACGCAAAATAGGCACTGATTTTCACCAGAATGATCCTGCTGCTCTTTGCTGCTCCCTTCCGCTTCGCCCATACGCAAATGGCACAACAATCCCCGGAAGTGAAAGCGTTCTGTCAGCGTTCCTCGCACTGAAGCTCGGACGCACAGCGGTGGAAGAAATTTATTCTAAGCTCGTACTAGTGTGCGCCCGAAAAACCTGTCCTGACGCCCGCGACTTACCGCTTGAGCGACTTTTGAAATATTCAACACGATGTCAAGGGCACGGCCGGAAGTGTTGGTCCTGTTTGCTGCTGCGACTTTCTTTTCCCCGAGATTATTTACTAACCCGAAGCGGAGGCTACAAAACTCAGGGGATCGTTTCGCTTCGGCCGAGTTTCTCCATTCCCGCTTCGATCGGATGCGAAATTCTTCCGTGTGGAAAGGAAAAGAATGCGCATGTTATTGTGTGTGTGTATGGCAAGGAGGGCGTCAGATATTTTGCACAAAACAACCCACCATTAGGGGCGCCTCCTCACTCGCACACCGTCACAGTTCATCCGACATTCGGCTGGTCGGCTCGGGTTCGGAGTCGGGTGGGATTTCAAGGGTCGTTTGAGCTGTCACGGCGAACACCCCACCCGGCGATGGTGGTTCGGCGATGTACGACATTTCCGCGCTTTAACATGCTTCGGGTGGTACCGTGCGCCGTACCGCTGCATGCAAATGAGAAGTAATGGTGAGGATTTGCGATGATAAATATTGAAAAGCCATGTATTTTACGAGCGAAGCGTAAGAGGCGTGAAATTAGGTGTAGATTATTTGCTTAGCATTCATTCATTTTTTCCCGGTGCTTCCCGCTCGCCAATTCCGATACTTGGGGTCTGATGCGCGTGCGAAACATAATGCTGCGAGAGCCTACAGTTCTGCGAATCGAAGGACGTGTCTGGCTTGTGTCTAGCTCGGTACACATCGCTCTAGCAAAGGCGAACTGGAAAGCATGGATGATTATGTTTGGGCCCGATGGGAAGGCTGCTACCGTATGGTAATGGAGAGCGCCCGAGCGATTCCTGGAAACTCACCTGAGCCCCGTCCATCCATCCACAGGATATCAATTTCATCATCCGGTGCGTGATCGTAGGGCGGGCTGTAATGGGCGCCATTTTCTATTCAATTGCATTCGGCTGCGTGTCCGTCGGTATCGGCGCTACTGTTTATGATAAAATAAACGATCTCTTTCTTTTTATCCCTGGTTGTTTTACCTTCCGAGAGCAAAATATGCAGTATGCGAGTGGAATTTCAAATTACCGTTTAGTGTGGACCCGTTTATTGGCCATGCTTGAAATGTGTGTGCTTGAAACGATCGCATCGCTCAACTCTTTTATGCTCCGGTGGAAGCGCTTGTTTGCGAAACCGATAGATGACGTTCGCTTTTTGCATACTTCTGCAGACACATCCGGGCGAGCGTGTCATCGAAATGAGATTAAACTTGGCGAATGGCACACGCTTGTGCTCGGTATTATGTATGAGATCGTGGACGATACGTTTCCTGTTGAATAATTCTTTGCCATGTAAAGCAATGGGGATTACGTTTTTTTTTTGTTCGTCTCTCTTGTAAAATCTTCTTCCGTCTTTAGATAGAAGGTGGATGGAAAACTCTCAGGGCTCTTTGCTATCACCAAGGGCCTGGGCCAGGGAGATGGGCTTGTTTGCCTCCTATTCAATCTGGCGCTAGAGAGGGCCATCCGAGACTCGGATGTGGAAACTTCGGGAACCATCTTCTATAAGTCGCATAGACATCATTGGTTTGAGACTCTCCTATGTAGCAGAAGCTTACCAAAGGATCGAGCATGCGGCACTGAACCTCGGGTTGGAGGTCAACGAGGCAAAAACCAAAATGATGGTGGAACCACCAGCGACCCTGCTAACAACAGTGATTTACGCAGAGGTGATGTACAGATAGGTGATCGCACCTTTGAAGTCATCCAAAACTTCACCTATCTGGGGTCAAACGGCAGCACCGATTACGACCGGTCATACTACAGCCTGAGGAAACTTCTCCACTCAATATACCTGTCGCGACGGACGAAGCTGGGACTGTACAAAACAATAGTCCCAGTACTCACATACGCCTCTGAGACATGGACTCTGTCCAAAACTGACGAAACCCTCTTAGCCGAGTTCGAGAGGAAGATGCTCAGAAGGATTTTTCCCCGTATGTGTGGAAGGACAATGGAGGAGCCGCTACAATGACGAGCTCTATGAGCTGTATGGTGACCTTACCATCGTGCAGCGAATTAGGCTCGCCAGGCTCCGGTGGGCTGGTCATGTCATGAGAATGGCACCGGACGACCCAGCCCGTAAAGTCCTTTTAGGCCGTCCACATGGACAGAGGAGGCGTGGTACGCCCAAACTGAGATGGAGTGATGGCGTTGATGCGTCCGCCAGAACGGCCAGGATAATTGATTGGCAGACGACGGCACTAGACCGTGAGCGGTATCGAGGATTGTTGCAGCAGTCCAAGACCGCGAAACGGTTGTAGCGCCTGATAAGTAAGTAAGTAAGTAAGTATAAAAATTAAAATTAGTACGAACATCGTCATTGAGCAGACAAACAAACTCGTCACAACAGAATGTATTGCACCGCTCAAGAGTTTGCTGTCATAAAAGCCTTGATTTGTTCAATAAATCACTCTCCAATGACTTTGTGATCTTTCAGGATTGATCAAATGTTCTTATCTCATCGTAAGACTTGAGCTAGATTTTTCATCTAAATATTATTAGTTTTGTATAACAGATTTTGCATTATAATATGAGTTTTTTAGGTTTTTTCTTGTTGCTTGTTGATATCCATAGCATAGTTATTGTGCTAATGTATGTAATACAAAATAGAAGATCGATTTTAAGGATTCTTCATGTCAAAGCGAACGACCTCAGTAGCGACTAATCGAATCAATCGGGCAAATCTCTGTCGGAGGATCTTATCCAACATTTCTTTTACCAAGAGAAGTAGGTACAGCTCACGAAGAGCTGACGAGTACTTATTATTAAGACAACCAATGTCAATGTTTAGAAGGATTGCTTTATGGTCGCAGATTTAAAGCATTTTGTAATGAACAGACTATTTTTAAATACAAATATTATTTAGTGGAAAATTAAGAAGCATAAAAAAACATTAAGTAGGGGCATTATGAAAAGATTGATTTCCATTACAAACCCACTAAAGGCAGTAATTAATTGAGACTCTATTGTTGCTGTAAATAAAGTATAACAGTTTGATTTTGCAGCTCACAAACTAATAATTAAAATATTCACAGAACATAGAAATTCCCGTTTCGATATTGATCAATGGAGATTGATCTCTCTGCCATGTCAACACGTTAAAGGGCAAGCATTCCATCAAACCACTAATATACTTTTGTAGTTGCTGTACCGGATAGTAATTAAAATTTTCCTCGAATTAAGTCACTGATGCGATGTGCATGTTTGTATGATAATGTGATTTCAAATTATTTTAGCACAAATATTACCCAGAAACTGTTTATTACAATCAATGCCATTATCTCGCTTAACATCTAACCTCGTCCATCCTGCTCATGCCGACGGGGAAACATTGTGTGGCATTTTCCTGTTTACTTTTTGCCTCGCCCGAAAACATGGCGTACATTTTCCACCCTTTTTTTTACGGTTCGTTGAAAATTAAGCAGAGAAATGCCCGCGAACCAGCGCGTTGACGTTTCTATTGATCTATTTATAGTGCGCACCAAGCGTCATGAGCATCGTCCGTGCACCCAGCACCATACTGCATCATAACCGTCCGCATGCAGTTCACCCGGAACCGGGTCGTTGGTTCGTTTGTTGGTTTGTTCGCTTCGTGTTATGATGCTCGCAACATAAAAGGGTTCGCAACGTCCGAGCGTGTCTGAAAAGGGCTCGGAGAAGCCGAGTTTCTGCGTGAAACGGAACAAAACAAAAAAGCAGAGAGAGACTTCACCCTCGCTGGATCTCGCTGTCGATGCAATGCTGCATCTTCCAAACAACAAACCCAACCACGATAATCGGAAAAGGCAAGACAGTGCGAAAGAAAACGACGCCGTGGCTGGTGTTGATAATCCGAGGAAAATGAGACCAAGAGAATGGGGAGAAGCAAGATGGGCGGGTGTTATCCAAACACGATGCACTTGCACATGCACCATAGCAGACAAGAAGTCAGTTGTCTGGTAGAACTACCATCAGCCGGGAAATCGTTTGTTGTTGTTTGTGGCGTTTTCGTTCGTCGAAAACCTGGCCGCTCGGTCGCTGTTTGGGAAACTGTCGGGAAATTTGATTCCCCCTCCCGGTTCGCCAACAACCAACCAATTCTCCAGAATTGGTTGGCCACCAAAGCCACCGTGTACCGCAGACACAGGAAAAGGGAAAACACGCGCACAGAAAATCAACCGAAACAAGGCCGCCCGATCGTTCGCCATCGTACGCATCGTAAATCATACAAAACTCCCCCGTTTTTTTTTTGGGGGTTTTGTTGGGAGACTTTTCTCTTGTTGTTGTTGCTTTCTAACAATTTCCTTGTTTAGGGTTGTGTCGCGTGCGTTTGAAAACATCTGGGTTTGTTACATCATCCAACAAAACAATCGAACAACGGAATCGATCGCTTAACGAGGTTCGATGTTCTATACGAACAACCCACCCCGTACATTATTGCAGCATCGAATCAAAGCACTCCAGAGCCATCTGCATCGGTGCAATTTACCTGGTTTACATTGGCAGCGAAAGAATGGTGTGTAAAAGTGAAACTCCCAGCTGGTGATAAATCAGTGCCAGTTTAATTGGTCTCCCGCACACTCGCGTGTTGCGCTAATTGTGCGGAAAAAGCAAACCATTTCCAATTGATTTGTGTGCCACGGTCGGCGTCTCATCGCGCCAGACTCGCCGGGCTGAAGTCGAGTGGAAATCTAATGGGTTTTTGATTTATCCCCTTTTCCGTTATTGATGGTCAGTGCGATGGATGTTGCAGTATGGTTTTGTTGCGTTTTGTTGGAACGAGCGAATGTTTCCACCTACAACGGGATGCGCTTCAACACGGATCGGTTCGTTTACGGGAAATATCAATCATTTGTTCCTCTTA
The DNA here is from genome assembly GCA_002091835.1 of Anopheles maculatus. Classification (NCBI taxonomy): domain Eukaryota; kingdom Metazoa; phylum Arthropoda; class Insecta; order Diptera; family Culicidae; genus Anopheles; species Anopheles maculatus. The sequence goes on from KZ061900.1 coordinate 215,323, forward strand.
TTTGTTCAATCACTCTGTGTTAGCTTCGGTAGTGCATATTTGAAAAGTGATTCTTTGTAATTTTCGAGTAAAATGCTAACAAAAATGTTTTAGGAATTCTTAATGAAATGAAAAATATATTCTGTCACGCAAAAGTCAAAGCAAAATTCACAACTGAAGCAAACACGTATAGGTATTTAATTAATTTGAAAAATATGCAACTCAGTATGTCAAACTCGTCTAGGCGCGTAAACAACACAAACATTTTAGCTATGACTGTTTGGAGAAATGATAATGCAATGTTCGTGTTGTGATGCTTCCCGGTAAACTATAACTGATTTTAAAAATATCTCCCCTTCCAGTGAAATGGAACTCTAATGGTTTGATGAGACTATGTATGCACGGTCACTTCAACGAAGTGCTAATTTTACTTCGGCGTTAGTTTAATGTGGCATTAGTTCTCTGGAAAAGTTTTTTCAAGTGAAACAAGCAGCAAACCATAAATGTGTGCTCGCCCGTAGTTGTTTTTCCTTAAAGAAAACATTATCTGGAAGTGTTCAAAGTAATCCTTTCAATCCAGTAAGACTTAAAATTAACGAAAGATTGTTTGGTTTTGTCTAAAGAAAAATTTAACAACACGAAACCCGAACTCAAGAACAAGATCAGTAGGTAAGCTTAATGATAAAAATAAAAACCACAAAACGGTATTTAGAGGGTCCGGCCGTTCTGGCGGAAGCATCAACGCCGTCACACCATCTCAGTTTGGGCCAACCACGCCTCCTCTGTCCATGTGGACGGCCTAAAAGGATTTTACGGGCTGGGTCGTCCGGTGCCATTCTCACAACATGACCAGCCCACCGGAGCCTGGCGAGCCTAATTCGCTGCACGATGGCGAGCCTAATCGTATGCGGCTTTAAAATCAATGAAGATGGTAGGAGTGTAGCTAATGCTCCGCCATCTTCTCCAAGATTTGCCGCTTGGTGAATATCTGGTCAGTGGTTGATTTTCCGTTTCGGAATCCTCTTTGATAGTTTCCAACTACCTCTTCAACGCATGGGACAAGTCTATCTTGTATAACTAGGGAGAGAATCTTGTAGGCGGTCTTCAACACCGTAATACCCCTGTAGTTGCTGCACTCTAGCCTATCTCCCTTCTTGTATATGGGGTAGATGATGCCGAGATTCCAATCACAAGACATCGATTCGCTATCCCATCTGCTAGTGGCGCCTCTAGCTGTTCGTTGAACTGATCATTTCATAATTCGTCAAAGTACTGAGCCCATCGCGAGAGGACCTCTGGCAGGTAACTGACCAGATTTCCATCCTTATCTCGACAGCAGGTCACCTTCGGTCTAAAGTTGTTTCGGTGGCCTGCTATATCTTGGTATAACTTATTGATAATTTTTATTAAAATAGGGTGGATGTACCAATTATGGCTATAGCACCAATTATGGCTATAACGTTTAGTTTTTTCCAGTTAAAACGAGGTAAATCACTTCTAAAAGTTTGGAAACATGTTTGTTATCAATTTTTAACACTTTTTGAACGCTTGTAATATTTTTTTTCCATGTTACAGCCTTCCAAATGTAAAATAATCCAGTTTAAAAATATGATGGCTCAGAAACTGACAATTCTTAACATTTTGCTAAGAACTTCATTATTGGACTTTAGCAATTTTAAAGCATATTTTCATAGTTTCTTTGAACAAACTTCACTAAGACGTTAATTATAAGTTATTTTACCATTTCATACTTAAATATATCGTTATTTTATCGTAAAAGTGCATTTTTTTGATATAGCCATAATTGGTACATATCGTCTTCGAAGTACCAATTATCGCAGTAGGCGAAAAATGCAAATTGTACGATTGTCATTTTTGGCTATAGTGAAAATGTTTACACCTTTCTGCAGTGATTAAAACATGTTTTTTTGTCTTTATTTCAAAATATAAAGCCCGAATTGTGCCAGTTAACATACGGTATGTAAGAAATATGAAATACGATGTGCAGAGTTCATTTTAAACAGCACGTACTTCATTTTTAGAACCGACGAAAACAAGCATTACGAAAACATTACGAGTCTATCGATGGCGGGAAGATTTTTTCCGGGTTCTGATGACAACCATCCGTTATAGGATGTGCAACCATTTATTAAATAAGTACGAATCGTGTCCACAGTCTGTGGTATCGGTTGAAAAAGGAAAGGAAAGTGGTTTCCCGGTCACGAGAAGAGCTTTGTTGTTCAAGCTGAAGGAGTTTCTAGCCGCGAATCCGGACCGAGTTACACCGATCCTCCAAAATCTACTAGGATGGTGGCATATAATACTAACTTGAAACCCATACCGTGCGTGAATACAACAAAACTTCAGGACCCAAATGGCTACGCGAATTCATGCGAAGCAATCCCGGATTTTCTTTCCGAACATTCATAGCAGTATCTGCATGTTTTGCTTCATTGGTCTCTATAGATAGCGATATAGTCAACTGCAAAATCGTTAACGTTTAGGGCGCTGGAACCTTTCACAATATGCTTCTATTTTCATTAATCAACAATCCAGCCAAAATGTTCTGTAGGACACATTTAAATAAATCTCAGATCAATAAGAGACTTAAACTGTCCAATGTGTTAGCACTTCCTAACAGTTTTACAGCAATAGTGTAAGAACAGAAGAACGGGATAGAAATACGAAAGAAGGACAGCCGAAGCAAGCCAAATGAAAGTTTTAAGAAACGATGCGCAATTGGTATGGATTCGATTGTGTTGATTTTTGCTTTGAACATTATTGTATGAAAACTGATTCTTCTTCTTCTGTGGACCGACAACCTCACGAGCAGTGGCGGATCAAACCACTTAGGGGCCCTAGGCGGAAGTAGAGGCCTCTAGAATCCTTGGCAAAGTTTTGTTTTCGGAAGGTTGGTTGACCGGTGACGGGGAGGGGGAGGGGTGGTTAACGCTAATATTTTTGGTTTTCAAAGAGAACCCCCTTGTGTAGAACGGGGGCCCCCGGGTCTTCCTATTTCGGGGCACCACAAAAATGGCGGCCGCCTACTCCGCCCACCGCTTGATCCGCCTCACGAGGTTTTAGATTTGCACATTTTTGGCTTTCTTTGACATGCTTTTTGCCCGTAGCTGGTTAATCAGTCCCGCACACAGGGCAGGGATCCAGTGAGATTTGATCATCGGTCCTACCGTATGAAGATTGGCACCGCTGACGGACAGTTTTACCAGACCGCCCCTTAAACTGATTGCTCACAAAAACACAAATAAAAACTTATCTCATTGTTCGTTACTTTTAATCTTCCAATAGTAAATTATAACAAAAAATACCAAATTTCGCTAAAATATTTAAAAACATATAAAAAGAGGTCCTTCCATAAACCATGCCACACAAAAACGGGCCAAAACTGGCGTTTGTTCCATGAAATTTCATGAAAAACAGTTTATATCCATAATAGGAACACTTATGGCGAAATGGCAGGAACAGTGTAGCCATAATAGGTACATGAACAAACAATTGTTAATTTCATTTTTTGGTGATTATGTCCAACAAGCACTAATGTCCTCTTGTGTGTTCTCTTCCCAAGACTTCAAGCTTTCAGAAAACATATAACATTATGAAATTTAAACAAAGCTTAAGGGTAAAATCTGTAAAATCTCCGTATTGTGAACATATTATGTCCATAATTGGTACATCTACCCTATTCAATGCATTTCCCCATTTTGTACAAAAGTCTCATCAGGTCGCTATGAAGAGTTCACCATTATCGTCCATGTACCTGTTTACCTACATAAGGTGGTAGGCTGTTTTCATAAGGCATGTTCGCGCGCATAATATTTGTTGTTCTACTGACTTGCAGCACAACACATCATTCCCATTCATCAATCGGATTAATTTTTCGGCTCTTGATGTACAAAAACGCACCGATAACAACTGCGGACAGTGGAGGATGTTTTCGGACAGTGTGATATTTGAATATTGCACGAAACACGCGTCCTGCACGACCACAATCCAGCCAGCTTTGCTCATAACGGTTGATAAATCAATCAGCACAACAACACGCATGTTTCTCACCTCGTCGTGATCACTCACCAAAGGCGTGTGCGTGTGTGTGCGCGTGTGTGCGGGAAAGGATTATCGGAAGCACATTCCGACCCGTTTCGCACAAGTGGCATAATTAATTTCGATCACACGCTCGTTGCATTTCCGGTAAGCATCGCGAGCCCGCTTTGTACCACGCTCTAATTGAATATTATGATAGCTGGCCGTACTATCGACCGATTATTTGCGATCGGAACAAATGGACGAACAGCCGGCAGTCGCGTGTAGGCGCCAAGGGTGAAACGGGCCCGGGAACACTGCCACGGGCAGTGAACGGCAGCCAGCCAAGTGGTGAGTATTAATGCTTAGCAAAGCCTAAAATATGTAAACACCTGGGATTAGCCGGTCCAGACCAGGCGTCAGCGTGTGGTGTCGCGGTTTTTGACGCGTTTTTACGCGCCTCATCATCAAATGTGGCCACCCTTTGGAAAGTGTCGGTTATTTTGAGAGCAGTTAGTTAGAGCAATATGGACGGAAATAGGAGCGTGACCGGTGCGGCAAGAGTTTTCAAACACACACACACATACACAGAAAATCACACAGCCCTAGTTTGTGCCCCTTTGGCAGTACACACAAACACGGCAGCCTGCACCATGTGTTCCCGGGGCTCGATAATCCGCCGGTAAAAAGTTGAGCTCGATTTAATTAAAAACGAAGTTTAATTAATTTTCAAAATTTATAAAGTGTCACTTGTCACGCGGTGGCGCACGGTGGATGTGTTCTAGGTGGGGTGGTGGGTGGCGGGAGCGGTATGCGGGATGGTTGGTATTTTAGTGTGCGGAACGATGATAAACGGTCCGGTGAGGTCAGTCGCTCGTTCGGGGTGTGATTTTGACGCAATTTTCCACCCGTTCCCGGGCTTGCCCATTTCCTGCATGCCGTGTTGGCCACATCCGCTGTTCCGGGAGGAGTCCGTCCTGGTCAGAAAGTCAACCATCATGTGCCCAAAATGCCACCTTTTTCGCCTTTAATCCTGGTTCTAGCCGTGAACCTGTGGAAAACTAACACACACACAGTAAGGTAGGGATGGGACTGGAGCTGCCGACAGTCTGAGGTAGACTTTTCCGGGTGGATTGAAATTTGCGATTTCAATTAAATTATTCACCAACAGCACTGACCGGTTTCGGGACTGTCGGCAGGGCTGGAAATGGTGCGCTTCAGCTGTGCGTGACTTGCGGTAGCATAATTATTTCTGATTCGATGCGTAATGCAAGCCACGTACGAGGTGACAATAGACGCATGCTGCTGATGAGTATTTTCCATTTTTTTTGCATTTATTTTTTAGTCTCACGGACAACAATCGCTTGTGCCAGCCGTGGAAGTCCAACGGTAAATGTTCATCTGTTAGTGAACCACTTTGACAAAGCTGTGGCTTGAATGCTGATTGAAATGAAACCGAAAAGTAAAGTCCCATGCTCAAAGCTATCCACACTATCTCGTCGTTCACCGTTTCTCCTCCCGATGGAGACGCCTGGTAGTATGCAGTTGTATGCGCCCCTAAACCACATCAATTCGACGCTTTCCCGCGAAATCCACCCTTTAAATGAGGCGAACCCGCGTGGTGAGAAAAACCTCAAAAATTCATTTGCCCCAACTCGGAGTCAGCGTTGTGTCGGAACGCGTACTGCCGCTGGGCAACCGAATGGGAGATAGAGCGCTGCTATGCTACGCCGGACACAACATTTGCACGTGGTTGTGACGCCAAAAACCGCATCAAACCGGTGGGCCGTCGAAAGTCGTCGAAATGAAAGTGCAGCCAGCGTTCGATTGCGGTTGCTTCGTTTTACGGCGATCCGTTACAGTTTTGTGAGGTTAGAAGTTCATGTTGATGGGTCACATTTCGGGAGAGAGAGAGAGCAGTCGCTGTTCGCTTTGTTTGATCTTTGGTAGTGAATGTTGAACGATAGATGCAAGCGAACCATTGACTAGTGTTGTGGTGGCAGTGTGTCGTTTGTGGAAAACCATGGAGAATGAAAAACAATCCACAGGAGGAGGTTTTGCAATTCGGTGATTTAGATATGTTGCGGTGATGTTCGATGCAGATATCATCTGTCATTTAATTAGTGTAAATGTTTCCAGTGAATTGACGTATCGATTCTGGCAGGATTTAAAAGTATTCATTAGCCAGGTAAATAATAGTATAGAATGCTATTTGGGAAAATTAAATTGGATTAATGGGTATTGTAAGTAATATCAACAAAAGAGTATTGGGATGATGATGTTTATCAGACTACTTATCATTAAAAAACGGCACAACTACCGTTACATGCATTTTCCAGATAAAATAGACCGAAACGATAAAAACGCCGTGAAGTATGCAAGTTAAATTTAATTTGTTTTCAGTATTAGTTTTATGTACTTTCTTTTTGTTTTTTTTTATAAATAATAGTAGTTTTATAAGGCAATATTTCCTGCATAGATTTTGCATAGATTTTGTTCCTGTTATCATAAAACTTTCCCAGCGCTCATAGTGCAAATCACCACAATATCTTGCCCTACCGATCGTCTACAGTCACCTCAAATCACAAGTCCTAAAGCTAAAGTTTACGCACAACTAAATCGCACAATAAATCAACTAAATAAACTGAGATCACAGGAAGTTTTCAATAATTTTCTTTTTCTCGCTTTTTCCATTCTCAACACAACTTCTACTTCCGTCACGATAAAGCACGATGGATGCGTTTGTTGATTCGGTTCTATTTGTTTTGCTCCGGCATCGTTACGCACCGTGCAACAGCTGCACAACGCTGGCTACCAGCCGAACACCGGAACCATGTGATAAATTTTATTAGCTCGTAATGAACAGAACCGTACCGCATAATCACCATCGAACAATCGGTTGATGTCACCATCGATGGGGCAGGACGAGGATTCCCATTCAAATCCGAACGCTACCAACTGGTCTGTGTGCAAATGTCATTCTTTTGTCCTCGACCAGTCCGGCTACGGATGCTGGTTGTGAGCGCTGTTGCAAGACAGATGGCGGACCCGTTGCACACACCGTGGTACCGTGGTACAGGTAGTGCCACGCATACCGGATCTGCACCTGCGTACGATTTCGCACCGGGTCAGGCACCGGGGAACGACAGCCCGGATGGAGGATTGCGCATCCAATTAATCTGGGATTTCCTTCCAACGCCCGCCACCATCCACCCACCCCGGGATGGAAGCTCGGGACCGCTTTGGCACGTCCATCTCACCGAGCCTTGACCGAAGCCTGCACCAGCCAGACGATTCAAACCGGCATGCAGCAACACCGAGTTCCATTGCTACGATGCATAATCCCTCTTGCCCGTCGGTTGGCCATCATCAGTGGGCCAGCGAATGGCGAGTGGGCATACTATCGGGGTACCGGTGTGCTTCGTTATTGCATCCGGACACTACTGTCTGGTGGGTGGGACACCGGGCACATGGTAGGTAGGTGCATCCGTTATCAATTTCAGCTATAATGATATTTGTTCGCGTTATTTTATTATAATTAATTAATTTCACAAACTGCTCCGACATGATTCTTCCGCGAAGCTGACACGCATGTACACCCACCCACCATACGATCGCATCTGGATACGGGTGCAGATGAAAACAACGACATCCCGGTCAGTGTCGACGTTGCTCGGCCCTGTATTGACCTTCGTCCTGGTGCAACGCCGTCCATCCGACGTGGTACGTGATGTGCGGGAATCTGGTGGCTTTCGATAAAAATGGCACAACAAAAGCGCTTCCAGTGCATCCAGTTGGGCCAGATGATGGAAAACGAGGCTCATCATTTTAATGATGGGGTTGGAAAAAGTGGGAAAAGGCGAAGCGTGGAGGAGGAGATTATCAGGGACACAATTTTAATGAACGTCAGGCTGAATCCACGCCCGCAATGCAAACAATCGGTTGTAATTAATGATTGTTCATTAAATGGAAAATGCGCGCGGTAGATGATGCACCTGGGCGTGATGTTGCCCTTGCAGCAGGTTTCGTTTTTAAATGCTTTGTGGAAAATAAGAAATCGGACTGGTTAACGAAATGGATTATTAACTTTAACTGCAGTAGGGTTTCACAAGCAAAGGTTTATAAGTTCTTAAATTATTTTAAAAATTTTTTATATCGTGTTTTTGTTGAGTCTACGAGTTTTCAAGCATTATTTACAATATGTGAATTTTTTTTTCATATCATCGCAAGAATCGTAGGACTATAATAAAATGTATACTTTGAAATATTGAGAAAATATCTATTGAATCGACTATTCTAAAACTTAAAGAACTTAAGCGTCCTTTTTCGCCATCTCTCTTTTTTGTTTCCTCTCGTCGATCTTACTGTCGCTCTCTTGCTCTTTTAGCCGTCTTCTAATTAGCCGCTGAACCTTTAGCCGCCCGACTTTTTAGCCGCCTCTACGGACATCTATACCTAATGTCTAGGCGCTAAATCGTAGCGGCCAAGGTCGCTACACTATATTTAGTGAGAAAAACTCGTTTTCCAGAATATTATCTTATAAGGGGTTTCATAAAATAAGAAATACGCCTAAATATAGGCAATTCAACTAACAGTTTCATACTGGATCTTTTGGAACTGTAAGAATTGGTGTAAGGATAAGCATTTACGGAACATTAAATTAGAGAATAACCCATGACAAAAAAAGGAAGTGTAGAAGATCCGAAATGTTTAGTCTGTTTATCATCCATCACATTGTTTTTCTGACACCGTTTGGTGGTTCGCGTAGACTCCGAACGATTTCAATATTGTTACTGCATTTGATTGATAAAGCTGTCAACAAATGTATCAAGCACCCACTCACCCACACACACTCACCCACCCACACACACACACCCACACATATAGAAAGTTACCGAAAATTTACCACCCACTTGTCGGGAGAATTTAATTAACGTGTCAAGTGAGTTCGTAACCGCTTGTCTAACGATCTGTTTCGAGTTTATCGTGTCAGGATGCTTCTCCGCGGTATTCTCCACACTCACCGAAGAAAACAAAACGACAAAAAACGCCCCCCGCAGCCAAATCAACAAGTACTTCCCAAACAACAACAACAACACTCCAGCGGTGAATCGTTCCGAAACTGAAGGCCCGGTCGGGACGCGAAACCACCGCGCGAGGTCGATGCCATTCGACACGGCGTAACTGCGTGCGCTTAAACCATCCAACTTAATGTCTGTTTCATTTTCATTATGTCGGACCGGAACTGAACGGAATGAAATGGTGGTGGTGGTGTTTGCCATTGTTTTAAATGAAGCGAGTGCCGCGCTCTTCAAAGTCATCCGCAAACGATTGCACATTATCGATAATAAAGGTTTTTAATAAAAAAAGCCGCCTCCTTCAAACCGGAATTTAGTACCCCGCACGACGTTAATCGGCCAGCGCCATCTTCGTCACCGCCATAACCATTTTTGCAAAGAGCGCATCATCATCATCATCATCGTTGTGATGCTATTGTGTGGAGGAGGTAGTGTTCTCTGTTTGTTTTTTCCTGCGTGTGTGTGTGTTAATTTCCTTACCCCAAACGATCGAAGGATTCGGTTTCGGCTCGTTGCGGCCAGCGACAAACACATCCCCCCACAGTCGTTTGGTTTTAAGCGGGAAAATTTATACCGTCCTTCCAGCTCGAGCAGCAAATCGTTTCCGTTAATGGTCGCGAATAAAAATAAAGCATTGCCCGCACGCCCGGCACGCCACATGGGTGCGGTTTTTCCACCCCGTTGAATGGTTTTTGCCAGCGGCTGGTTGGCTACGCACGATAACGTCCTCGTCACGGTACAACATTCGCACCTTGTCGGCTTTGTGTACGTCCGTTCCTGGGGTTTACATTGCACGCGCGGATAGAAATCTTTTGCAGATCATCACGCCGCTCTGTGAGCCGATTAGGAGCTCGACGGATGGAAATGTCAATTCGAGCAAGAAGCAAAACGTTCTCTTACCAACGTGCTGTCTGTGGCGTAAGGCACTCTATTGTTTTTCCATTGGGAAGTATCCCGTGCGTGGGTAAATTTG
>KZ061900.1:251266-290335 GCA_002091835.1 Anopheles maculatus
CCCTGGGTCTCCCCTTCTTCCCCCCCCCCCCCTCGTACCTTCAGTTGAAACACTTTCCGCACAGGCATGATGACCGGAGTTTGTGAGCGGGAGCGAAAAGCGAAATGAAAATTGCAACATGTCGAACGGAGCAGCAGACGAACGGTGGTGTGGTGATGTTCGTTCGAGATGAAAGGAAAATTATGTTTAGAGAGCTGCAGCAGCACGAACGAATCGAAGAAGCTGTCGGGTAAGTGTATGTGTGTGTGTGTGGTATGTGTCCCATCACCATGTCCATGTAGTTTTACGTGCACACAGCCCGAGGGTATGCGACGGCATGGTGGGCAGTTATTCGATAAATGCACGCCGGTGAAGAGACCATCGAAGATTTTCATCATCCTTGGGCAGTTTTCCTATGCACCCTACCGTGCCGAAACAACCACCGGTGGCGGGAAAGGTGTGAGAAGAAAATTATGGCTCCTTACGGTGGCACTCCGGGAGGAAAATGGACCGACAAACCTTCATTCCTGCCCACCGTTTCGCCCCTCGTTTCGGTTCATGCTTGACTGGATGGAAAATACTTTCTCCTGCGCAGCATGATTGAAAATTAGTTTCCGGTCAGTGAAGATTTATCGCAAATTGAGCCTCCGCCGAAAAGTGTTCTTTGCTTCTGCTTCCAGAAGGCTGAGTGTGTCTTGGGATGAATGGCAAAAAAGGGTGCAGGGTACGATTATGAGATAAGCGCAGTTTGACCCCTTGTTCGAGTTGCACAAGCCGTGTTTAATTACCCACTTGATTTCCTTTTCCTTAACCAATGAGTAATGGCTCCGATGTTTTAATGCAGGCTGACGTAGCGTCCTTAGCTGTTGAGTGTTTTAAGTGCTTTAGTTTCGATAATGTTAGTTATCGGTTAGTTTCCTTTTTGAAGAACGAAATTAATTGTTTAAGAAAGAACGCTTGTCTATTGAGAAGAAAGTAGGTCTATCTCACTTTTTCGACAACATCTACGTAGCTGATCTTTAAAGATTTCCTTAGATAAAGTACAACATATTTAGAAATAATAGAAAATAGACAGACAAAAATCTCCATTCCTTAGTTTAGTTTTGAAAAAATGTACAACTTCTGGACGAAATTGAAAACAGTCCTTTGGCAAAAATGAATCAGTTGAGTACATGATTGGTGTATGACGAATGAGTTATTTTATGTCAATATGTTAAGTACCTGCCAATCCTTCTATCAAGATGTTGGCAGTAGTATCATATTTACTTGTAAATCCAATTAACAAAGTAATGAAAAGTAGTTATCTAGTATTTGATTACTATTTGATTATCTAGTAGTTATTTGATAGTAATTAAATATTCATTTAATTATCACAAAGTTCCACAATATTGAAAATTGTTCTTGTTTTTTTTTGCAACGGTCTGGCCTTATTTCTATTTTACTTTTTATGTTCTTAAATAAAAAATAATCAAAAACGCCATAAAGATTTAATAACCTCTATTGCAGATTGCAGAAATTCAGGCGAAACTTGGTTTTGTCCGCTTGATATGATAACAGTGAATTTGAATTAACGATTTATAGTTTTCTCTCAAATCAAAGTAATATTAAAGCATAAAAGTTTATAACAAAAAAATAATTTAATGCGTTGTTTCATCATACTGATATTAGATTGTAGTATTTGTACACAAACATATTTTTTTGTATACATCAAGAAATCATGGTGATGGCATTACCGAATAACTAAGCGTTACAGCAGATGCGGCGGGAACTGCAATAATAGCCGTGTTAGTGTGGACGCGCCCGACGTAGGACGCACGAGATAAGAGAGAGCAAGATAAGAGAGAATAAAGCGTACAGCTTCCGCGCTCGGCAGTAGAAAGCCAAACGAGACGGTAAGCGGACGAATTTTTAGCACTGCTCAACAACCGTAAACCAAATTCGTTTTTCTGCCTTTTTTGCTTGTTTTAATATCCGAAGGGTTTTATCATTTTCGCTAAGTAGCGAACAGTTCCCTGCCCGAAATGCTCGCCCCAAAATCGATGTAGTGAGGCGTTTGTCGACTGATAAAACATGGCAAGAATATTTATGTCTCGCACAGTCAGCGCTGACCAAGCATCATCCCTTGGCACACGATAAGCGATCCCACCACCATCCCACCATGCCCACCAACCAACCCACCGAGGTTTACATGAACAGTTCCGAAACTTTGCGGCAAGACCGAGTAAGGTGTGTACAGCCTCACAAACACACACACACTAGCACAAGCACACACATGCACCAAACCACACCATTTCGGAACACCGACCGTAGACCGTAGCTACACATGCTGGAAAACTTGTGCAAATGGACCAAACACGAAACATATTCTATCGGTTACAGGAACATGCACACACACACACACACACACATACACACACGGACACCAACACGCTCTCACAGCCATGCTTACCAAAATGCATGCAAACACCGGTTTGGCTAACATGGTTAAAGTTTCGGAAAAGTTCCGGCCAAGTTGGAGGTTTTGCTTCAACCATCCTCCCATGCTCCGGCTCCTGTTCATCACACTTTGTGCGTTGCTTTTTTTTGTTATTCATTTCTCCCTTTACACCCCCCTTTTCCACAACACACCCCGGACCCGGGAGTCAATGTTCCGCATGGAATGGAGGCAGTTTTCAGGTTCAGTAATGATCAAAGGTGGTTTTAGTGGTTGCTTGCGTGTTCCTAGGTGGGTGGTAGAGAGAATCACTCCCACTTGCCAACACCGCCATCTCCTCCCAAACCCAACCCCCTTCTCAGCACGCGTACGATGTCTCGTTATTTTCAATGGAAAAACTTTTTCCCGCAGCCTCCACGCCACGTAGTTCAGTAAATTGGGTATCCTTTGCCCTTGGTTCTGTCTTTCTTTACCGCCGGGGAAGCGTCCGGGACAGTGGCCAAACGGGAGGGGAGGGGTGTACGGATTTGCGGTGGGCAAGCGATACATTGGCGTGAATGGGTTTGGCCTCGTATCCGCCCGTCCCACCCGCGGTGCCGGTGCCGTGCGAAAGGTGATGAAAAAGTTTCACCGTCCTGGTGATATGTGTTAACTGATGAAAGCAGAACCACTGGACACCGGTAGCATTCAGTGATACGAGCGCTTTTGAAGCTTGATCCTGCTTCAATGCGTGTTCAGATGTTTCGTGCTGCTTCGTTTCATTTTTTGCTGCTGTTGTTGGGAGTTTGAGGTTTTGTTGACGCGGCAGAGGAAGATGGAAAGATTTGAAAATTAAATAACGACAAACGTTATGACCGCCAGTGTAAGCACTCAGGCTGTGTAGGTTTTTTTTCGGGGGGGGTGAAACTTTCAATTGAGTTACTGCTGGCCGAGAAAGGAAACCGAGCTGGAATGCATGAGGTGACATTATGTTTGAGAAGAAAAGTTTTCGTCTAGACCTGGTAATGATGAAAGATAGGTTGAGCTCAAGGATAGTTAATAACACTTCTGCGAAGAAACGTTAGGGATGAGCTAACTTTCCGAAATACGATCGTTATGGTAGTTTATTGTATGAAATATCAAGTATAGTAAAGCAGTGAACTCTACTGCTCACTACGAAACTTTGCTGAAATCGGTCATTGGTGATGTATGTTAATTGGTACTCAGTATTGAGAGTTTTTGAATTCCCATTCCACGTGACAAGACTGACTGAATGATGTTTTAATTGAGTTTCGTGTAAATAAAAGTATTTTAATCGGCAGAAATAGTAGATGAAGATCTCTGCACATTATGATGCCAAAGCAGTAGAAGGCTTCAAGTATGAGCGCCTAAATGTATGCAACCGGTAATGCTTGTGGAGATCATATCTACAGAACAGGGTAATTGTTTCCAAGAAGTTATAATAAAACAATGCATTGATGTAAAACCCATGTAAAAGAACCAGTATATTGATAAAATATTTTAAGACAATTTATTCGATGATATAGGGTGGAATAATGTGTACTTATTTTTGAATTGCGTTTTTTCCGTATGTCTAGTTAATATGATTTTTAACACTTCATGCGTTTGAATCCAAGTTAAATTTTTTTTGTTATCAGTTTTGCGTTCTGCGCGAACAGGTGTATTATTGAGTTAATAGTTATGTATATATAAATTATAAATCACATTATACTATTTGTTTAACCCTGTGGGTATTCATTTCTTTGAGAATTCGCCTTCATAACACCTTACATTTGGTTTTCTTTTAATATTACACATAAAATTTAACAGTTTATTTAACAAACACAATCTAAAGATAATGAAATGCACTCTTACCTGCTTCTCGTGAACGGATATTGAAGTTTGTCCGATGTCAAAAACTCTTCACAGAATAAAACCACTTTACCAACAAACTCAGCACCAAACCGCACACAAATCAAATTTCATCCCGAAAACCAATAGTAACCTTAGTTATGCTAACCACAAATCAACACCGTTAAATGCATTAGCAAAATTAGTAGTTTACAACCTTTTCCAAGAAATCCTGCTCACCACAATACACTCGCACAGTTTTCGCTAACATTCGATGGCACAGAAAAGGGTTATTTTTGCTTTTATTTCCCACACATAAAACACGCCTCAGCATGCAGTGATAGTGAACTCAAGCGAAACACAAAAATGCTACATTTCCATCACACTTCCGGTACCGGGGAAACAACACCTCGTTCGACAAGCACAACAAAATATTACGCCACACCGTTCAGACGGTAGACGACACGGGACCACACGGACAACACGCTAGCGCCTCCGAACGAGCGCAGAATTTTCATTCAAAGCACAATTTCCACTGAATGCAGCGTCGCTAGCGTTCGCCACTGGGACCGATGTGAGTTTTCGCGGCGATTTCCCGGCAGACTTCGTGTGTTCCGGCATCTGGTCGACCGTGCGGTACCGACGAAGGTTTCGACTTCGGCTACTGTTGGTGAAGCCACACAAACGCCACTGTGTGAGTGTTTGTGTCCTGTGACGTGACAGAGCGAATGGGGTTGTTGCGTAGCGTCAATAATGTCACCTGCTTGCGGTTGCGTTGCAGGAGTGGGGAAAGTTCCCCTCTTTGTGCGTCACACGGCACTCAGGCCCATTCTCCTTCAGAGGGCTCGCAGAGAGGACTACCGATATCCTCTCATGATCTCACGCGTTTCTCTCAAACACGCAGTCTCTCTCTCTCTCGCTCTTATTCTCCACTTTCTTGCCCTGCTACGTATGCTAAAACTTCGTGAAAATGAGCGACCCGTTTTCTACAGTGGCCGGAAAGCATTTGCAGACGATTCAACAAGTTGGGGAAGCGTTTGGAGCTGGAGTTTTGTGCTCCCGATGATCGGAAAAGATATGTATGCCTGTAGACTTTATTAGCCACACATTGAACGGGCAGGGCAAACAAAGTAGATTCGAAGGGAAAATTGATATATTACCCTCCACCCAGGACCCCGGGATGCGGTCGGGCATGTGCCGAGGGAAACCTCCCGGAGGAAAGCCTTTTGTTCTGCGTCGTAAGGAAAAGCGAAACCAAACGACGGTTGTTTGTGATTCGCCGTGTGCTTCAGACGGATGCGAAATGATACATTGAGGCTTCCACAAACAGAAATACCTAGAACGGCACTGATACCTTCTTCCGGCTACAGTCAATCGTAATACAGCAGAAATCGTACTACTCGACCGTGCTTACCAGCTGGAAAATATTAGAGTAAACACCATTTCCACTACGAAACCTTTTTCATTCTTCCCAGAATTGTTTTAATCTGTTTATTTTTCCGTGTTTTTCTTCACGCGATTGCTAATTACAACATTTGCTTAATGGCTCAATCCAAGTGTCGTGCGGTAAACAGGCGGACACATCCTACCGCCGGGCAAGGTTTTCCGTACGGCCAATTTCCTGTATCAACACAATATCGGATCAATAATTGACCATAAAATGAATTAATTTCATGACACCGAGACAAAGGTTCGCTGTGCCCCGTACCGGAACGAAAGAACTAATTTCATTTCATCCTTCTAATATGGCGCCCAATGTTTACTTTTTCATTATCCTGCCTTACGGCCGAACGAATCGCACAAAGGCTGTGGCAAGCAGGAAACCGGAGTGAAACGTGGGACACAAAGTGGTGCGTCGATGACTCCCAAAAGCCATCGGAATCGCCTTTTCCCGCGCTTTCTCATGGCCGGTCTACTTTTATTCGGCGAGGACCATAATGATGCGTGTTATTGCGACGAGTCATCAAATTAATTTTATTGATCGAATACACCAATTCACCTGGTCGATTGCTAGGGTTGGTGGGAAAGGTGCTTACAGCCGACTGAAACAGGTGATAAGAAAACGCAACGGGCGGGGACCATCGTACGGTCCAGTATTGGCCAGGTTGGGCTTATGAGCAAGAGCTCAAAATAGCTATCAGCTTTCGATGCTTTCAGTGCGGCAAACCGTTTTCTGCAAACGTCTGGCGTGGAAGGCCAATCTTGAAGAAGGAAGATGTAGGAAAACAAGACTACCTAAAGTCGACCGTACCCATCCATCAGTGTCAATCATTGAAGGAAAATGCCAGACCAGCGACAGTAAGATTTTGCCGTACGATTCAATCGAACCACGCAGCTGAGCCATCGTTCGCAGCCTGCGGTGGACGGTTAGCCACCGCCTTATCATTGCCAATCAACCGGCCCGATAGTAGTCGGCCGTCGGATGGGCAATCGATGGTGGTGGCGGTGGTGTCGAAGAAATAAAATTCCACCGGGACCAGGTTCCCGGGAGCTGATTAATCGTAATGGATTTTCCATTGTATATCGGGCGTGTACGCAACTGTTACTTCTTGGGACGGTTAGTGAAAATCACAATATGAATAGGACCGGTGACGAATAATCCTGACGGCGATACTGATTGAGTTTTTCAATGCTCATTGAGAAAACTGGTTCCATCAAGGATTTGGATTACGTGTGAAGTTATTTTTACCTGTACCAAGGATATGTGTTACTAATTAAACGGATTAGGCGTTTATTCGTGGTGCGGATGTTAAACTACAAGACTGATTGATAACGTAATAGTTTTTCCCAATATCTTAGCGATAAAGTAAGGAAATAATGATTCTTGTAGTAAAAAAAATGAAATTTAAAACCATACAAATTCTTGTTGTAAACTAGTTGTCTTTCCGTACAGAGGTCTGATAAATACTGCAAATCTTTGAAGTTGCTCAGTCATATAAAGATCGACTTAAAATCTGATTGTTCTAGCATTGTGACGCTAAAAAACAACAGCATATAATAGTATCGATACTAGGAACGGCCCGGTGGTAGATGCGACAGCGGGGCCGGTCTTCACACGGCAGGACCGGGGTTCAAGTCTCATCTGGGCCGTTCCCCCATAGTGAGGACTGACTATCCAACTATGCGGTAACAATAAGTCTAGCAAGCCAGAAATGGCAGGCATGACCTAAGAGGTCGTTAGGTCAAGAAAGAAGAAGAAGTATCGATACTTGAATATGAATGTGAATTGAAATGATCAGCGTTGTGCTTTGAATTTTGCAGTGTAATATTAATATGTACTTCTTACTGGCGAAAGTCTGAGTCTTACTAACCCTTACCTCTCACGGAGCACTCATTTTTCACGATAGGGTGTTATCTACTCCTTCTTAGTGTGCCAGTGGGTGAACAATTTCTATCATACTTTACCCTGGGCTTGATCGTTTGAAACTTTCGCGTACTTGCTACAATCATTTTAATCGCGTCACCATCCTCTGATAGCCTAAGGCGCTCGGATATCATTCAGATGCTGCTGCATCGTTCAGCAGTTGAAGGAAACATTTGGTTTAACACTTTGATCGCGCTTCTGAGCGCTTCTCAATTCCATCGTATCCATCCTTCACATTTGCGATATTCACAATCCGGCATACAACTTATTTATTTATTTGCTTTTACCTAAATTAATATCAATCAATACTTCAAACATTTTATCTCCTGACAACTAGCACCGTCAATTTGAGTGACGAAGTTCGTTATTCAGACTTTATCAGAAACATCTGTTTTTCGCTTTGCCAATCCTGGTTTTGAGCGTCATCTAGTGGTTGGTAGCAGAAACGTTGCAGCTATAGATGCGACTTAATAAACGGGAATGTGATGTCACATCGTACGACAGTAAGGATACGATAATGAGTTACTGATTAACAATTTACTGGAACAACATTTCAAAACAAAAAAAAATATGTCACCTTCTACCTCAAAAGACATTTGTTTGAAAAAATAATTTTAAATGGGTACATACAGATAACTAATTCGACACTGTAAATTACTTCAACAACACCGTACCAAGATGTGAGCCGCACGTGAAAGATCTTACAAAATGAGTAAACTATATTCAAATTATCAGAACAACACGAACCAAACCATTAAGGTTAAACCAGATTTATGACGTAATGAGGCACTTGTTGATTCTGCTGTATATTATCCTTAGGAATATCCCCCATGCAACGCAAACGGGACAGTGAAACACCTTCCCCTATTTTCCATGCAACATCACCCTGATTTGAGTGCCGGCAAGTTCTTCTTCAGCGTGCCAAAATCAAAAACAACAACACACCTTTCCGAGAGCAGGATTCAATCAACAAACATTCAGAGAAGATCTACACAGGAAAAATCTTGCGTGCGAGTGTCATCCATTATTGCGAGAAGATGACGCTGCTCGGGAGATGAACAATCAAAAAGAGAACGCAGAGCGTCCGGCTCTCGATGAGGAGTCGAGAGTTCGCATCTCCCTAAAATGCCGCAGCTTCAGTCGAGTCGAGTGCGTAGAAATTCGCAAAACACAAAACTCACCTCGAACGCTAGTCCACACTCTCGGCATCCTGGCCCGTGCTGAGAGCTCGTGCACTGACACTAGGCAGTAGACAGCAACACACAACAGCAAACAAAAAAAAACCTTCCCCGTACGCGAACTGAACTGGACCGCTCCGCAAAAGCTGGTGCTCGATCTCGGCTCGGCAAATGCTCACGCTGGTCGCATCGTACGGTTCAGTACGATACAGGCCGAAAGCGAACGAGGACGTCCCCTCCCATGGTGGTGTAGTATCTGTGCGAGTGCCAGTCAGTGCTGTAAGCGATCTGGTTGCAAAGGTTTCGTCCGTTCGAGAGGGTGTTGCTCTCGATCTCGATTGGTACGGTTTTGGGAAAATCGACGACGCATATCGATTGATTAGCCCACTCGGTTGTGTCGGAGTGAAAGTGATCCGAGTGATTGTTGGGGCGTGCTTCACGGTTTTCGGGTTGACGAGGCGGAAGCGATACGCCCCAGTTTTACGCCAGTGTGCTGGCGAGATAGAAGAAAAGAACCAGAGCCAGCATTATCGCGTATGCGACCACGTGGTTCCGCATCGGTACGTCGCCATTACTGTTTGGTCTAAGCACGAGTGCTAACGAGCCACTTGGGCTACGCTCCGTGTGCGTGTCGTGGTGGTGTCGTAGTGTGTGGTGTCTTGGTGTTTCGTAAGTGGTGTGTGTGCGTGTGTGTATGTGTGCAACTGTGCTATACTAAGGGATCAGGGCAGGGATCAGTGCTAGTCAGCTTGATGAAGAAAATGATTACACCAATGAGGCCACTGATGGCGCAGACGATGGCACCAATGATGCTGACGATGCAGTTTTGTGCATAATTTAAGTGAGTCGCTCCTCGTTGCCGGTGTAAGTGCATCGCTTCCACCGAACCCGCGCCCAGAGAGCTCTCGGGAAGGCTCTTGTTTGACAACCACTTGCTCCCGAAATCCTTCATTTTGCACCAATCCAGTCTACGGGGTGAACCAGCATGGCTGGCTAGAGGGGACGGGGATACGCAATCGTGATCGGTCGGTGAGAAGAGGGAATTTATGGCCGATTCGTGCCTCGGCTCGTTGCTGATGGATTAGTTTCATTGTGTGCTTTAACGGTTCGGTTCACTGGTCGCGCCGGACGACTACGGGGCGTTGGTGTAGAGCACTCAGTGGATGCAGCAGAACGTAAAAGCTGCTTGTGCTTCGTGAACTTCAACTCACCAGCTGAAGCAGATCTCCCTTTCCCACCCATTCCACCAACCGTGAAGTGAGTGTGATGGTGGTGGTGGTGATGAGCTACTTTAAAGTGCACTAAAGATACGAAACGTAAAATAAAAGCGTAACATTCCGAACGTGTAGTCCAAGTGGCAGACATCGTTTTTCAGCACCTGTCAAGTGGTGTTTTCAATCATCAAACTTTCATCCCTCTGCTGGCCACTCCGTCCGTCCAACGCGTGCACCCCACTCTCTGCCTTCTAGCATTCTGCGAAAACGAGCTTTTCGTCATTAAACCGGGTAAGTAATCTCATCGGGCCAGTTGGATTGGATAATGGTCGTGTGAGCGGAATAAAACATTTGATTGTTTCTTTTAAAATAAAAATTCAAAAGCCAAAAGTTCATCAGATGCTGCATGAGTGCGAGGACTCATTTCGTAATTTAGGTCCTTCCGTCGTATAACTGCAGAACGTTGTGCCTTCTGGCGTTGGTACGGTGCTAAGGGATGGGGTAATTCGGGATTTGAGTAGTGAGTGAGTGAATAGCTAGCTCTCTCGTCGGTTGGGGTCACGTACTTGTTGTGATTGTTTATTCTATCCAACTTCAGCTGGTCGTCAGAAGTGAGATGAACTTTGGGGTTGCATTATGCATAACCCTAGCCTTTCCAGCAGGGTAGATTCTCGTTGACGAGATGAGTCTGCAGTACGTTTCGATGAGTGCGATGAAATACATTGCAGACAAACCATGTTCCTGAAACCTCCAATTGTGATGCTGGTTGTGTATGCTTGTTGACTGGATAACACATATGCTGTTTTCATCGTTATAGTGGAGAAAACTTTTCCAAATATTCGCTCGCTTTACTACGTACAATAAATTGAGGGTAGATTAGCAAGAGAATCTGGTGAAAATGTAAACACACTAAACCTTCGGTAAGGATCATCGCGTTAAATGATTGAGTTGTCGAAAAGTTTTCTCCCTTCTCTACGTAAGTATAACACTTAACAAGAATTCTTGCGATTAAAAATCAACATAAAGCATCGTAACCGTGCGCTCGAAAGACGAGACGAGACCCAACTCAATTCCGTAAACCATTCTATCGATAGGTGCCAATCAAAGGGTGCAACTTAATAGAATCTTTATCTTCATCGTTTTCGGTGGAAAACCTACCCCCAATTTCTGTGGACGAGATGCCGGTTAGAAGGTGGAAATTGTTGAAGCAAACCCTTTTCTTGCGTGATTTATCGCTAACAGATGCCTCGGAGTAACCTCGTTAATGTACGTGATAAACCATACCGAAGGAGCTCAAACTGTTGCTGAACGTTGGTTGATGTACCTGGAATTTAGCCATAAGGTGATACATATTTTAAGTATAGTTCAACTTTTATTTTATATATGCAAAAAGTTTGTTGGATAAATTGAAGCATGTCCAATTTATATAGAGAATCAGCTCACTTTTCTCTCTAAAACGATACGGAAAATGAGATAAAAAAAACTATTTCCATCACTGTATTCTTGCAGTTAAAAATATAAATAATCATGAGTTTGTCCATGCGAAGCACCGAACACTCCGCACCGCTTATTGCGAGTAAATAGTAGCAACGGTGAGTTTATTTTGCAGCACAATTTATCCACTCGCTTTACCTTTATCGTACCGCCGCAGATCTAGGGCACACTTTAAAAAGCAAGAGCTGTTTACCAACACTGAGCCCACCTGGTGCACCCGGCCGTATCCCAGGATTGCCCAACCGGATTCTTGCCACCGGAAGCGAACGGTGGAGCCAACTTGAGCCACTCGACCCATCGCTCCAATGGCAGCAGCCTCGAGGGAAACCTCCGGCACACTAAGCACTGCTTGGGGATTTTCCATCGCTTTCCCTTCCTCACGTTTTTTTTCTGTCCGCTGCGACGTGGCACGATCTTGATGCCGAAGCGCGCCCGGACAAACATACCGTGTCGAAATTCTCTTCACGTTCCAGCATTTTTTCTCTCTCTCCCTCCCTGTCCGTCCACCCGGTCGACCGCATCCCATCATCATCGCACTGCTGGCTCATCTTTTATCTTTATTATCGGCATCCTGCGGAAAGACTTTCGGGGTTGACTTCCTGCGTGTTTCAAAACCCACGGCATGAGACTGTTGAGAGCTGGTGCTGCTGATGCTGGGAAAGAATTTGCTGGCCCGAATTTCGATTCCCTTTCTATGTGCTCTAAGCTATAAGGACACACAGGACACAGGGATGTACAGTGGTGACCATTTCACATTCCTATCCCGGACTTGGATGTGCTGTGAACTTTTGACGCCATTGGCATTTCGCCGAACCTGATTAGGAACAAATCTCGGTGATTGCGAAAACCAACATCATAAAACAAAACACCCGGGAATGGCAAATGACAGAAACATATCGAAAAGATGCCAGATTATCGATGCCGTGCAAATCGGTGGTAAAGGAAGGAATTTCGGACTTTCGGGTAACGTCCCGAAATCGCTCGTCCACTTTAATGGCTTATGATTTTGTGATTTATTTTGTGTTGTTGGGTCAGGTGATGTTGGTGCGAGATGTTTGACGTTTTGTGTATCACTCCCTGGTTCGGCTTATCGTGAACAATGGGGCGTTTTTTTTTGCTGTCCTCGTTCATCCTATCGCAGGCTCAAAGTCGGCTAACCCTAGCCAGCCAGCCGGGTCGCACGAGACAAGCCCACACGACGATCAATTCGGAATGAGAAAAAGGGACGCTTGTCCAAAGCCGACGTAACCGAGACACACTCGTGCGCGCTCTTTCGCCACAAATGGATAAGAGACGAGTAAACGAGGGAGGGAGCTATGGGGAAGGTTTTCCCTAATCGTCTTTCCCTGGCCTAGTCACCGCCACCACTGATGGATAGATTTAATCCGAAGCGGTTGGTTTTTGTTAAAAACACCATCAGCTTCACAACGGTCCCAGCCCGAAGCCCTCGGTGATGTTGTTGTTTGTAGTCGGGAAAAAGGGTTTTTTCACCCATTAAACTTTTTATGTCATCTCTCGCCTTCCCCCCTCCAAAAAACCCGAAGCCAACCTCAGGACAGGACCGACGTTAACTCGGACGACACTTTCCGGCTCTTTACGCTGATGGGGCTTGGGAAATAAAAATCAAATTACTACCGTGCGCGTTCCGTCCACCACCACTGGACACTGGCTGGAGATTTTCCTTTTTCTAAACCCTGCTTTTTGTGTGTTTTTGTTGTTGCTGCTTCTGCTTTCCCTGTGGCTCTCGAGGCTTTGAAGCTTCGGCTAAAGTCCGGAAGGTGCTCGGGCGGATGTGTTGCTGCTGCCGAAACGGAAGCTGACCTTCGGACATAATCACACGGGGATGGGAGAGAGCGAGAGAGAGAGAGACAGAGAGCTTTGGTCGTAGAAATAGAAAATTATGATCGTCCTTGGCGTATGTCCTTCTTCTGCTTCTGTTCCCTCATCCGACGGGGACAGTTTGTTTTGTGTCCATGGCTGTTTGGCACGCCGTTTTCATCCCCGAACAGTGGCAGCCGTCTCTGTTCCGTCCTCGATTACAATAAAGCGGTCGATGTTGTTTTTCGATTTAAGTAAAGTGCCACCCCGCCAAAAAAAAGGGCATTGGGGCCGGACTGGCTGTTGAGAAAATTTATATTTTAATACTTTAACTTTAACACGTCGTTAGGGGGGGTGATGGGAAGGATCGGTACGGTTAAGCGCTGTACCCTCGAAGCACTTGCGACGAAGTTCATTATCGAGTCGACGATTATGTTGCTGCTGGTGTTGAATATTAATAATTATCGGAGCGCGCGAAGTAACTTTTCGTATTTTAGATTGATGTTTTTACGAAAAAAGACGCAACAAAAAGGTTGAATAAGATAATACGGTCTATGATGACTTACGCTTAAAACTCTGAAAATGTTAGGACATAAACCTCCTTCCGTCAAACAGTCTAGGCAGTTGAACCGAAACAGATTAGCTCATCCCGAAGCGTTTGACATCTGACATTCCATTTTGACAGTTGGTTCGCTAAGATCGTCACACACTTTCATACTTTTTGTCAAGATAAATGTTCTAAAACATTGAGGTATTTCAGCGTAAGAGCATATCACTGCTTTATTAGCAGTTCTTGACAATGTAAACTAGTGCATGATTATTTTATCACTAAATTCTATTGTTTACATTTTACAGAGTTTCTATTACATGAGCCAGTCTCTTCAAAAACGCTTGAGAAATAACCGAAATAGACTAAAACAAAGATATTTGCTCGAATCAAACTTTTGGGGGTTCCTCCAATGGCTGGCTAGTTTAGCCCGACTCTTTTTAAGAAAATCTAGCAACATTTTAGCCGCAAAACGTCTTAATAACTTAATGATTAACAATATATTTTTGAAGTTTAGGTTAAATAAGTTAGTTTTATTCCACTTTATTTCATGTTTCATTTCAAGTTTTTCAACGGAAATGCTTTAAAAAAAAGATATTTAAAGTTGAAATATGTTACAAATAAAAAACTCTACAACCGATAGAAATAGTGGAGCAAACACGTTCGTGTTGTTTGCTCATTCAGCCCTGTGTTATCTGTGTTTTTCTTCGTCGATAAACTACTATTTTCTTGACCGATTATGCTTCCGAGAAGGTCCAATTATGCATCGAAGCGCTGTTCCGATGTTCTGTACCGAATAACAAGCGCAACAAACTGATGTTGGCCTTTAACATTCCGCAGGCGAACCAAGCTTTTACCAGCATTTCCCAGGCTATGTACCCCCAGGTGGACGGCCATCCGTGAATAATTAATGAACGATTTAATGTATCGAACACGGAAGCGATAATAAATTGAACATCATAAATCTCAACCTTTCACCACCACCAACCACCGTCGGCGCTCCCCGAAGCCAGGTTGTATTCCCGTGTCCCCATCCGAGCATCCACAGTGTCCTCGTTAGGAAAACGTGCAACCTGGCGACTGTCCATTTTGGGATGCTACGAAAGAGAACGATTTTTTTGCGTACCTTAAAACTGCAACTTTTCCCACACGGTTTAACGGCGAAGTTAAAGAAAGCACACAAAACCGTGATCCCGATCCATTACCTTTTTCGTTTTCGTGTTCGCTCACTCACCAAACAAAGCAGCTGACTTTCCCAGCTGGAGCGGAAATCCCACCACCGGAAGGGATGCCTACGGCAGGTATCAGCCGAGCAACCGTTGCCGGAAAATGATGCCCTTTCATCTTACGGTGAAAGAAAATTAATACCTTTTCACACTTTCCACCCGTTCGATTTATGATGACGCAGCTCCCGTGGATAACGCGTCAAGAAGCCCGTGCTCGTGGGCACATCCGAACCCAATTTGGCTTGTAGTGAAATCTGTTTTTCTACGCTGTCTGGCACGCGTACGGGACGGAGTCATATTATTTTTGGGTGCCGAATTCGACGAACTCACCGGACGGTCACCGTAAAGGTAACACGGACCTCTTTTAAGCGGAAGGTTCACATCAACGGACGGAGCTGCCGGGCTGTGCTACTCTTAAAGCGAACGCCGCCACAAAGGGATATACGGACACGGGTGTTCGACCTTCGGACGGTAGGGTCGCACTTTTTCGGGCGAAATTAATCTCACGCCGGTCCGCACCGTAATCATATTTCATTAACTTTTGCCTCAAAATTTGCCAAATTTTTACGACCTCCGAGACAGTGCGGTGCGGTTCGTCGCCAGGTTCGTCGTTAGCGGCGTAACCGGGCCATGACAAATGTGTTCGTAGTTCAGGAGGTTGGCTTTCATTTTCTCGTTCTCTCACTCTCGCGTGCATACAGTTTTTCGGGCCCGGGTTCGTTGGCTTGAAACATAGAAATAACCGCAAATTTATCACATTCGCACATAATGGTAGTTTTGCTCTAATTTTAACTACCCGCCAAATGTAACCTGGTTACCCTTAAAAACCACCAATCATCAAAACCACCGTGTGGGCGCATTGTGTGTGTCTGAGGGGTTGCTCGCGCAGTGGTGACACATCGATCAAAATATTGAAAATTGGTTGCACACGTTGCAATTTCGGCTGCTTAATACCGAGCGGTCAATACACACATAAAAACTGAACACCGCTCACCGGGTCGGACGGTCGGACGGTGAAGTTATTTAATTTAGCAATCATTAATTTCTGCACACACTCTCTCTATGCCCGGAAGTTCGATGTGATTGGCGGAAATGAGACTTAATTATCGTACTAATGCGCAGCATTCTACATTTGCGCTCGGCTTTGGTTTTAGGGGTTGGATTTGAAAGGATTAGTTAATCAGGAAAAATGGAACCGGGGTAAAGCTGATTAATGGACTGCATAAAGTGAATAAAAGTGCTATTGTTTAGGTAGGATTAGAGAGGTTCGCATTATTCGAAATGCTTCGGTAGAAAATCGATATCGAATCGGTTATTAGGAGATTTGTCGCGTAGTGACCGGGTGGGGCGGCCCGGTGGTGTATACGATAACGGCGCCGGTCTTCACACGGCAGGACCGGGGTTCGAATCCCGGCGGGCCTCATCCCCGTACGCAGGACTGACTATCCAGCTACGGGTAAAACCAAGTCATAGAAAGCTAGCAATAGCAGGCCAAGCAGGTCAGTGAAGAAGAAGAAGAATCAAGTTTTTTGTTTGAACATTTTAGGTATTAAAAAGTTTTAAAAGATTGCTGTATCAAAAAGATATCTTGATGCTGAGGGCAAACGTTTGTCAGCTACATATTTATCTTTCTTTTTTTCTATTCTTGGAGAAAAATGAATGGAATTCGAATGTTTGTCAGTTTGATATGATATGATGCCCAATCCTCTTTCATTGCCTCCCTCCTTCTCCTCTGTGTTGATGCCCCATCGTTGTTGTCTATGATTCCTTTCTATGTACCTTCTCGTTCCCTTCATAATCGTCCCCCACTATACGTTCCTGCACGCCACACTGCAATTGGTCGTAAAGATCTTTTGTTGTGTGCGATGCGTGTGTTTAACTCTTCATCCCACCTGTTCGACTATAACCTCTCCTTATCATCTTTTCGTTCCCGCCTACATTCCGCTCCCTAGGTCCTGTCCTTTGATAATTTTTAGTTTATTTTTATTTTATTTATTTACGTATTGTCTGCCTGTTGGCTACACAAACGAACTTACAGTCTACTTAAATCTAATTAATGCTTAATTTAGAGAGAAGGAAGAGGAGTAGGGGGATAGAGAGAGGATCTTAACATGGTGCGGAACGATGGTAATGAGTGGTGGAAATCAAAAACATGAGACGAGGAATTAAACAAACGACCAACCGAAGTACGGCGTCTAGGAATCATAGAATGGGATGAAGCAGAGCAGAGAAGGAGCATCAATACAATCGACCAAGAGGGAAGCGACAAATAGGGTTTGGGAGTATGAACGACGGACCTCAAGAGAGCCAAGCCCCACCAGCCGACATCTAGACTTATAATCGGGCAGAGCGATAGAGGATCTATCAAGAATTTTGCCAACCGCAAACCTGGTGAAAGATCTCTGCACCCGCTCGATACGTTCCATATGGACCCGAGCCGTAGGAGACCATACTACTGAGCAATACTCCAGCAAAGACCTGACCATTGAACAGTATAGCGCTTTCAGACACAGAGGATCGGAAAAGACACGAACAATACGTTTAAGGATACCCAGTGTTTTAAGGCTCTTGCCACCGTAGAATCTATGTGGGGCACTAAGGTAAGGCCACTATCAAGCCATATCCCTAGGTCCTTGACCAGCGAAACTCGGTTGACCAGAACACGGTCCAGCACATAGGGATAAAGGAAAGGAGTGCGGGAACGGGTAAACGAGATGACTTGACACTTAACCGGACAAAGAGTGAGGGAGGGAGTGAGGGATAAGTTGGCCTATTAACTAAGGTTAGGGTTAGTTTTAGTCTTAAGTTTATTGTATAGTCGTAAGGCAAACAATGTAATACACGAAATTGATAGAAATTAAGCACAAAACTTTTTTATACTAATTTAAAGATTCTCCCAATAACATAAAAATAAAATAAATAAAAGCCCTTAATAACACTCATTTAAAGACCTCTGATGCTTTATTTTGTATGCAGGCTTTACTCTGTTCGGTGCAACTACGGCGTATTCGATGATTCCCTGATCCACAGCTTCTGTTTTTCACGCTTGTCTTTTAAATTCTAACTTAAACTTTCTTGAACATACCCGCTTTTTTCGTATGCTGGGCATGCTGTCTTGTCAAGGGAAAAAGCATACCCCGAAAGCAATCTCGCGCCGAGTATGCAAGACTATTTATTAAACATTCTTTTCCTTTCAATTACACCGCTGCTTGTTTGCCAAACGAAACAGCCTCATTGTCAACAGCATACAGCGCCGGAGAATGGAGCTAATTTGTAGCAGCAATGCGGCGAACGCGTCTCACGTCACACATTTAGC
This sequence comes from Anopheles maculatus, assembly GCA_002091835.1. NCBI lineage: Eukaryota > Metazoa > Arthropoda > Insecta > Diptera > Culicidae > Anopheles > Anopheles maculatus. The sequence continues at coordinate 269,667 of KZ061900.1, forward strand.
ACCCGTCGCCCTGCCAGCGGCACACTTTTCCGGCTTTCAATTTATCAGCTTTTGCTAAATGTTGTTGAAACTATTCTTTGCAACTTCTTTACACACGCCTTTACGCGCCTTGCAACAGCACCACGGCACCGTTAAATGAACTAAGTAATTTGGCGACACCGTTGCCGTTGTCACCATGCCCACATACACACTTACAGAGACTGCTGCTCGGTTGAAACGCGGGCTGGCACAGCTCCAGCCGTAGCCCGAGTTCAACCATCAGCGAGCCTGAGGCCTCGCCCGGTGAAGCGCAAAACATTGCAAATATCTTAATTTGTCTCCAGCGAACAGCAGCTGCAGACACCAAAGGAAGCAAAGTTTGAGTGCCGGCGCTCGGTACCGAAAATGTGTTCCGAAAAACCACTCGCATTAACGAGACCCATCGCAACGCGTTCGCCCTAACCCCCGATGGCCCCGGAACGGGTTGTGCCGGGAGCCCGCTCGAAAGCAGTCTTACATTCTTAAGCCGCATTTCGTGGGCTTGTGTCTTACGGTTGCCGGCAGCTTTAGCAACCCGACACATCTCTAGGCGGCCACCGAGCGGCAGCAATTCATTTACGCATGGAGACGCCTGGTGGCTGACGAAAAATGTCATACATTTACCGCTGGCTGGCTGGCAAACGCCCCTGAAACAAGGTTGCTTTGGGTCGTTAGCTACATGTTGAAGTTTGAACAAAAGCACCGGATCTATTTGCAGGTTGACGCCCGGTGAGCGTACTTTAATAGCGTGAATGCTGAGCTTCCAAAATAAATTCATACACCGGCGTACCGGCGTACCGGCATCGGAAAAACGAGCACGCTACAACGAAGCGGAAAGCCATTCGTTAAAGAGCGAGAGGCGCTGTTATTGTTGGGGAATTTTATTATTCAAATTATGACATTAAAACCACCCAAACAAAGCCTAAACCACCGCGATGAGCATGGGCAAGTGCAAAATGAAACCGTTGTACAGTCGCGAAACGAGCGCAGGAACGGTTTTCATCGGTTCCTCCCGTCGGCTAACCGTCACACATTAGCATCGCTCGTGCTGTCTCATGCACGGGCAACATAATCGTTCGTTACATAATGTCGTTAGTGCCGTCGTTATTGCGTTATGACACGCCCTTGGACGAGAGGGCCGCACGGCGCTATCTTGCCACGGCCAAACGTGCCACGTCAGAGATTCTGTCCCCAATCCGACGGTCGCCATTCGAGAGTTCGCCCCCGCAAACAGAGCGATAGAGGAAAATGGTGAGCTTTCTTTTGTGAGGGAAGGCATTTGTTTGCATCTTAACGAGCTGTGTGGGAAGATATTTGTGGGATTGTAGAATTGCTTATAAAATAAATACGGGAGTGAGTGGAGGCGTTGAAGATGGGCGTGAAGTGATGAGCAATTTGGCATAAATGTTTTTATTGAATTCAATTTAATGTTAAACACTATTCATCGATTGAGCAAAATTGTCGTTTTGCAAGCATTTTATAGAAGGGAAAAATGTTGAATGAAACTTCGTAAATAAACCTTTTTCCATGTATACCAAAGCTTATTTAAATTTTATTTCAAGCCACAGGGTGCTTTTATTTGGTCTCAGAGCAAAGCAGCTATAAATAAAAAAATTGGTCTAAAATCCATCCACAATTCATAAATGTATGACGCCTAAAGGTATGCAAATGTGCAAACACCATTATAGCCACAGATGAGATATAAAGAAATACTGTGAAAATAATTTCCTAACTTTCTGCCTTCAGGATCGGCTTAAAAAAGTAAACCCGAATTATGTGGATTGTATCCATGGGAATTTAAGGAACATTTAGAAAAATTGAAGCACAATTTAAAGCATTTTGATGTATAAAACTTAAAAGAAGTGCATCTAATAAGATCTAGTGGGCTGTGCTTAAGTTTTCAGCAAAATGTCACTTAACGTATCCCACGGGTACAAACTCGAAATGCATAATCCTCTGTCAACGTTGCGGTTTATGAGCTTCCGTTGACCTATTTCTTGTTCGACCATCAACGACAATTTCCGCACGTTGCTTTCACCCGAGCGAGCTAGGTAAATACTTATACATAACATCCATTACTTCGTTCCCGACCTCACTGAAAGGTAAAACTACTGACAGCGTAGTAACAGTGTCCTCCCATTTACGTTCGTTACCAACGACAATCGATGCAAACATCGTTTCTCGGCCTCGCGTATCCCTCCTGGCGCTGAGGATTGTAACTGTTTATCTTTGCGAATTGCAGCGAAATGGGTGTCTTGTTCCATCGCTTAGAAGGCCAGTGCGACCACCAGTTGCCGAAATGGTTGTGTTTCTAACGCACGAAATACACTCGCACTGTTGTAAACACCAGCCGAGACTAGCAATATATAAGAAAAAACGCTGCAAAATATTGTCTTCTCGAGCGCGGTAGATGTTGATTTTGCTTCGATTGCTTGATCGCTCACGGAGCTGTGAGTCTGTTTGTGTGTGTGTTTTTGTTGTGTCCTCCCGAATTTTCCTCCCATTCGGTTTTCGGCGAAAGCAAGCTCAAGTACGGATGGCGTGTTGCGGTGTGCATACATCTCGGCGCTTCTGGCTTTCTTCGTACACTACGTTACGTGGCGTTCGCTTTGCTTACGACCGAAATTTCAATCTCGCGCACTGTTTTTGAAGCGTTTGTACGTTCCGGATTCGTGCCCTTCGGTTCGTGTTTCTATGGATGTTTATTTACGGAGTACCGGGCTAGGCTTAAAACCAACCACCAGGGACGTCACTGGGACGTTCGCCATCAAACCATCGAACCGTCGAGCGTGGCTATTTGTTTCTATCGTCTTCCGTCCATGTCCGGGGGGGGGGGGGGGGTTTCTTTTCCGACCCCAGGGAGAAGCTGATAATTTGTGTGTTCCGTGGCACTTTTCCGCGAAAATGCTTCCATTCCCTCTTCCACAGCTCGAGGAAACCGATTTTATGTTTTTTTATTCCTCAGAATTAGAGTCCTTTTACAACCTGGCTCAGAGGAAGAGGTTGAGATGTCGTCCTTGAAGGAAAAACAATATACAAAACGCGAGAAAAAAAAGAAACAGCAACAGTACCTTCCTCGTAAAGCCTCCCCATACGTCTCGGCGATTAGATCTTGCTGAAATCCACGAAATGTGGAATCAAATTCTACCGCCGTTCGGTTCATGTTACGGGCCGTGCGATGGTGTACGGTGGTGGTTGTGTTTTCGGTTGTGTTCGGTGATGTGGAAATCGTATTATGTGGATGATGAAATTGAAATATGTTTGCTGTAAACCCGCAAACATCCACACAAACCTCACGCGTACCTGCTCCACCCAAAGCGAAAGGGAAGACGCTTCACGCACATACACACATCCTGGTGAGGCCCGAATTCGGCTGCGGCAAAGCAATTTTCCGTCACGCGGGCTAAGATGATTTATAAACTGTGTGCCTGCGTTTACGGTCGCCGACAGAAGCGGTGATGAGTGGTTGTGGTTGTGGGACGGCTGGGGCGGCTGACGACAAGGCGGCAAGGAACGGTGCGGGAGCAGAAGTTGAATGTGTGAACATTAGCGCTGTGTGACAACGTTTTATCCTTTGCCTAAGAAAATATCCTTCTGAAGGGTCTTGTTTGGGCAAGGAATTTGTGGCAGTGTTAAGGGTTTTTGGGGTTCGTATCTGGGTGGGCGAAGTTTCTTGTCTTAGGCGAGTGTGTTCATGTTTGAGCATTGCGCCGAGAAGGGGGCGAGACATTTGAGCTACAGGATCGCTTACAGACGTACCATAGGCATGAGAACCAACATTCCATTTTTAGTAACAATCTCTCATCCTTTTCCCACCGTGTTATGGGCCGTAAGGAAGGAGACATATTGTTTAATTGCGAAGCAGCACGCCAGTAAGCTTATACACCGGGCCCACACAAACACACACGCAAACCCATTTCGGTGTCTTGATTAGTTGGTCGTAAAATAAGGTTCAGATTTCTTGTGGATCAACTCGTTGGTTTATTGCTTGGTAGGCGAGCAGCAACTTCCGGAATAACGATTAAAGTTCCGATTAAGCAATCAAGATATGTTTGTGTTGAAGTTGCCTTTGTTTTTCAATTACATCATGCGGGATCCAGATATAAGCAAAAAGAATTTATTTTAATATTTATTTTGCCAAGAATAGGGGCGGAAACCGTTTTATAACTTTTGAGAACCTCGGCTTACTACACGATCTAAAACATTTTGAAAAATGAAACTCTGCAGAGTGTAAGTAAAAGAAACAACCCAAATTTGCATACTTTCAGGCGCATAAGCCTAAGACGACATTTTAACGGAAAGTAGCAGTTTGACAGCAGCAATAAGTTTTATTCTTAAAAATCCATAAGGCTTAATGTGCTTGACAACTTCTAACACAATATTCCATCCCGATGTCTTGAAAAACACAAGGAAAATCGAATTCTTGATAGCTTTCTGACATTGTTTTGAAGATCTTTGCACTTAGGTACAATAAAACGTACAACCGAAACCCCAATTCGTACGACACAAATTTACATCCACAACCCAGCTTACAGATCTTTCAAAAAGACTCATATTCACTGCACTGGAAGACAAATGATAGTTTCCGCCCAAAAGAAACAACCAACAACTGCATCCGATTCCTGGCCCAATGAAGTTTGCTTACGCAAGATAAACAATATCAGCTTTACTAACGACTGCGGCCTACAGAAACTGGAACAGTGTTGTGTCGTCGGCTTTGGATCCGCTTACACGCTCGTACTGTCTCGCCATGATTCACCCAACCGGTACTGTCAAAATATGGCAACATTTCAATCCAAGCTACCAAAAATCCGAATGTTTTACAAAACCGTATCATGTCGACAAGGTGTATACGTCCAAACCGCACCACCGTTGAATGTGATATCTTGAGCTCTGGTCGTACACTGTTTGATGCATCCGGCGATGGGTTCGGTAGGAGTTTTTCGGTTGCAGTCTCTCGTTACTCGACCGAACACTGAGCACCAAAGCGAAGGCCTTATTCGCATACACACGCACACGCTGGAGACAGTGCCGGGTGACTGTGTCTTGCGATGCTTTGATATCCTGTTTCTCGTAACGCCCAGCTCATCACTCTGTAAGTGTGCAGTGCGTCCTTCACCGACCCCTTTTTTTCCCGCCAGTCCAGTCCTCAGGGGGATCCGAAGCTACTTTTTTTTTGCTGGCTAGTGCTCCTACAAGTGCGGTGCGGTGTTGCTGCAGCGTATGATGGCATTTGCATTCCGCAGGATCCAGTGCAGTACAAACATACGACGGCACGATGCACGCTCGCCTAATGGGTCCCTCGAGAAGAGTATCCTTTTTCATGCGCTTTCCCCAGGCTTCCCTTTCCAAACTCCGTCCCTCGTCACCGTTCGGGCCAGGGAGCCCGTAGCAAATTCTCCTCAATTAATGTCTACCCAGGCCACCGGCCTATGCTCTCCAACCACCCGGCATGACCCCGGTTTCCGACACCAAGATTCACCATCCGGAGAAAACGCATTTGCATACATGCCAGGACCGTTAGCTTTCCATTTGTTATGTTCCGCCTTCTTCCCCAGCAACCCTCCGGGGCAACTTCCCCCCGTTCTCACCGAATGGGACGTGCAGTGAATGCACCGCAGTCGTGCGCTGGATTGCTGTCTCTGGAGGTCACCGGAGCACGAGATGTGAGCAGAGAGACGGAGAACGGTCCCATTAGGGTCTCCAAATTTCGTACCGGGACATGCAATCGTTTCATTCGATTCCGCTACCAGGGTTGGCTAGTGGGTGCAGGACGAGCAATAGTCTATTGCTTCATTATTTACTCACGCTTGGCACGCATTCGAGGCTGGTGCATCGCTGGGTGGGACGATACGAAAAAGTGGGCCTCCGTTTTCCACATTCCCGTGCGCCATATTGGTAAGGGTCGTCTCGTTCTGGGGGGGTTTTTTTTCCTGTGAGTGTGTGTGCAATTTCTCTGGTGCCATTCGACGATACGCTCGTTTTCACACTGCTCTTAGAATCATTGATGATTGCATTCAGCAAATTTTTTTTCGTTTCTTTCGTTTTCTGCCTTCACCCGTTCCCATTGTTGCACCGGCTGCATCGTCTGTTCGTGCGACTGCGGGAAAGGAAAAGGATGGCAAATAAAACGATTGAAAGACCGGTAATGCTAGCAGCTTGCATACATGCCGGCGCTGATTCGGGTTATTGGTGGTGCTTGGTGGTGATATTGCGAAATCCATGCGTCGTTTGTCGAGCAAGTGTCGCCCACTTAAGACCGCCCCGGCACTGGCTGGCGTGCATCCCGATGCGCACCGATGCATTAGATTGCATGTTGCAGTCGGTGAGCGAGCGAGATGTTAAGTAGATTGCAATTGAAAAGTGATATGTACCAGGGCGGGCTGCCGTTGACGATATGGCTTAACGGGGTGTGTGAAATTTTATTTTTCCAAACACTTGTTTTTCGGCAGCTTATCACGAGGTGATGATTATCGTGATCCGGTGTTGTTTGCTGCTTACGTAACAAAATCTGGACTTATTTATCGAATTCGCTACACTTCTCCATCTTGTATTTATTTTCTCCTGTCCCCACCAAACACTCATAAGCGGATCAGTGTGGAGGAAAAGTGTGATACAAAAAAAAAGCTTTCCAAACTGACAATCCGGGATTGACTTTCGCCCTCGCCCCACAAAACCGTTCCAAAATTAATCGATTTATTGCCAAACAGTCCCCGGCTCCACTGTACGCTGATGGAACTTTTAACGGAAATCTATCATTCGGGCGTTGCTTTGGGGCGTGCTTTTTATCGGGTGCGTATGTGTGTGTGTGTGTGTGTGTGTGTGTGTGGATTTTGTCAATGATCGTCATGGGAAACGTTTTTCAATTCCCAACGCGTGTCGTATTTCGCTTCCGGCCATGGCCGACACCATTCGCTTAACATTTTGACCACATTTTAGGGACACACGGACAAAGTGCAAAGCTCAAGCTGTAAAAGTTTCCCCACCGTACGCCATCGCACTCGTTGCTTTCCTTTTCCCCCATCAAACACACACACACACATACACATGCACGATAGAAATGGCACCCAGAAGCAGCAAAACCACTAAAACGGATCAAATGCGATAATGTATTTTTTAGATTTTTGGACGCTGCGCTACGGGCTGGCGTGCATCCCGATGCGCACCGATGCATTAGATTGCATGTTGCAGTCGGTGAGCGAGCGAGATGTTAAGTAGATTGCAATTGAAAAGTGATATGTACCAGGGCGGGCTGCCGTTGACGATATGGCTTAACGGGGTGTGTGAAATTTTATTTTTCCAAACACTTGTTTTTCGGCAGCTTATCACGAGGTGATGATTATCGTGATCCGGTGTTGTTTGCTGCTTACGTAACAAAATCTGGACTTATTTCTCGAATTCGCTACACTTCTCCATCTTGTATTTATTTTCTCCTGTCCCCACCAAACACTCATAAGCGGATCAGTGTGGAGGAAAAGTGTGATACAAAAAAAAAGCTTTCCAAACTGACAATCCGGGATTGACTTTCGCCCTCGCCCCACAAAACCGTTCCAAAATTAATCGATTTATTGCCAAACAGTCCCCGGCTCCACTGTACGCTGATGGAACTTTTAACGGAAATCTATCATTCGGGCGTTGCTTTGGGGCGTGCTTTTTATCGGGTGCGTATGTGTGTGTGTGTGTGTGTGTGTGTGTGTGGATTTTGTCAATGATCGTCATGGGAAACGTTTTTCAATTCCCAACGCGTGTCGTATTTCGCTTCCGGCCATGGCCGACACCATTCGCTTAACATTTTGACCACATTTTAGGGACACACGGACAAAGTGCAAAGCTCAAGCTGTAAAAGTTTCCCCACCGTACGCCATCGCACTCGTTGCTTTCCTTTTCCCCCATCAAACACACACACACACATACACATGCACGATAGAAATGGCACCCAGAAGCAGCAAAACCACTAAAACGGATCAAATGCGATAATGTATTTTTTAGATTTTTGGACGCTGCGCTACGCAACGTTTCGAACCGATCCGAGGGCTGTGGTTTCGTTCGCTTCAGTGTTTCGCCTGGCGTATTGCGTGCGAGGTGTAAAACAGTTCGCTGCCAGTAAATGGTACCTTCCAACGGCCTGGTGGCATAGGTGAGCCGTGGTGGTTGAGGTGGCAAACTGTGCGAAAAGGAATAGAAGTAACATTGCTATCCCTTGGTGTGCGGGAGATGTAGCTCCGGGCAAACATTCTTGTGAGAACGAAATGGTGTCTTAACAGCGGGAATGGTTTTTAACGCCCCATCATCATCGGCTCATGGTCATGGTTCATCGCCTTCGGTCACACTTACAAGCGGGCGGAAGAGAATCAGGCTCCGGTTTCCGGTTAGACTGTGGTCCATGTGAAGATTTTTGGTGTCAAAAGTACCAGTTTTTTTTATTTTTGTTTTAAATTTTTTAAATTAAAAACAAAGAAAGAGCATTGTTTAACAAACATCAAATAATATAAAAAGAAAACTATATTGCTGCTAAAATGTTAAAAATTCTTTCAAAAAACAACTTCCACACATTTAACTAGCGTACCATTAAAAAAATCTTATTTTTAACTAAATGTGACAAATTAAAACTATCAACAAAATGGACAGATCGCAGCCTCAGCTTGCTATCCATACAGAAAAAAAGACGCACCCACCGTTCGCACCATCGTACTACAATCTCGTGGTGAAAACGCCTGCCATCACGATGCCGGCCGTTAGGTGAAGAGGTCTCGCGCAAACAACCGGAATCAATTGGATTAAGTGTTTTATGGGTTAATCGATTTTAAAATAGAAACTTGTCCGAACAGCCCACAGCAGGGACCGAAGTTCGTCTTGTGGCGCCGGCTCGGCAAGATGGATGCCGGAATTGCAATTTGGAGCATCTTCAGCCACCGTCAGATTCAGCACACTGGTGCTGCTGCTCCTGCTGCTGGTGGATAAGCGCATGTGTGTGTGTGTGTGGGATGTGGCATTGATTGATTTCCTCACACCCGTTACCGTTTGTCGTCTCTCCCGAACGCAATCAACAATATATCGGACGCGTTTGTGCCATTTCCCAATCCCACAGATGATGGCACTTGGACGGGAATGTTTAAACCCTGTTCGCTGCCTTCCATTCCTACCCATTTCCCACATACCCACACACACACACACACCCTTCTTATGGTGGCATTGTTGTTGTCGTTGTTTGCTCATCTGCCTATCCGATCGATCGGCCATTTGGCACCAGCCTCTTTCGTACGGATAATTGGATGGATTTCTTCTTTTCCGGAAAATGATTCAATAAATTGTATGATGATTGAAATGATTGTCGCTGCAATTTTCATCACATCAACCGTCACGAACGGATGGTGCACAAAAAAAAACTCCCACTCTCACATACACACACACACATACCACCAATGGGTCTCTGCGCTGGGGACGAAGCAGCCAGGATGTGCCAGAAGATCGAGAATTGAATTACAGTTCTCGTGATGCAGTTTGGCGTCCGGCTTTACGTTGCTGTCGAAGGGTTTTATTGGATTTCACATTCACATTTTCCGTGGGGTGAACAAATGCCCGCTCGAACAGTGCCGAGAGGTTTATATTTTACTTCATGATGAATGTGTGCCCGGTAGATTATTTATGTGGAGTTTTAAAAAATGGTTCTCGTGAACTGGCAAGCTATTATGTGCAGTTGCTATAATTATGGCACCTCGGTGCTATGAACGAAATGATTCGATGATTGAATGGAAAACGCACTTTCATGCTGTTAATTTTGAGACTGAGGCTTCCAACTAAACGAATGGTAACGTAAACAAGCAGTTTTGTTATTTACCATCCCTTCAGAATGATGTGTTTTAATAAAACTTTGCTACGCCTTAAAACCGTTCCCAACGGAGGCCGCATATCATCGTCAGTTTATTTCCTTTTTACCTTCACCGATTTAAAACCCCATTTTCAAAAGGCATTCATGTTCTAAGGTCTCCGCCCCGCCTCACCCGACGTATCATTTTCATCGACACCCAAAAGCACCCAACAAATCTGCCCAAACAACCGTTTATTTAAAAAGCAATCCGAATGAATGCAAACAGCACCACTGTTTGGCGATGCTTGGTTATTTTTCCTTTCGCTTCCATGCCCCTGTTGGCAGGACACGGAGACGTATCACATTCCTGGTTGACCCAGTGACAATCCTTTTCCGTAGTGGGGAAAATCAAATCCCACCCTATACCCCCTCCCCCCCCCACCCGCTTGGCGAGTTTTTGTTCCCCTGCATTTCGTCCAATCATTCAAATCAATCCGGATCCGGGCGTTATTTATTATCTAGTGCCGTGGGTTACACCGTCCCTCCCGCGTTCCGTTTGCCGCCTCCGCCCACCACGCTAAACAGAAGGCAGACATTATCGCCCCACAGAGCAGTTCGCTTGTCAATCAAGTGGCCGGCGATAATGATACAGCCATAATGACGTCGATAGCGGTGGAGGGAGCTTAGCGCGCAATGGGCCGCTTGCTGCTGCTGCTGCTGCTATTATTACTTCTAGCCCTTGCAAAAACCCGTGCACCGATTGACATGATCTTTTAGAAGCTACTTGTGGGCGCATGACAACGCGTTAGTGTGTATCGTTCTTTTTCCTATGCCTGTTGTAAGAACCTGCCAGACTCTTGAATGAATGATTCGGCAGGGAATTGCAGGACTCAAATCTTATTTTTTATCCACCCAACAAGCAACACTTTTCCTTTTCTTCCTTTCAGCGCCAAAAAAAAACTAACATTCTCCATTTGCTCTCGTTGTCGTGCTCTCTCTCTCTCGCAAAACGAGAGACATCAACGCTAGCAACGGCGACGAACCTTGTTTTTTGGCGAACAAAAAAGCTTACAACGAACGACGCGCGCGCGCGCTTGTGAGACAGAAGTGCAATGAACCGCGCCACACATTTCGCCAAGAATATATCCCTCACGGGATCGGTTCTCGCGATGGACAATGGTCTGGCGAACAAAAGAGATGAAAAGAGTGCATACACACAGAAGCGCGCACCGAGCGACGAACCGGACCGAATTGTTTCAAGGTTGAGACGGTTTTCATTTTTATAGCAATCCAGCGGGAATCTGCAACAAGACGGCTAAAAACCAGTGGCCGGAACTTGTAGCACTGTAGGGAAGTGGTCAAATTTCAAACGCGGCACTATTTAAGATTGATCATGCTTTTTTGAGGTGCTGCTTTTTTTTGACAACAACTGCCTGAACTATAGTACCGACAGTTTTGCTCCTGGTGCCCTGTAATAGTTAAATTGGTTGTAAATTAAGAGCCCCGGTTTTGCTCTCTTTTTTATTCATATAGAACGGCCTGGCCGTATTGCTGGTGAAATTTTTTCATAACTATCGAAAGTGTAAAAGTCGTCCTTTGAAGCCGTAGATGGTCTGGTAACCTTCTTTTGACCCAATTCTTCAAAGTACTTGGTGTTTCATTTTCTTGGGGTATGTTGGCACTTCCAATTATCGCTTAACATCTTCGCAGGCTCAACATCTCTTATGGAATCTCCTTATGATATTTTTCAATTGTGGTCGGCTGAATATAAATTACCTGTTAATCTTTTCTCATCACGATGGTGCAATGGCGATCTCTGAAGCGCCCCCTATATGTCGGAAATCGATCTTAGTTTTGATATTGCCTTCTAGATCTGTTGGGATCTAGATCTGGGTGTGATTATCGACTTTTTTGCATAAGTTTTAACGGCGATCTAGCAGCCTTAACAACAGTGCGTTAACTCTGTGTATGTGGTATAAGCTTCCAATCAATAAATCTCGTTAAATTGATAGCAGGCAAGCAATTTTTCGTTGCCGTCTTTTAATTCAACCAGCAATCAGAATAATAGTTTTCTATCTCTTATCTTTTGTGTGAAAATCTATGTGAAATTGTATGAACTTTACCTTGATAAACAGATTCTTTCCTTTGGCGATGATTCTTGCTCAGTTTTTTCTTGCTGACATTTTCCTGAGATTGCTTTGAGCTTTTATAATTAGCTTCTTTTTTTCTATCGTCAATGTGTTCTGTTTATAAGCTCTCATAACCTTGCAAAAACTGGTTTTTATTGCAATCTCTGACTGTGATATCTTTCTATCAAAGGAACTACCAAAGATCATAAAACAAGCCTTCAAAACAGTCAGTTCTAGCTCCACTACTGTCATTCGAGGCTGAACAAGAATCAGTTAATCCTTCTTTTTTAAGTATTTTTATTTTAACGTTGTTGCTGTCTTATCAAAGAATGACGTCTTTAAAACCAAAATTAATGTAAAAATTAAGAGCCCCAATCATGCATCTTTCAGCTTAAAATACCTTCACCACTCTTGGATGCAGTTTTATACTACGGACAATGCATTTGCACGATGGAAATGGATAATCCTTTACCTTCCATTATGGAAGCTATATTTTAATTCGTATTTTCCCTTACCCATCTCCTGACAACTACCCTTCCAGCATCCATGGATCGATGCCAATTCTGATCGCATCACTTTCCGGCGTCGCTTCACCCCTACATCACCTTCACCCCGACTGACTTCGATTCGATTTGCATGAACACATCCATTACGAACCATTATGCTGCTCCCGCCCTAAGATCCCGAGGTCTCAAATATGGCGCATCAATGAACACGAAATCGAAAATCGATCCTAGGCGATTGTCGTGGACCAAAACGTAGAAAAAAAAAAACACACACTCACCAGCTCACCGTGTGACCCTCCCAACCCATCGGTGGCAATCGTTCGCCGCAGGGATAAGCTGCCAAGAAAAGCGGCTCGTCTCGCTTTGGCCTGCCAACCAAGCCAAGCATCGTATAGTGAACTGAACAATGAATAACTGCGTCTAGCTTTGACATCTAATGCATAACAGCATTATTTGAATCAGTGTGCGAAAAATTTGAATAATTTATGGCATACATTAGCTTATCCGTTACACTTGCGTGTCATATCGTGGCGTTTGCGGTGTCCCGGGAGGGCAACCGGGCAGATGGGTTTGGGACACGGAGGGACGAGGGCATTACGGTAAGAAGACTAACGCCTTCTGCACAATATTTTGTACAAAAGGCAGCCGAAAGGATTCCGTATCGGGCCCGGGTACGTACCGGGCAAACGTAACGAGGCCATTATTTCTCCGAAAAAGCACTTTTCTCACTGCGCCTATAGCGTCCTTGACGCTGCACTAACTGGAACACGGGGGGAGGGGGTTAAAAGCGCAATGGCAAGTGAAGGGGGAAAGAAGCTTGCTCGGGCTTGTGAGGAATGTTTCGGGCTGGAATTCGAGTCAACCATTGCCAAACCGATCCAGCTGTCATGTGTCCTCTTGCTTCCGTGCGGCAACTTTATATCCATCCGTGGTCGTCGTCGTTTGGCTGGACTGGCTCACAAAAGGTTGCTGCACACACACACACACTCACAAACGGGAAAATTGTTGCGGTGCTGCGTCACGGAATGCTGCAGCCTTTTGCCAAGGTTCGATGCGATGCGAGGTAAAGTCTGCAAAAAAAAATTGCCAGGAATGGCTAGGACCTCAGTTTTCAAACACAACTAGAGTACTTTACGTACGTACGGCGCTGTAAAGCCTTGGCCAACCTCAACATAAAGGGTGTTAGTGCGTGGCTTTGTGTGGGATTGTCTCCAAGCCTGTGTGTCTGTGAGTGTGTTTCCTTTGACTTTTCCTCCTTCCCTTTCTTTCCCCTCTCCATGTCTTCTTTTACTGTGCATTTGGCTGAAGTTCACTAAGGGGAGAGATTTTGCAAAGCGGATTTCGCCAACAGCACAGCCACGTTCGGCTCATAAAACGCCTACTACCATGGCAATGGCCTCCCGGGTGTGACTACAAACGAGCCCATGCTATGTGTCATATCCACACACCCACACACACACACACATCAACGATATCAGCTCGTCTGCACACTCAGCTCTACGAACGGATTACAAAAAAAGACCGAACGAAAATCGGGAGTGTCTGCTCCCGGGGCAGTTTCCTGCCGAGCGCCGAGCGTTCGCGGAAAAGAAAATCCTTCCATTTGGAATGCAATCACGAAATTTTCTCGCACTGACAGTGAGGTTGAGTGTTGACGTGTCTCAACATTTACGAGAAGCAGCCGCAGCCCGTTTCACCAGGTCCAGCGTTTTCCGGTTCCTTCGTCCATGTTTCGCCGACTGTGCGTGATGTATTTATTTTCCATTTATGACAATCGATCGATGAACTCTGAGCAATGAGCAAACGAGCGACGTGGCTGCTAACACGCACCAAGCACCGGGACGGATCAACGGATTGATCCTTTTTGTGTGACATTTATTTTCCATAGTCCTAGCCTGGAGCTCAACTGCACCTTTCTCTCGGTGCGTCCACACTCCGCTGGTTACCTTTTGCCAATTTCGTTCGGCTCAGATTTCATCCGGACAAAAGGACGCCCAAATCCATAATCATAACAATAGTCATCAGCATCAGGCTGCCATCATTGTACTTGCCGGCAAATCGACCTATACCTAGACCGGCGATCGATGCTGAAGGACAAAAGTACTTTAATGGAATCGTAACGGCTCATTTCGACCAACATCCAGCGATGTACAGGTACAGGTGGTTGGTTGAGTCCCTCACGGACACACGCACGCAAAAAACCCCCAGACATGGAAACACGTAGTCGAAGGTAAAGTACCTTGTTAACTGGCTGGCTAAACGAACGCTATTGCCAGATGAGTGTAGCGATGAAATTCTTACGACGGTCGTGCGTGACAGAGCACGATAATGAATGCATTCAATGAGGGCTCGCGCACATACACGTGTAGATTCCGCTCATTTGCCGGGATTGATTTCATTTGCCTCAATTTGTAACCCACTGTTATGCGTAAACGGTTTGCTACGAATCCATTACAGATATTAATTTCCCCCTGTTCGGAATAGGGAAGCATCTGTGTATGATGAACGTTTTGGAGTGGATCTACGAGATGAAAATTGTTTCGTAGAATTTTTTGAACGTTAGCAGGAAGTATTTGAACATTACTATGAAGATCTGATTTGAGCAATAAGAACAGTGTCTAATGCAGACATGTCAAACATACTGTAGGCCAGCATTGGAGTCCTGGTAATTTCAACCAACAAAGAAATATTGCAACAGTGGACTTTTTCTATCTTTTACGGCTTTCTACATTCATGTTGTTGAAACATGCTAGTGGTAGATTAGACTTTAATTTATATAAAGTGTCTTTCCAAAGTATTTTCAAGAATTATTTCATCCAAAAACGTATGCAGAATCTGCTTGGCTAAACAACAATGCACCAAACTGGTACTCAAGATCTCCTTAAAAACAACAAGTCAAAATGAATCTGACATTACAGGTCCTAACCATGAGGATATAAGCGAGTTTGGCGCTCCATATTATTCTCTGTATTTTAATCAACTCTTGTAGTCTCAGCTTCACGAAACTTGTCAAAGTTCTTGAGAGTTCTCACAAAAGAATTGTTCGAAGAAAGTGTATTCTGTTTTTATTATATCCTCAGGTTTATCTAAGATTTCTGAGCATCATGTAGGTAGTAAAATGTATAGCAGCTTGATACTTCACCGAAAACGAAACACTTTTACAACACGTACGCTAACTCTATATTACTGCTGTTAAGGATTCCGCTGAAAACCACCTACATGTAGAGCAAGTTTCAAGAACCGCTTGATTGTTGAAGATAATTACACTCCGCCTGTAGCCTTGGGAATCCCGAATAATCCATCAGTACAAGTTAAGAAAATATGGTGAACGCTACAGAAACTCTAATGCAAGGTCTAATCGCATGAATTCGAACCACCGATTAATACAAGAGCGTGAAAAATATTTACTAAATCTAAGCCTAACAAAAGATAAGTAAATTTTTCGCTTTTCCGAGGCTACAAATGTTTTATCCCTGAAGTTATGCAACTTGCAAAGAATGCTAAACCTATTTGCATAATTTGTGCTGAAACGGAATATCTGGAAGGGTTTTTGCGAAGACTGTTATCACAAATTTATAGCAATCTTTTCCAACTTCAAAATACAGTCTCATTACTTGGTCTGTTAAACAAAAGGAAAATGAATTTATTTTGTGAAGCATATAAACACACACAAACATTCTTCAAAATATCTTCTTGCACCTGATTGCGCAAATCAAAGCAAATTCTAGCTGTTGCTGATGAAGGACATTTCTCGTTACAGAAAACAACCGACGACTACTTAATCACTCAACACCGACGACAAGCCTGGCAACGACAAATTACAATCGGTAAGTGTATGGAACCAGTTTACAGAGCGTGTGTATGTGCGTCTTACGTCTTCGTTCAATCCACTTGCGATTTCTTTCCCGTTTCCAAGCACACACTTCACGACGAGATGATTTTGCATTTGACGCATTCAATGTAATATGTTACACAAATTATCTCCAAAAAACATGAAAGGCGACGATGGGGGTAGCAGGCCCACACCGAGTGCCACATTCTTCTGGCAGGCGGCAAAAACGCAGGTCGCACTTTGATTGGCACACTTCATCAACCACCAGGGCTGCCGGGTTCTCGGGAACGTCGCTTTCGCAATGGTGCCGATTCTGACGCTAAGAATCCGACGGCAATGACGGCATTCCACTCTCGCCACTCAGCTATGGGCTGCTCGGATGGAAATGACAACATAATGGCACTCTAAATTGGCTCTTTCACGCATCGAAGAAAAGGAGCGTCACACGGGCGCTGAATGTGTCCGGGGTGCTCGGGGAAAATTGTGTTCGTTGGTGACAATTTTGAACTCCTGACAGACGGAGCTATCGATGCGGGGAAGGCGTTGCCGAGGTGAGTGCGGGAACCACGGCACTGCGCTCGCCTGGGAAGAAAGAGTAAATTGATTGATAAATGAATCTAATGGATGCTGTGTGCGTCACCGGAGCTGGCTGCCTTGTGTCGTGTGTGTCTCGCCAGCACGTACTTTGCATATGCAAATATGAAGGACTCCGGGTTCGTGCCACAAGAAAGATGTTGTTTTATGCTTTCCCATTCGTAAGAAAAAATGTTGCACCGCTCCGGACGCCATCCTTGGCTATGGAGCGAAATAGATGGAATTGGTTGTTTTTCCTCCCAAGGGTTGGTGTTTTCTTGTTGTTGTTTTTTTTTTGTTGCTAGCACGAAAAGCCATAAATCACCCGCAAGTAAAATGGGAACAGGAGTCCGACTTTTTTCCCAAGGCCACCACCACCAACACACCAGTGTTACAGATAAGCAAACGGGGTAAAACCGTTTCCACCTCAAAACTTTGAACCCGGAAAAAGCCTATCCCAATCGAATTGATCATAGCTGATATGTGGCCGGTCTAGCTGGAGGAGAAAAAAGCTTTGTAACCAGTGGGAAAAAACAGTAACTGGACGAAAAAAGTAGTCCTCCCATTCGCTCAACCCATTCGATGGTGTGCATTGTTTTTGTTTGTTTGGGACGGGTTTTGTTTTCCACGCCCGCTGGCTGCTGGCGTACACAAACTGAATTTTCTTTTCCACCACTTTGTGTTTCTGTTTTCTTTTACGTGTCCGTTTCGTTCGTGTGTTTGTGTGTGTGTGCGCGTGCGTGGATGTATGCGTGTTTCCAGTGGGAATTGATGAAGAAGCCCACCGCCAGAAGTGATTTATCTGGTGCCAAATGGCGCATGTTTTGTCCACTTTACCACCGATAAAACAACAATGCGTACAAACAAAGCGGGCAACATTTTACAGCTGTACTCGTGGTTTTTTTTTCTTAAAGCCGATATTTACCATCCAATGAAAAGGAAAAAAACGCAACTCCAACATTCTCGTCTCACTCACTCTCTGTTTCGTGCTTTCGTGCTGTGTTTATTCTAACGGTTCGGGAAAAGGCGACGGTTCGGTTGGTTTTGGTGGTGCGAAAGGCTATTGCCAGAAGCCAATTAAGGATTGCTGACTTTACAAACGCTGGAACGTCCGGAAAGTGTGGAGCTCATTCGAGAGAAGCTGGGGGGAAAAACAGACCTCAGCCCATGAAAACATTTTCCCAGCGCAAACCGTCCGAATGATGCGCTGGCGGCGTGTCATAGCAAAAGGTTTGATGTAGTGCAATTTTACCCATAAGCGTTATTTACTGTTTGTAAAGCAAATTGTTGCTACAGCAAGTGAAGTGGTTTGGCCATTTAAATGGAATCGAAACAAACAAACCGACACGTTGGAATGGGTGCTGGAGACCCCGCGCTAAAGTGCTGGAGACGATTTGGTGTTTAAAGTGGTGTGCGAGTTTCGACGAATCAAACGCGATTCTAGCTAAATTTGGAAGGATAAAGACACAATTAAACAAATTTGCTGTGGATTTAAATGTTTAAATTAAACTTGACTTATTTTAATCTTGCATGAACTCTAGGAAACTATGATTAGGTTATAGACAAATTACAAAAATACATTTTTTTTAAATTGGTTGGGAGGCATTTCCTTCTCCGAACCGTGAAAGGGCACCTTATTCCGGGTGTGCTCGTTTGTTACGATGTGAGGTGTTGCGTCATCCTAAATTCGAGGGTCAGTTCATGGCTGGAGTCTGTATCGGACACCTTATCCCGGGTGTAATCGAATGCTTCGTTGCCAAGTATTCCAAAATCAGTATGCGATGTCCAGATTCAAGCGGGGGTCTTTACCATAGTCCATGACGAGCGTGCGTTCGTAGCTGGAAGCGCTACATGAGGCCTCCTTGTCCGTTCTCGCTGCTTTGCCTGTCGATTTCAATATGCTTAGAAAAGTATCAATTTTGTGTATAGCAATTATATTTATTTTTTTATATCTTATCGCTACAACAGCCTTGTCCACGTTTGCAAACAAGTTAAAAGTTTAGTCTACCTTCAATTTTAAGACGCACGTACTTTTAATGTAACAGTTTGTTGTAACATTTTTAAAATAAAAGCATTTTTCTTGCAACGAATCGAGAGTATAAAAGCCGCTCCACACGAAGCGCAAATCCAAGCGCAACTACGATTTTGCGAACAAAATGCTGTCAAATTCGTATGGTATGACATTACTGCCAGCCTTCGCGTTTTAGTTTGCAATCTAGTTTGCGCTTCGTCTACGATACGAATTTGACAGCATTTTGTTCGCAAAATCGTAGTTGCGCTTGGATTTGCGCTTCGTGTGGAGCGGCTTTAAAGCTCTGAAATACTTCTTCTTTCTTGGCCCAACGACTTCTTAGGTCATGCCTGCCATTTTTGGCTTACTAGACTCATTGTTACCGCATAGTAGGATAGTAAGTCCTCTCTATGGAGGAACGGCCCAGATGAGACTTGAAGCCTGGTCCTGTCGTGCTCTGAAATACTTATATATTTTAAAACTGTACGTTAATTTAACTAAGGTTTAAAACATTTGATTCTAAGCGGTATTTTTATTGTACAAATTTTATTTTATTCAAATATATTTTGTTTGCAAAATCATCTTCATGATTACAAATGCCCTCAGGTTAGACGTCCAACTATATTGGAAGATTAAACCTTAAACACTTTACAAAATTTTATTCCTCATGATTTGTTGTTTTAACATTAGGTTCTGTTTTCGGAAAACTTGATTTTTTTCACTCTTTTCTTAAAGTTGATCCGTTTTAGCATTTTGTTTTGTTAGGACGTACCATCTCAAGCCATTCATTTGAAATTCATCACCTGTAACAAGCACCTAATCTGTACATTCCAAGGTGCAAACAAAATTTCTCACCTCTCCGCTCTCGACATGCACATACCCATGCATACACGTACGCCCGTTAATATGTCAATCACACTCCGACACCAGTCGAACATCAGCGAACTTACCGACCTAACGATAGGACCCGCTGTTTTGCTCATTAATTTCCCATGCTGGCAACGCACGCGACACGCTTGTCAAATGCTTTCACTCCGAAGCCGAAATCGAAGCTATCATTCAATAAACCAAACAGCACAGAGAAAAACACTAGGAAAAACACCAAGCCCCTCCCTCCCCATACCATAACTACAACTGCCATGGGAAATACAGGGAGTAACAACTGCAGCAGGAACGTGGACGCTAGGACGGGGACGGATAGGGGCGAGAAGATGGTCGAAACTTTTTCAATTATCACCATTAGACCTACCAGCGGGAGTATGACACGCCGGTACATTGTAGGAGGAAAAGCTACACCTTCCCCCCCGCTTGGAGCGCGTACCACTTCCACGGCGTAGCAAACAAACGCAACCAAATCATCCCCGAGTCAAGAGGGTGTTTTTTTTTGCGTTGTGGTAGCGTTTTTACCGCTGCCCGGTTCGATGATGGACTTTTTCTTTTCCACCCTTTTCCCGAGGACCGTTTCGCTAATTGAGTGCCAGCAGCAGGACAGGGCGCAGTGGACAGTGAACGGTTCGGGTGGGGTTGTGGCACGTGGAGAAAACAATATTTTGACAAGTTTCATTGCGGTAAAATCATGACCTCGCAAATTGGTTGTCGGGTGTTGGGCTACTGTTATGGGAAAATGGCGAAAACGGAAGAACAGAGCCGGAGGTGTGCGGGATTGTTTCATCTCACCCGAACAATCTCCCCGTCCCAAACCCCTTCGCAAGAAATATGGTCCACCCTTCGTGGAAAAACTTTCGCTGAACTAACTTTTGACAATGATTGGTGGATTTTTCTATCAGCGTTC
>KZ061901.1:0-43506 GCA_002091835.1 Anopheles maculatus
AAAGTTTGAGAAGGCGGTCAAGGTGAAGAAAGAGAAGAAGGAACCGGGCGAGAATGGGGAGGATGGTGGTGCGGGAGATGTCGATGAGTTTGACGCGCTGGTCGATGGCACGGCGGCGCCTGGCGAGAAACCCAAACCGAAACCACGCGTCAAGAAAGAACCGAAGGAACCGAAAGCTCCGAAAGCGCAGAAGGCACCGCGCGTGAAGAAGGAGAAGGGATCGCCGGGTGAGAAGGGCAAACGTGGACGGGTAAGTTGCATAGGTCCGGGGTGTAAAGAGTAATGGTATGAGGGTCTAACGGGTTGTTTTGCATCTTACTTTGCACAGAACAAGAAGGCTTTCTCGTCGGATGAGGACGATGCGTTTAAATCGGACATGAGTGGCGATGATTTCGCTCCGGCGGTGAGCGTTCCGACGCGCGAAAAAACTGGACGTCGTGCGGCCGCCTCCAAGGTAAGATAATAAGTTGCTTGAAACTAATTTTAACAGGGTGAGGCCAAAATACTGTTGGTTGTTAGTTAAATTTACTAAATGTTATTTAAATACCGTGCGGGGGTATTCAGAATTGGACACTTGATTTTTGGACGCTACGCTTCTATTTAGCTACGCTTTTACCAATTGCCTACAATTATTAAAATGACATGAATCCTGTCCACTTCTCTATCTCACGAATATGTGAAGAGAGAATTAAAAATGCTCTTTTCGTCGAAAAAATGGGAAAGAAATGAAAAAGACTCTGTATATCGCGCGCTGGGCATTCAAACTAGAGATGTGCACAATGAGTAAGAGTGAGTGAGTGAGTTTAATCTTGCAAAGGAGTTTATAGTTTCAACTCAGCATAAAGTTTTTTATGACTCTCAATCTTTGCGCTGACTAGGGACTCCTTTTGGCATCAAACTCACTCCTTTTGGCATCAAACTCACTTCTTTTGCCTTCAAACTCACACCTTTTGGCTTCAAACTCACTCCTTGGAGTTCAAACTCACTCCTTTTGGCTTCAAACTCACTCCTTTTGGCATCAAACTCACTCTCACTCGATGCGGCAACTATTGACTAGTGATGGGCCAAAAGACTATTTTCACGGATCGACCCGGAATCGAGTTCGACCCGTGGGTGCAATGGGTTCGGGTCGACCCGTGGGTGCAGCAAACCATACGCGAGTTCGACCCAAACCTATTGCACCCACGGGTTGACCCGAACCCATTGCACCCACGGGTCGACCCGAACCCATTGCACCCACGGGTCGAACTCGCGTATGGTTTGCTGCACCCACGGGTCGACCCGAACCCATTGCACCCACGGGTCGACCCGAACCTATTGCACCCACGGGTCGACGCGAACCGCTCCGGGTCGCTTACGGATGGCTCCGACCCGATAGGTTCGGGTCGACCCGCTCATCACTACTATTGACCAAGACTTCCTCACTCTTATTGAGTGAGTTTGAAGCCAAAATTAGTTGGTCACTAGTTAGAAGCGAATGAGAGTGAGTTTGAAGAAAAAAGGAGTGAGGCACTAGTCTGCGCAGCGAGTGAGAGTGAGTTTGATGCCAAAAGGAGTGAGTTTGAAGCCAAAAGGAGTGAGTTTGAACTCAAAGGAGTGAGTTTGAAGCAAGGTGTTTATAATATACCAGGTGAATTTCTATCAAGTTTGACCGTCGACATTTTTGGTATATGTCTGTCAGGTTTGTTACTGTTTGTGTTTACATTTTTGTGTATATCAAACTTTAGCTTGGTGATTTGCAGGAGCAAATAGTCGGTGATTTAAATTATTCCATTAAACGATCTAGGGCGGTTGTGAGTTTAACGTATGGGCTTTTCGGTGGCAAAGGCGACTGCGGCTCCAAGTCCGCAGTGTGGACTTGGAGTGTGGAGCAAACAATAACATTGGTATAGTCCTGTCATGTCGCGAAACGTCAATTTGCTCTAGATAACTCTACCTTCTATCTTTAATATACCTTGGTTTGAAGCCAAAAGGTGTGAGTTTGAAGGCAAAAGAAGTGAGTTTGATGCCAAAAGGAGTGAGTTTGATGCCAAAAGAAGTTACTAGTCGGCGCAGAGAGTGTAAGTGAGTTGAAACGTAGAAAGTAATTTAAGAATAAGTTTAAAGTAATTTTTTTTTCATGAATCTTTAAAGAGTGAGTCAAAGATTCAAATCCTTGTAACCTCTGATTCAACTCTGCGAAGAGAGTGATTATTCTCATTCAAACATCATAACTCCGGTAGTACATGCGACAGCGGCGCCGGTCTTCACACGGTAGGACACGGGGATTCAAGTCTCATCTGGGCCGTTCCCGTATAGTGAGGACTGACTATAGACTATAGAAGTTTTAGCACTTAAGTTCCCCGAGTATGTGCCTCTTCTAGTGATGTGCGCTCCGGAGTGCACCCACGGTTCCGGAGTCGGCTCCGACTAAACGGCTCCGGAGCCGGCTCCGGAGCAGGCTCCGAATTAACGGCTCCGGAGCAGGCTCCGAATTAACGGCTCCGGAGCCGGCTCCGCACCCACGGCTCCGGAGCCGTTAGTTTGCCGTTAGGCCGTAAAGAGTCCATTTTTTGATGCCGTTATCACTATGCACTTTGCAAAATAATTATCGTAACAATATCGTAATACTTGCTTGATGCATATTATTTTTCTAATGATAACATTAAGAATCATTTAAATTGTCCCGTTAAATTAATTAATCAAAAGCAAATAAGAATGCATCGTTCCACAATGCTGTGACCGTCTAAATTAATTGATTATTGTATTATTTTTAATCCAACTACGTGCGCACAGATGAAGAATTGTCTTGTAGAATGGGTTTGCTTCGTTTGTATGATTTTGCTACTTTATTGCGCGAGTCTCCGTAGCCAGTAGTTTGAAACCGTCTCAGGAGCCGTGGGTGCGGAACCGGCTCCGGAACAGTGTTTTTCCGCTCCAGAGTCTGCTCCTAACTAACGGCTCCGGGGCCGGCTCCGAACTAACGGCTCCGGAGCCGGTTCCTAAAATTATTGGAACCGGTCGGAGCCGGCTCCGGCTTCGGAGCCGTTTTTTCTCATCACTAGCCTCTTCCGTTCGTGGAGCATTTTATGACTAAGAAGTTAATTTTGTCAAGTGGCTGGCTCAAAGATTTCATCATGATTAGGTCCTTAAAATGCATGCACCATACAGATGCCTTTTATAAGGGCCGTTCCGAGGCCGGGTGCGTACTTAACTTGATCGTCTTTCACAACAATCTTGAATTTTGTTTTGCCGCAAATTACTTTTGAAGTGCATTTTAGAAGTTTTGTACATACAAAATATTAAATATTCAACATCGAAATCCTGATAGTTGTACTGCTGCTAATGAATGTGCCCATAACTTGTTTATTATTTAAACATTGCAGAAGGTCAACTACTCTCTAATGAATGATGGCGAAGACGACGATGATGATGATTTCAACCAATCGGACGACGAAATGTTCGCAAACAATCCGGAAGGACAATCGAACCCCGCCGGCGCCGACAGTGATGTGGAAGTTACGGGGCCGGCCCGTTCCGCCGCGATTGATCTCGATGATAGCGATGCGACGCCGATCAAAAAGAAGCCAGGACCGGTGAAAAAGCGTACCCTTGGGCCGAAAGCGGCCGACACTAAGCCAGCGACAGGTGGCGCAAAACGTGGCCGCAAGGCTGCCGATAGCAGCAGCGAAGCGGATAAACCCGTAAAGGCAAGTGACCGCTTTATGTCAAGTAGCTATTCACAATAACAAACTGTTCTCTTGTTTTTTAAATTAGAAAACAAAAAAGAAGATGATCGAAAGCTCTGAGGATGAAGAAGATTCGCCTGTGGTCGATGAAGATGATGATGATTCGGACTATTAAATGCGAGCGCTGCCCTAATGTGTGTTGTGGGATAACAACAACCGTCGGCATCGATGATAGGCGATCGGGTGTTGTTCAGCAAAACAACAAGGCGTTGGAAACGTTTGTCTACCTTAATGTAAAATTCCTATCTACCAAGCCTAATGCAAGCAAAACACCTACGTACGCATGAATTGATCATGGTCATGTATACTCGGCAGCAGCTGTAGTAGCTCCGTAGTGGAAAACGTATGCATTGGATTTTTATCGGTCATTAACGGTAAGCGATGGCGGGCGGGCAAAGTATTAAAGCGGAAAGATGCTAGAATTGGCGTGTTTTGTGTGTAATGTATGTCTCTTGCAAATGTTGTTCGAGGAATGGTAGACGTTGTGGGAAAAGGATATGCAGCAGGTGAACACTATTTACATTTTTATCCCTTCTCTCTGTTAGTTTTAGTAACACAAACAACAACGGCATCGCACAATCCGTTTTCCGTGCTGCTTCTTTCCTACACAACAGCAACTCGGTGGATGTTACAGTGAACTGAATTGTAACGAACAAGAACCACAAACACCGATACTTCTGCTGCAGAAATACATTAAATAAATGTTATAAACAAAAACAAGAAACAAATACGGATATCAGACGAGTGGAAGGCGTTTGAACGTTAGGAATAGTAATCGTATTTTACTATATACATATTACCGATTAAGCGAATAAGTACGATGTTAGGCACTAGGATTACCCACTTACACTTACCTTTCACTTACATTGGCAAAGAGTTTATAGCGAGTGTGAAATGGTACGTGAATAGTATGCGTGGCGGCGCTGATGGTAATCACCAACCTTACCCATACCATTGTTACAGCAAATGGCACAAAACAAGAACCTAATTTTAAGCATCATCATTTCAGATTGTTCGACACACACACATCCTTGGGCACAACGTCCCCAATGTGTGTTTGTGCATTTTTTTCCTAAGTAGATCCATTTTCCGTTTTGATTCAATTACACAAAATACATCCATACTGTAAATACTTTGTATTTATGCATGTGTTCTTTAATTATTACATGAATGAGAAAGATAGACGAGCCGAGCGATGCGCCATGAAGTGAAGAGAAGTGAAAAATGATTCCCGGAATTACGCTAGTGGCTGTTTGTTTGTACCCAGACGTAATAATTCAGAGCGCCCTGCAAGATCGATTGGTTTTCTAATAATTTTAAAGATATCCTTCTTCTGGCTACAAATGCTGAGAGGCTGCCTTCTTTCCGGGAGAAATTTCCAAGAGAACGTATAAATTATTATATTTTTTTAATTTACTTAACAAACAGACGTCGCGTTTGAGGCCACAGCGACTAAAAGGATTCTCTAGATATTCGAAGAGTTCTCGTTGCCGCTATAGGTATCATCAAGTTTGGTTTTGTTACTGCTAGTTAGAAGAATTCTGGAGATTTGACCTAATCTGTACCCTGCAGCATATCTAGAAATAAGGAATCTTCTTCGAACACCGGATTCCGTATGTTGATTACCAACACGCTGCCTGCAATACTATAGAACTGGACCGTGAGCAGTTACTGCTGAGCAGTATGTATACCCGGGTACGTTTGTTATGCTGTCTGAACCGTTTGAATCGTACCGGAGTTTGAGGCAAGCGAATCGACGGCTGTGAAATTGAAACCGTTTGAATTAGTAATTGAGGAACAGTGCGGCGAAGATAAAACTGCTCTACTACTTGCCGGTTTGCTGACATTGGTCAAAGTTAGAATAGCAATGGTAGAGGATACATCGGATTCATGTGTCCCACCTGGGGGGAGTGTTGAAAGATACCAGCAAGCTCGTTTGCAGTATTAAGGACGACCTAGTCATGTCTCAACGACGTGCTTAACCTAGACCTTCTAGAGAATATACAATATGCGTCTGTTACATGGACTCTCTGTCCAACATGGACAGAATCTTGTTTGCAGTGTTCGAGCAAAAGATGCTCTTAAGGATTGTTAGTCTCGCATGCGTAGAAGGTTTAATGACGAATCCGTCAATATAAGAAAGCTCCCCAAGATCTGATGAACTGGGCATGCCATCAAAGCGGATCGAGCAGATTATCGCGTAGATCGTAACCGTTTTTATGGACATAGGAGGGAGGCATCTCATGGGTAGAGCAGGGACTTCTGCAACACGTCTAAACCGCATAAAATCAAATATTTTCTACAGTTTAACATATTAAATGAAAGAAATATATCATAATGAAAAAGATGCCTAAGAAAGGTTGAAACGATTTTTTTTCTTATAGAAAAGGCCTGTGTATACTCATTTAACAGATTGATGGAAAACCGGAGATGTTTTCTGTACTGTTCATAGGGCCTGCGCCAGGGAGACGGACTTGATGATTATCTCTTCAATCTGGCCCTAGCGTGGGCCATCCGAGACTTGGAGGTGGTACAATCTTCTATACGTCAATGCAGATCATGGCATACGCTGATGACATAGCCATCATTGGTTTGAGGCTGTCCTATGCAGCAGAACCATGGTTTGGAAATTAACGAGGGAGGAATGATGTGCAGATAGGTGATCGCATCTTTGAAATCATCCTAAACATCACCTATCTGAGGCCTAAAGTAAGCGCCGATAACATATACGTTGAATTGCGCACCAACCAGTCATACTACAGCTTGAGGAAAGTTCTCCTCTCAAAATACCTGTCGTGTCGGGCGAAATTGGGCTTGTATAGAACCCTTTATGGTCCTAGCACTCACAAACGCCTCTGATACATGGACTGTCCAAAACTGACGAAACCGTCTTAGTTTCGTTTGATAAAAAGATGCTCAGAAGAACTTCTTGGCATCGTTTGTGTGCTCTACGAGCGGTACGGTGACCTCACCATTGCGTAGCGAATTCAGCTTGCCAGGCTCCGGTGGGCTGGTCTTGTCATGAGAATCCTCTTATACCGTTCATATGGACGGAGGAGACGGGGAAGGTCCAAATTGAGTTGAAGTGATGCCGTTGATGCGTCCACCAGAACGGCAGTGATATATACCGGATTGGCAGCTGACAGTGCTATGGACCGTGAGCGGTATCGGGGATACAGATATGTAAGTAAAGTATAGTAGTAAATACATCCATAGCGTGATTTCAATTTTAATTGTAATTTTATTTTATCTGCATGCAGGAACGTCGGTTGTCGCTTTGAAACTATGAACTATGAAAGACAGAATACTATAAAGTTGTCATCATGGAAAATGTTCCATAGCTTCGTTATTGAATAAACGTTGGCGGAGATGATGCGTTGACTGCACATGAAGCTGTGCAAACCTGGAAAAGAGGGGTGAGAAGATCACTTTTCATTGGTGATCGTTGTATTGGACACTTGTGGGTTTTAGCGCACATCAAACGATCCCCCATTCGTTTGTGTATTAGATCCCAGATCAATATCATTTGTTTTAGAGACTTTTTGAAGGTGCTTTATTTGTGATATACAGCTCACTAGTATTTCCGCAAGTCCACTTCACGTTTGTCTGTGTGCACGTGGAGATTGATATCCAAAGCTATATAAACCTATTCAGCGCAACAAAACACAACATTACTTGCAGGAGACCCCAAAAAACCTAGCGGACGAAAAATAAACTGACCTAGCCAGAACAAAAGCTCAGACTGTTGCTGCTTCACTGGAATTATGCTACGGATTCTCATAGAGCCATGCTGTCCAATTAGTGCGGCGAACTGGCTATGAAGAACGAAATTTAGCAGTATTTGCTTAGACAAACCTTTTGTCTAAACAGAAACGTTGCCTAAACTTATCCGCAACATTCCGCGGTAAGAAGTCATGACTATCCACTGATCGCAGTATTAAAAATAGAAGGAAAAAACCTTCAGAGATGTAGCATAATATATGGAGAAGAAATCTTGCAGAGGTCAATAAACTACCGAATGTCCTTCGTACGTACCGAAGAATAATCAAAAAGATCTTTTTGAAGCGAAAATAAATATTTCGTATACGATTATGTTCCAGTGCGTTTAACAAAATACGGACCACTAAATCTTTTTCTGTATGGTTCACGTTCACCAAACAGAAATGTATCGAACGATGCAAATCACCCTGCAACTGAACTGCAAGATCAGTTTCGACAATAGCTTCATGCGATATACCAGCAGTAATTGCATTTTAACATTAATCACATCCAGTGTAAGCAAGAGAACCAGCCACGCCACATCGCGAACAAAAGCATTAGAGTGCTTGACAAATGCAGCTACATTTAAATCACTCACAACAAACCAAAACAATGCAACGTCACAGTGAAATGCACACACGCACACACCTTTCGCTGTCGGCACACCACTTCTTTTTGTTGACGTATGATGCTTCTGCCACTGTAATCTCAGTAACCCGTCGCCATGCACCACATACGAAAAAAAAAACAACACAATCGATTGTTGTGAACACGCGTGTAACTTAGATTTTTCACCTCGCGGAGGATTGGAGGCTTTTCTTTTCACGTTTATTCCACTTATCCACACACTCACAAAAAAAACTTGCCACTTAAAATCTGTCTCCACCGTCGTAGCGCGGCAGCTGTTCTCCGCCGGAAGACAGAACAGTGTTCCCGGATACTTAAACCATTCGCTGGATCAGTTCGTTGATCTTGTCCTCGCGGTTACCGAAGTCTCCACCCTCGACGTAGTGGTTGTTCTTCTTGCGCCAGCCACCGGTCGGCGTGTTGAGCTTGAACGGCCACAGGAAGTTGCTCACCTTCTTGAAGGACGCGCCACCGGTGTAGATGTGGTGGACCATATCTTCCACGCACTGCAGGCGGTGTCCACGGAGCTTACGCTCGATCACGAAGTTGTCGGTGATCGGAATGCGACTATGTCGGTGCTACAGAAAGGGAACAGGGTAAGAGAAACCCCAAAATAAGGTTAGTTGGGAACGTTTGTGGCAGAATGGCAGCGTATCATTAAACACAACACACACACACCTTAACGAAGCCACGCTTGTAGATCAGATGACGAACGGACTTCAGTGTCGGGTAACCGTAGGTAATGTAGGGCTCGGCAATGCGCAACATGTTCTTGGTGGCTTTGTTCAGCTTGATGAACGTGCCATTGTTGATCTGGCGCAGACGGAACAGCTGCAGCACCTTACGCACCTTCGGGGCCACCTTGTTGATACTGATCGGGGTGTGAAAAATAGAAGAAACAGGTTCCAATCACGCAATGCCTCAATGTACCCAACGAACGCAGCTAGCAGCAACATCACACTTACCCACGGATACGAATGACAAACGCCACCTTCGGCTCGGCCGGGATGTAGATGTTGCCCTTCGACTTGGCAAGGCGCGCCTGCTCCACGACGGCACGCTCCGTCTTCAAGTACTTCTTCTCGTAATTGAGCGCACGGAGCAGGTTCTGCTTGCGGCGCAACAGACGAACGGCACGGATGCGGCGACGGTGCAGAATCATGTTCGGCCGCTGGCCCTTCTTGCCTTTGCCGATCTTCAGCCACGATTCGGGCACCACGGGCAACCGCTTCACTCGCTTGGCATCGCCGGCAACCTTCGGTTTCACTTCCTTCTTGGCGGCGGGTTTTGCATCTGCCGGCTTTTTTACGGCCTGCGGGGCACTCTTAGCCTTATCAGCCATCTGTCGGGAAAGTAAAGCGAACCGTAAGCACCGGATTTACACTGTTTTTGCGAGCAAATTGCAGGAGGAAAACAATACACCGTTCCTACCTTCAGCACGTTGTACGTCGAAAAGACCGAAATAACAGGAAGTTGTCATGAGTTGGCAGCAGTGAAATTTGACAGCGGCGAAAATGGGGTTTCGTGGTGAAATGGTGAATTTCGCTTCTGCTGTACGAACAACGAAGCGTACCAAGGTTGATAGAGTTATATGTACATCTTGACATATTTAAACATTACAGCAAAAAAACCGTTACACGCACTTATGATTTGTTGTAATGAAAAGAATTATAATGGTGAAACCATTTTTATAGCATTTAATCACTTTAATATGAATAATGTTATGAAATATTTTATAATATAACTTTGCCAAAAATGTAGTTTTTTTTAACGACCATGATTTTTTTATTTGTATGATTGATTGTAAAATGATTGTATTTATTTTTGTTCATTTGTCTTTTTTTATAAACAGATTGATGGAGTCTGTGAGTTAAAAAGCATAAATATAGATGTAATTTTATGTTGTTACCAACTGTTGCAACGAAATATAGAATGCTCTGCTTTAACTTGGCCGTTTAAACTGTCATTGCATTGCTGAGAGTAGTAAGATTTGAACAAAATCGATTCAGACAGGCTCGAATCTTAAAATACTCAAATATAATACAAAGTATATGCGATAGCAGCAAAAGTACGATAAATGTATAATTTTATTGTCCGATAATACTTCAAATACAACGAACAGCTGTAAATTATTGTTTATACAAAATCTATTACGCCTAACATGACCAGTACACGAAAGAGTTCCTTTCTACATTTTCACAATTTCCACACTGCCACCACGGCGCGGGTCGAATGCAGCCTGGACCATGTGCTCCTTCGCATCCTGTACAATCCCGGTCGCTGCAGCAAATCCGGCATCGGGAGTTTTCTCTTTCACACGGTGCCCTTTCGCCACAAGTCCGTTCAGTATGGACTGAGGGAATCCTGGTTCGTAATCAACCCACATAGGAGCCAGCTGATGGTGAAGCCGTTTTTCCTTCATAATTGTGTCGAGATCATCGCCAAACACTAGATGACGATAGATCATGACGGCCGTCGCACTGGTAATGCGTGATCCACCCGCTCCACCGAGAACCATCCGCACCGAACCGTTCCGATCCGTGACAATCGAAGGTGTCATGGAGGAGAGAGGAATCTTCCCTGGCGCAATAAAGTTTGCCGGTGACGCTGGCAATCCATACGTATTGACAGTGCCCGGTGTAGAAAAATCGTCCATTTCATCGTTCAGAATGATGCCCGTCGATTGAGAACGTATTTTGGCTCCGAGTCTAAAATGCATGGAAGGAAAAGAAAATATTAAAACGGTGTCTTATCTTCATGAGCATTTAAGTCAATTCGTACAAATAATTTATGGTGCTCGTTGCCGATACTGCATCACCGTTTGGTGCCAACACACAGATATGGGCCGTTCCCTTGTCCTCTACGTCGGCAAACTCGGCTCCATAGTACACAAAATCGTTGTGCGTCCGGTCGTCGTCAATCATCTTGTTCCTAATGTTAGTTGCGAAATGCGGATCCGTCAAGTTCTGAATCGTTTCAACCGCTTCCGGCGTAAAAACAGGATCACCAATGCGTGTGCGCAAGCCGTACGCAAACTTCATGCTCTCAACAATGCGGTGCCACGTAAGCGAATCGTTTGGCTTCATGTCCGTGTAACCGTCCAGGATGCGGAGCATAAAGTTCTGCACCGTCCCACTACCCGGAACGGTGATGGAGTGGACCTGTTCCCCTGTTTTAAGTGTTACCGAATCGGGAGACTCCCACCGTGGTCTGGAAAATGGCGAAGGAAACATCTTGTAGAACATCTGGTGAAATGCTGTGTGAGTTAGCAATTAAATTACCTATAGCTTAAGAAGTCTTCCTCGTCTATAATACTGCCAAACGATTGTAGATCCCGCATCAACATTTTTAGCAGCGTTCCGTTCCTGCTGTACATGCTGTCGACGCCTTCCCGCGCAACGATCCGCAAACTTTCCGCCAACTTTAACCGCTTAATCGTGTCTCCCTCCTGCCAGGTGCGATTTGTCGTCGGATTAATGAACACTTCTCTCATCGAAGGTTCCGCGTACAGCTGAGCCTCGACACGCTGCAAAATCCTGCTCAGGTACGGCGTCACTAGATGTCCCCGTTCACACAGTTCGATCGTTGGCTGCACAAGTGTGGCCCACTCGAGCCGTCCATACCGTTGATGCAGCTCCCAGTAACCCTTCAGCTCACCCGGTACCGCCACAGTTAGCCCACGCGTGTCCTGACCCCGTTCCTTCGCCGCACGCAGCATACTTCGCTCGGAAGCGGCCGGTGCCGATTCCCGTGCGTTCAGCGTCTCGATCGTACCGTTCTGACGATCGTAAATCGTTAACAGGAAACCTCCACCGAGGCCCATACTTTGCGGACACGTGACACCTTCACAGAAGAGCGTTGCAATGGCTGCATCAGCGGCCGTCCCATTGAGTCTTAGCATTTGTGCACCAATGGCGGCACATTCGGCACCGTTTGCAACGACGGCACCGGTACGCTGGTGCCCGTGCTGCTGAGGGATATCCCCGACCGGTGTAAGTGTTATGTTGCCCTGGGTCGCAAGCACAAACACAACCGTGAGGATCGTCAGAATGATTGCCGCGATCAGCAGGGTGAGAATCGTTCTGCGCTTCATGGTGTTACGTGTTGTCGATTCTTCGCCCGGGAAAGCTCAATATCTTTTAAGCGAGAAAATGTAATGCGTCACACAGTTGTTGATCGTTGTTTGTGAAAATACATCTCAAGCCAGTTGAGAATTCTACACACGAGGTTAGAACGTGCAAAGGTTAGCAATAGCGTTTGTTAGTGAGCACCACTCCGATGGACATCCGAAGCTACACTAAGCTGTTTGATTAATTTTCGTTAGTTTCTCTCGAAGAGCGCGAGGTTTCCGAGAGTGTTGCAAGTAGGTGTTATGCTGATCAGTTTCATGCTGATGATAAGAACGCGAACATAGCCCTCGCCATTGACCCTGTACGTGTCGGTCCGTTCTTATGCGATCGTTCAATGAAACAAAAAAAATACTTTCTTGGTTAGTTCGTAATGATTAGCTGTGGTGTTGCGTTGTGTGGGTCATGCCTTACATTTCGTAAACAGATGAATAAAAACTATGCGTGATGTACTCAACGGCTATCGCTAGGTAAATTGAAGCCTATTTTGCACTTTCGAATATAATTTTATTATACAAAAAATTGGTAACTAAGTATTTATATGAATAATCGTTTATACAAGGCAAGCTATCATCGACAGCAACACGACAGTGTTTCATTTTCGCTGTCCCGAAAGGATACTCTCCGTTTCCTGCGGGATTACTTCTACTTCCTAGTGGCACTTAGTGTGTATGATAATGAACCACGGGTTCAAAGTTAATCCTTCAAAATGGAGATGCTTCCGGACCGCCTCGGGTCATACGTGGCCTCAATATGGTTGTCCGCATAGCGTACGATCGCCGTCAGTGCGGCAAAACCACCGTCCGATGCCGCTTCAATGCACACGTGACCGCGCGCCTGCAGACCGGCGATCACGACCGGATCGAAACCTTTCTCGTACTCGATCGACATCGGCGCAAGCTGATGA
Organism: Anopheles maculatus; assembly: GCA_002091835.1. Lineage (NCBI taxonomy): Eukaryota > Metazoa > Arthropoda > Insecta > Diptera > Culicidae > Anopheles > Anopheles maculatus. The sequence continues at coordinate 13,149 of KZ061901.1, forward strand.
TGCATCCGGGGCGTATTAATGATAGTGTCGAGCGTTTCGCCAAACATCATGTGTCGCACGATCAGCTGCATCGTGGCGGTGGTAATACGTGAACCACCGGCACTGCCGACCACAATCCGTACGTCGCCCGTATCGTCCGTAATGATCGTCGGTGTCATCGAGGAAAGGGGACGTTTGCCCGGCACAATGAAGTTGGCAGGCGATGCCGGCAAACCGTATGAGTTGATCAGTCCGGGCGTGGCGAAATCATCCATCTCATCGTTCAGCACGATACCGGTCGAGGTGGAGCGCACCATGGCACCCAAGCTGTCGGACAATAACCGTGTCAATTCGGTGGTGATAACGTACTAGTCGGTTGGTCACACCGGCTGGATGGTTTTACAACTTACATATTGTTGATTGTGCTCGTGATCGCTACAGCATCACCGTTCGGAGCAAGCACGGACACGTGCGCCGTACCATGGTCCCGTTCGTTGGAAAACTCGGCCCCATAGTGTGCGTATTCGGAGCTCGTCTGGTCGTCTTTGATCGTTTCAAAGATGTACCGGGCGTACGTCTTGCTGGACAGCTTGTCCAGCACATCTTCAATCCGTGGAACGTACATCGGATCGCCGACCCGTGTGCGCATGCCGTAACCATGCTTGAAGCTCTCCACTATCCGATGCCACGTTAGAGGATCGCCCTGTCTCAGGTCGTCGTAGTTGTCTAGAATGTTTAGCATGTAGTTCAAAATGGCTCCGCTACCCGGCAGTGGAATCGAGTAGACTTGACTAGATTTTCTAATACTGGTTTGTACCGGAGCTACCCACCGCGGTCTGCAAAGCATTGATGGGACGTGGAAGAGATATAGCGATTAAACCGACGTTCGTTTTTCCCATCCCGAACTCCAAAGCATCAACTCCACTAGGAGAGGAATTTATGCCTTGGAGTTCATTAGCCACTAGACAAACACATACTCATAGTTGTAAAAATCGTCCTCGGTGATGATGCTTCCGAACAGTTTGAGATCGCGCATCAGCTTCGGCAGCAGTGATCCGTTGCGACTGTACAGCGCGTCAGCACCTTCTGTCGCGATCACTTCCAGCGTATCGGCCAGAGTGGGACGCTTCAGCCGGTCGCCCTCCTTCCAGGTTTGCTGCGTGTCCGGATTAATAAAAACATCCCGCAGCGTCGGTTCGTTGCGGATACGTTCCTCGCGGCCCTTCAATATGCGCTCCAGATAGCCCGTAACCAGATGACCATCCCGACACAGCCGAATCGTCGGCTCGACTAGCTCTTTCCATTCGAGCCGTCCGTACTGTTGATGCAGCGTCCAGTAACCCTTCAGTTCGCCGGGTACGGCCACGGCCAGCCCACCCGACACCGATGATTGGTTCACGTACATGTCCTCTGTGGCTGCAGCTGGTGCAACTTCTCGGGCAATCAGCGCTTGAGCTGTGTTCGTCTCGCGGATGTAGATTGTGGCAAGGAATCCACCACCGAGCCCCATGCTCTGTGGACAGGTAACACCTTCACAGAACAGTGTGGCAATGGCGGCATCAACTGCGGAACCGTTGCGACGCAGTATTTCTTCACCGATGCCAGCACATTCGATGCCGTTCGAAGTGACGGCTGCACCGGTAAGACGTGCATGGGAAACAGTTTGAGCGTCATCGTCTCTGGACCGTAGGCCAACCGTAAGGCCGACCACGAGGGCAACGATTACCACTGCCGCTAGTACCGAGAGCAGTAGAAGCTTTTTCTTATTGATATTCAATCTGCAATGTGACACCAGATCAAAGGCTTGCTGTTGAGAGTAGTTAACGTTTGGGAGAGTAGGTTTTTGTTGCTTTGGAGGAGACAGAAGTTACAGAATAAATAAAACGCCCCAGTACTTGAAGTCCATTAATAATTTAAAATAATTGACAATGGTCAACGCGGTTGTCATTGGATCTCGAGCTATTTGTTCCCCCTTTCAAGAGCGTAGAATCACATCCCTCAAAAGTGGTTAGTAAATCCACTTGGAAAAGCATGTAAGCAGGCAAATCCCACAAATTCTCCTGAAATGTTTCCGCCATACCAAGCAACTCCAGATAATACAGGGCAAGATAATACAGGGCAAGCATGGAGAACATCCCCATGGATAGTTCGCACTTGGTGGGGTCCTCCTCCAAAAGTTCGGTCAACAATTTTACGTCAACCAAGCCGGCAATAAAAGCTATCAAAGCTGATAACTCATGGCGTTATGGCCACGAGAACGATAGTGATGATTGTTGGACGAGCTAACTCATTTGCGGCGTCATGTGGGTCTAAAGAACACGTTTAAATGGTGCATTCTCCACACTTGGCGAAGGCCTAATCTAGTCTAGCAGAGCGACATAAATTGCACACCTAAAGACGCCGAGAGAAGCCTCCCTCGGTGATGATGCTTCCGAACAGTTTGAGATCGCGCATCAGCTTCGGCAGCAGTGATCCGTTGCGACTGTACAGCGCGTCAGCACCTTCTGTCGCGATCACTTCCAGCGTATCGGCCAGAGTGGGACGCTTCAGCCGGTCGCCCTCCTTCCAGGTTTGCTGCGTGTCCGGATTAATAAAAACATCCCGCAGCGTCGGTTCGTTGCGGATACGTTCCTCGCGGCCCTTCAATATGCGCTCCAGATAGCCCGTAACCAGATGACCATCCCGACACAGCCGAATCGTCGGCTCGACTAGCTCTTTCCATTCGAGCCGTCCGTACTGTTGATGCAGCGTCCAGTAACCCTTCAGTTCGCCGGGTACGGCCACGGCCAGCCCACCCGACACCGATGATTGGTTCACGTACATGTCCTCAGTGGCTGCAGCTGGTGCAACTTCTCGGGCAATCAGCGCTTGAGCTGTGTTCGTCTCGCGGATGTAGATTGTGGCAAGGAATCCACCACCGAGCCCCATGCTCTGTGGACAGGTAACACCTTCACAGAACAGTGTGGCAATGGCGGCATCAACTGCGGAACCGTTGCGACGCAGTATTTCTTCACCGATGCCAGCACATTCGATGCCGTTCGAAGTGACGGCTGCACCGGTAAGACGTGCATGGGAAACAGTTTGAGCGTCATCGTCTCTGGACCGTAGGCCAACCGTAAGGCCGACCACGAGGGCAACGATTACCACTGCCGCTAGTACCGAGAGCAGTAGAAGCTTTTTCTTATTGATATTCAATCTGCAATGTGACACCAGATCAAAGGCTTGCTGTTGAGAGTAGTTAACGTTTGGGAGAGTAGGTTTTTGTTGCTTTGGAGGAGACAGAAGTTACAGAATAAATAAAACGCCCCAGTACCTGAATTCTATTAATAATTTAAAATAATTATGACAATGGTCAACGCGGTTGTCATTGGATCTCGAGCTATTTGTTCCCCCTTTCAAGAGCGTAGAATCACATCCCTCAAAAGTGGTTAGTAAATCCACTTGGAAAAGCATGTAAGCAGGCAAATCCCACAAATTCTCCTGAAATGTTTCCGCCATACCAAGCAACTCCAGATAATACAGGGCAAGATAATACAGGGCAAGCATGGAGAACATCCCCATGGATAGTTCGCACTTGGTGGGGTCCTCCTCCAAAAGTTCGGTCAACAATTTTACGTCAACCAAGCCGGCAATAAAAGCTATCAAAGCTGATAACTCATGGCGTTATGGCCACGACGATGATTGTTGGACAATTACGACGAGCTAACTCATTTGCGGCGTCATGTGGGTCTAAAGAACACGTTTAAATGGTGCATTCTCCACACTTGGCGAAGGCCTAATCTAGTCTAGCAGAGCGACATAAATTGCACACCTAAAGACGCCGAGAGAAGCCTCACGTTCGGGACGCTTGGACGCTTGGGGAGAGTACACTTCACAGTTGGCAACGAGTGTCGGGCTAAACGGCAATGTTTTCATCTCTAGTGGATTGGACTTAAGGGCGCCCAAACAACTGCTAATGGTGCTACGCGGGGTAAATGTGATTGAGTTAAGCGAAGTAATGCAAAGGTATGCCACCACGTCCTACTAACTTGTCCGCTCGCATGTGCTCGCTTGGTACGTGTTCCAATTGTATAACAATAAAACCAAACTACTGTTGCTAATTGTTGCAACAACAACCGTCACGCGGTTGGTTACAGCGAGTAATTAGTGACTCTTTCTGCAATTATGGAACATACTGAGTATGACACACAAACATTTGCATTTTTAAGAGCGGCTTTTTTTGTTAACGGTGAAGGTAATACCCGAAATTGACGCTGCTAAAAAAAATTATTCGAAACGGTAATTGTAGACGAAAGACAAACCCTAAATTTACGATGGCAGACAGAAACGTATCATCATGTGCCATGGGACACCCTTTGTGGGAGTTTAAGATACAAAACCTTGAAGGTTTTATCACGGGCCCTTGCGGGAAATTGGACCAAGTGTAGAATCGTTATCGCTAAAGATCGAGATCTTTAGAAGCAAGTGAACGCTATAAATTGATGTTGTTCAGCGGAGCTATCGTGATCGTGCTGAACAAGTCAAGCCAACAGACCAGTTGACATTTTGACACAATTTCCGGCACACTGTGGCTTTCTTCTACCTTATTCGTCTCGCAGCTACGGTTGTCCTATTTCTGACCAGAAGCAAAATTCGCAAATCGCCTACTGAGATCGAAAAGCGTCCGCTACTTAACAACAACTATATGTAGGTCAATTGCGCGAAATTGTGTGCCAATAGATTGAACTAGCCCTAGTTTCTTCGATAGTCTCCTTCTCGATCGTTCCCATTTATCCTGTCTGATGCTACCATTTTCGTATACGTTTCAATTAATCAAATTCCAAAACTTCACCGTATGCCAACTTTATGAGGCGTGATTGATTTCGAGAACTGCCGCTGTGTTTTGATGTGTGCCCAATAGAGAACAAAATTGGCCTCGGTCTGTTTTCTATTTAGTTTTATTTATTTCCAAACGTTCGGTACATCCGCAATTTTGCTATGCGGAGGAAACTTATTAAGCCACGACAAAAAGAGTGACAAATGGTTTGTTTGCTATATTCGGTCTGGCCTTTGTCATATGACTATCTAAACGGATGGCAGGATGGGCTTTGGAGTTGCTTTATATAGCGTCTTTTTTCAATTATCTCCTATTTCGTCAATTCAAATCAAACGGACCATTTAAATAGCGAAAGGATGGGGAGCAGCCACCAACCGATCCTTAATGTAATCTTTCTTGCCGTACACGGGACACTTGTATCAATCAGTCATGGCGCTATGAGTGCTATGGTCGGTTTGCGAGCAACCATAGATGTGAATGTAAGAAAAATGAATCAAACAGATTGCATAAGTCAGCTGAGTGCTCCACAGAGGCCACCGAGTTAGCGTCGTGCTTTTGCTTTCTCCACACTGGTCGCAATAATGCCCTAGCGTGATTTGCACTGCCCTGCATTGGAATTGGTTTGAGATTGATCCATTGTATGGAGTCTGGTTCGCCGCTGTCCAAAATCCTATGGCCGCAGTTCCCCATCCAGCAGACATTCAAGGCCGGTCACAATCGCAGTTACAATATACACATGCCAGCAAGTACGATACAGACAATAATTGTTTTTTTTTTTTCACTACAATTCTACTATTTCCATTCAGCTAGCCCCTAGTCTAAGCGGATAGGCTGGGGCTCATCATCGTGGCCATCATTACCTATAATGTATTCATCACTAAGGTAAGGTTTCCAGGGTGATATCAACTTATGCCGCCGTGCTTGACCGTGTTTTATCGCAAAAAATGAACGAACAGTTTCAATTTCAATTTACTCTCCCATACTAAACAGATAAACTTTGTGTCTTTGCACAACCTTTACTAGAAAGGTCACCACAACATTTATTATTTTCGCATGTTCCATAGAGAAAAAAAGTCACTTTTGCTGTATGTTGTATGGGCTCAATAAATGTGGAACGTTGTTGAAGATATAAAAAAAGATATGAAACAAAAAGTAACATTATAAACCATAGATCATGCATGATGCCAGATAATTAGTTATTGTTTGTAAATTACATGAATAGGGATAAGAATCGAATTTAAACACTTAAACGAACCATAACTAGGGAACTAAAAATGAACTAAAAATGAACTAAGAATAAACACGACAAATGAATACATGACGAAGAATAAACAGTCAAAACTGAACCTTCGGCGGGACAACACGTCTTCTTTCGCGATAAAACGAACTGATATCACAAACATTTTGGTCCTTCGAACCGGATCGTGAAACGAATTGTGTTGTATTTCGGTTGTTCATTTTTCTATTCTGTGTGCTTTAAATCGGAGCTGGTGTCAAACACTCTGCATCAAGAGTAACGGGCGAGGTGTGCTCTGCAGCAAGGGCAACGATCGTACATCGACATCGGGACACTACGCTTCTAACGCCTAGGTGAATAGTTACACGTTACACATACACTTGTAACAGCGCACGCATAAGTTCGGTTCGGTTTCGGTTTCGGTTCAACGTTTTATAGTGTTACACATACATTCGTATCAGCGCACGCATCAGTGTTTTCGATCGCACGCTTAAGTGTAAACGTTCTACTCAGTGTTTCGTTACCGGTAAAATGGATAAGAAGAAGAAGGCAGCGCAGTTGAAGAAGCGGATTGCGGAGGAGCACATCAAAGCGCTGGAGAATTATGAATCCACGTTCACGGAAAGGGTCGCAAATGAGGTTCCAGATGTGTTGGAGTGTTTAGAGCGATACAGGGACGAGTATTTCACCGCGCTGACGCAGCTATTGGAGTTGGACGATAGCGACGAGGCTATCGAAGCCGGTATTCAGGAGAGGATCGCGATGGACGATCGATGCCGTCATTTACGCGCGTTCTTACGAGACAGGCAACCAAGGGAGTCGAACCCACTCGGGGATTCAACGCTATTACCAAGTTCGTCGACCTTCGCGTTTAGCCGACCAAATGCGTCGAACCTTCGCCTTCCCAAGATCGATCTGCCTATTTTTGATGGCGATTATTCGAAATGGCTGTCTTTCCGCGACCGATTTATAGCCATGATCGATGCAGCAACGGACCTCCCTTCCATTTCGAAGCTTCAATACCTGTTATCTTCTTTACGTGGTGATGCAGCAACACCCTATGAACATACTATGTTGACGGCCGACAATTATGCTATTACATGGGCATCATTATTAAAAAGATACGATAATTCACGCATGCTGATACGAGAATACTACCGCACGTTGCATCACTTTCCAGCAGTGCAAACGGAAAGCGTTGATGAGTTGGCGCAGCTTGTCGATGAATTTGTGCGTCACGTGAATGGGTTGCAAAAACTGCGCGAACCAATTGAATATTGGGACACTCCATTATCGAACATGTTACTCTTAAAATTGGATTCGGCAACGATATTGGCTTGGGAGAAAGCCTCAGTGAACCGCGATAAGGATAGCTACAATGAACTGATAGAATTTCTATATGAACGCATTCGAATCTTGAAATCTACTCAAAGGTTCTCCGGCGAAACAAGCCCAACGGTAGTCAAGGTGGCCGGCAACCAACGTCACCCTGCGACGCATCGGAGGTCGATAATGAACGCTGCGTCAAGCCAAAATTCGGCACTCAGTCCCAGATACGCAGTACCGACACCCAGTCCTAACACGGCTTATTACCCGAAGTGTCCGCTAGAATGTGAGGAACCACATTCTCTACGCAACTGTCCGGTGTTTTGCAACAAAGACACCCAAGAACGAAGGGAGATAGTAAGATCCAAGGGACTATGCTGGAACTGTCTCAGTAGTTTACATTTGGTGAAGGCCTGCAAATCTGATTACACCTGTCGTTCATGCCGTGAACGCCACCATACGCTGCTACAGCCCAGCCGAACTGCGTCTCCACTAGCCATGGCCTACCAGGCCCTAGTGAACGTTTGTGTCCCGTGTGCAGCTCCCAGAAAGCGTCACCACCGATGACGATATCGACCATGCCGGGAATGTGATACTTTGGATCCGCTAGAATCACATTCGGCATGTCCCAAGAAGAAACGTCTATTGGTGAAGTCGGTATATCCGCCGATGGTGTCTCCAAGATGAGGAATTCCAATTGGGTGATGAAGTTACGTGTCTTGGATCGAACGGTCGCCGTGATCGATCCCTTTACATGTTGTTCTGATTTCCCGATGCCAGACACGAAAACATTAACCTTGGTGCGGGTAGTAAGTAGTTTCCGCGCCAGTCTCTCCGAAATAAAGTTGGACATCGAGCCCGAATCAAGCAACGCTCTCGCCTCGTGTTGCTTGCCGTAATCGTCCGCAATAAGCACTACAGCGGTTTCGAGGAATACCGCTTCATCTTCTGCCTGGGCCGCCAGTGTCACCTTCGTTTGTTGTGCTTGATGCAGCAGCGTATGGTGGCGTTCACGGCATGAACGACAGGTGTAATCAGATTTGCAGGCCTTCACCAAATGTAAACTACTGAGACAGTTCCAGCATAGTCCCTTGGATCTTACTATCTCCCTTCGTTCTTGGGTGTCTTTGTTGCAAAACACCGGACAGTTGCGTAGAGAATGTGGTTCCTCACATTCTAGCGGACACTTCGGGTAATAAGCCGTGTTAGGACTGGGTGTCGGTACTGCGTATCTGGGACTGAGTGCCGAATTTTGGCTTGACGCAGCGTTCATTATCGACCTCCGATGCGTCGCAGGGTGACGTTGGTTGCCGGCCACCTTGACTACCGTTGAAGTGCAGAAAAATGATTCGAAATGTTCCCGAGAAGAAACTTCGCCCGAGAAATGATCCTGTGCTGATAGGTATGTGAAGGATGAAAGCACACAATCGCATAGCTGCATGGAAATGTGCTGCTAAAGTGCCTGAATGGTCTGTGCAAACTGTGGGAAGGCAAGTGCAGAAAAATGATTCGAAATGTTCCCGAGAAGAAACTTCGCCCGAGAAATGATCCTGTGCTGATAGGTATGTGAAGGATGAAAGCACACAATCGCATAGCTGTTAAACCCGATCATCCGCGTTCCGAAGGAAACCACATTCATTCTTTGCACAGGTGCTTCACCATAGCCACTACTGCCCGTGTGCGTTGTTATTCTTTGCGTGAGGTAAATTTTACCTTAGCGTTAACTTACATCATTTTACACCCTGGAAGATTGCGTCTAAGCTGAAGTAATTGACGGTGAACAGTTTGTACTAAAGGTACGCAAAATCACAACGCTTTTGAAACAAAAGTTCAAGTTCACAATGAAATCACAACTGCAAAGTATGTTTTATCACCCGTTTTCCGTCTTAAACGCTCAATCACAACAAATGCACGATTATACGGGTAAGATGTAAGTATACCGAAATCCCTAAACCACCGTGATTGGGCAAGTCTCTGTCTCACGAGGAACAAGTCAGAAAATCGATCACTCCGTAGTAAAACCACATCTCTAGTGTGCCACTGCCGAACCTCTACTGAACCGACTGATAGCGGCAGCCCAGCGATATGAACCTCCTAATATACTCGGCCCGTGTACGCCCGCCGGCAATGCCGTTGCAATGGCACCCATCAGTGAGCGGGCTACCAATACACCAACCAATACGGACTACAAAACGCCACAGTCGTACTCGCGGTCGGAGGATCGCGGGAAAACTTTGCCAGTGTGTACTAGTGTAGCCGCGTGAGCGCGTACCGACATGGGTCAATACTAGGAGCAGCAAATAGAAGAAAAAAAAACGCTTGGTAAGCGTGCGATCTCGCGACACAATCAAAGATAATTGTTTGGAAGACAGCATATTAATTATCTCCATTGACAAGCGTTGATGCGCGAACACGTTCGATTGGCAGAATTATATTCGGGTGATCAGCGTTTATGAAATTTGCGATAGAGAATAGCATTCATTCATATGGAAATCTAGAACAGGATTGTTTTGGTGACGATTTCGCTATAAGTGATAAGATTTTAGCGAGTAAACCTTTATCACATACTCTGGGCTATTAGTAATGGCATTTTAATACATCGCGCACGGTACGATAATTGATTTATGATGTCATCGTCACGACGTTTGTTTTCTTTTTCAGGGATTTTATTTTATTTTGAGATCAGACGAAAAGATTGCTTATATAAGTGGTTTTTAATAGGTGTGATACGATTAATAATGCAACAATTGTTTCTAAGTTTATCAATAGTAAACATGTCTTTCATTTGTGTTTGGACGTCCCAGCAAACAATCGGGTCGCGTTTTGGTCGAAATCGGGTCGGACGGACTGTCACCGTGTAGGAAACACTCGGTTTTTTCAATGTATGCGTGCGTCTTGTCAGTATTGGATTTTTTGCTTAGGTCGATCCAACATGCAGATACGTAAGTTGGTCGAAATCTGATTATGATTGCACCATCTCATTGCAGCGCCACGGAACCGCTTGTGCAACAGGCAGTGAAGGTGATTACAATGATCGAAAAACTGGATAAATATAGCCTGTGTTGAGAAGAAATACAATATGTAATATATTGCACTATGTTTGGCGATCATCATTGTAATCATCATTGTAGCTCTCACTAAATAATAAACATGAGGATATTATTTTCCACTTCGGGTACTGCGCTCCTTTATTTTTGGTCGATTCCTCAACACCTAACTCACATAAATTTGTAACACACTTTGTTTTTGCACACATCATATGTTCTAGTATGTTCTGTAGATCAATTAATGAACACGAAGAATCCTGTGTTTACCGCTCGATGATTTTCCTAGCTTGTAAAAACTCAAACCTGTTTTCATTTCTATTGACTGTTATATTGCTAACATAAATACCCAATGCTTCATAGATTAAATGGGATAACAGTCAACTCATTGTCCTTTCACCAAAGCCCAATAATGATCGAAACCAACCTAAACCGTGTTAAAATTGTAACTCATAAAAAGATCAATCTCAAATATCAACAACAATGATGAGAAAAAAAAAGTTGATGATGATGATGATGCCAAGAAGGAAAAGAAAGTCCAACGTGCGATTATTTTTTTCAAGCAATTTTTTGAATTGACGCAATTTTAGTCGGCAGCGCCATCTGGTGGGTCCGACCATTTCTGCATTACGACCATGGATGGCGGTCGGTTCGGCAGTCCGTTCAACCGCCGTCGGACCCAATCGCGACCAATTTTGCGCTCCGGGGTATTCCTCCTCTGCCCGTAATACACGAAACAATATTTCACATATCACGTGGTTCAAAACGGCGAATAAAAAAACAAAGATCCCTTCACCAAACCTTTTCCAATTTAATTTACGGAGTTAGTTTACTTAAGGATGGTTATTTTCTATTATGTGGAAGACAAATGTAGCTTACAATGTTTTAATCACATTGAATAGTTATTCTATCGGTACGGAATGTAATTAATGGTTTCGCTTGACTTACCGGATGTAGATACTGCACTTCAAACGATCGTCTCCAAACTTTCTGAGGGGACACTCTCACTTTGAACTTTTAAATTTTTAAGGAATGTTATTGGTCAAACTGTAACCATATTATAATGTTATTCACTCGCTGTATTAAATTGTGTTACTTTTTAAACATTCATTAGAAACCGCTTTACATCATAGCTTGTTTACATGTTTTCACAACCGTCAACACAAGATCATTGATACGCGATCAGCTGTAAATTTACTTGTCAATACGCGTTCGGACCCATGACACACCTGTGCAGTACAGTTTCTATTTGAAATCGATTTTACTTTTTGGTAATTTTACACTTTCAAAATTATGTTAAATCCGGTGAAAGATCTTGGCTTGCAATACTGGCTTTTCTCGACTTTGTTTAATCTGTATCTTGAGAGTCACACATGCGTACGGGGAGGCGATCCGAACGGGCTTCGATATCCGTTCTTGCGGTGTGAAGCTGTTATCGCCTCAACCACCGGACCACCATGTATTATGATTTACTTTTACCAAAAAAACACTAATTTTAAGTGCTTTCTCTTTATGCATGTTTTTTGCTCTTGTTAAAAAATTGAAGGACAGTTTTAGTAAATCCTGGGTTATGAAAAACTATTATTTTGCGGTTTTTGTGAGATATTTTTCGCCCCCGGGTAAAATGATCGAAACGCACATATTCACCACTGCCATCAAGTCAAAATCAAATGTGGCAGGAATGTCATGAGCTAACCTCCTCTTCAATGACATCGTGTGTGCGTCATCCGCAGTGCCTGTAGTTTACACAGCTCGGGGTCGGATTCAGTTTCCCAAATGCAGCCACAAAGAACGAACGTATTGAAATTTTGTGTTGTGCTTATTAAAAGGTGAAAAATGGATTAATTGACGAGCTGAAAAGCAAGCGCACTACGGTGCCCAAAGTACACCCAACAATTATGCGATTTAACGAGTTGTAAGTATTGGGCAGCATAAATTTTCCTCCTAATTTTAGATACGAAAGCTGAAACAGTGGTGCGTACATGTGCGCGCGTGTGTGTGTGTGTGGTTGTGCACGAAAGGGCCAGCTCGACGCAGGGTGGTGCAAAATATTCGCTACGCAACATACATTCCCGCTGCCCCATTGCGTGTGTGTTGGCAGCATAGTGTTGGCATGGAAAAAGGAACTGAAAAGGAATGGGGTTGGGTGGGAGGTGTGTCAATTGCGTTCAAGAAATGCAACATTTTACACGCTAATTGTTGTGGTACCAACGCCAAACGGGTGTCAAATGAATGGGAAACAATGCACCTACCGAACGGTGCCGGAAATTAGGGAAAAGCGAGGGAAATTTATTTTGGTATAAAATGATGTAATGCCCTTTGCGCGCGCGTGCAATTCATGCTGGCCATGCTGGTGTTAGAGGGGGCAGTGTACCAGCCATGCTATGGAAGCGTAAAAGGAGTCCCTTAAGTGTAGAGTAGATCAAAACTGGTTTACGATCAAGAGCTCTCGTCCAATTGGCGGGGGGAAATTTTTCACTTGTACAACTTGCAGAGCGTGCAGTTTCTTTTCTCCGATCGCCTAGCTGTTTGATGTTATGTTGACCTACTTTTACCTCCAATATACACTCTTAGCATGCTTTGGAATTCTTGTCGAAAAAAATGCGTTTCGGTGTGTGTGGAGATTTATTTCACAACTTTTTCGCAAACATCTACTACCTACAGATCTACCGGCATCCGTGTATGAAGTGGGTGACGTGATGCTGCTATTAGCGTCACTAATGTTATGCGAATGACTAAGCACTTTTTTTTTGTTACGACGCTTATTCTTGCATCCCCCAAACGTACACACAAACATTCAGCATACACGCTACACACAATGCGCACTGGCAGTGGACGGAGTATACATGTATGTGCATGATCTCTTAACTTCTGTGAGTCATCATCATCATCATCAGAGTAGCATGGGGAGACGCGTTACTAGGGAACGCATGGAGGGAGTGATTCGAAATCAATTTTCGTAACATGGAACTCTTGAAACAGTGGATGGGTGCAAAAAGGCTTATCGGAGACGGTTGTTTACTGTCGAGTGCGATGATGCGGGCGATAAGAGACATGCCAGATGTTATAGTGTTCGTTTGTTGGTCTACCTTTTCATTTCCGATCGCGAAACGAGATAGAGTGTAGTAATTAGAGAGGGGAATTTTGTGCACAGTCGATGGTAGTACGTGTGGCCTAAGTTTGGAACATTCTTTTCCAATGTTATACCCCCGTTGGTGATCTGGGAATGTTTGGCGTAAGGCTCGAGGAGGTTTTAGTCGGTCGAATCCGGCAGTACCCAATCGGTGGTCCCATGGGTCTCTATGAAGATCTCCTCCTCGGATATCAAAAAAGTTTGGAACATTCTTTGTCCGGTGTTTAAATGAAATCAAAACTAACCCTATATTGTTCTCCTTATTGTCGTTTTAGAGCCGTCATGGCACCCCAAACCAGCAAAATGTTGTCCCCAGCGACGTACGCCACCGATTTCGTACAAAAACAATTTTTAACATCATTAACCACCATTGCCCAAGAGCAATTTAGCGGACCGTCACCAACTTCGCTATCTGTCCGTACCAATGCAATCCTCATTAATCATGGATATGCTGACGACGCCCACCATCTTTCCGTCGAAGATCGATTGGGAGGGCAAGATGGAGCCGTCGTCTCCATCGGACTACTCCCAGCATGGATTTGCTGAGGAGATCGTTTACGACGATTCTTACGATTACTGCAATGGTATGTACATTGAGGATGAGTCGTGTCTACACGGAACTACTGTATTGATGCGTCGTTTCCCTTTTCTTTTTATTTTAGAAGGCCTGTTCAATAATGTTCTCATCGATTTAGAAGAAGATTTAAAGCCTGACCCATCCATACTGTTGAAAGGAGATGTTCTGGCGATACCCCTTGGAAAGCTGCCTGAAGGTAGGGAAAACTTTTTTTTTTTTATTTTTCATATTGTAAAAGTGACTAAAATTGGATCTTACCTTTAAAAAACATCTTAATTGCTCTCAAAGTATCACATATAATGAAATGTTTGTAATAAGTACATTGAACTGTAAAGAATTGAATCCAAATGAAACACTAGCTGGAAGCTTTTTGGAACAATAGATAAGAATGATATTGTAGAAAAAAAAAATCGAAGAAAAATTCCAAAAAGTTACTGCATCCTATTGACTACAATTAAAAACATGGAAATATTATTTCGATTGTAGAACATATTAGCTCCTCATTACGAAATTATGTGTGATTCTTTGTAATCGTTTAATGATACACAGGATTGTTTTTTTTCAATAAATTACCACCAAAATCTGCCGCTGGTTGCTTCAATTCTCAAGTAAAACAAATTTAAAAAATGCACTGGAAGAATGTTGGTTTGTTTCATTATTGATGCGTCCAACAATTATGTTTTTCCCAGCCACCAGATAGATCATTATTTTTTATCTCTTTTCCATTAAATTCGGAAACGGTCGGAGCCAATGAATTCTAAAAATGTATTAACAATAATCGTTTTGGTTAATGTCATTTTTCTCAAACACGTTGGTGAGGTGAAAGAAAGAAATAATTATTTTCAAATAATTTCAAATGATTAATTGAAAACGGATTATCAAAAATTCGAAAATAATCTAACAAATAAATAAAAACTTTTGCTAATAGAATCGAACCTCAGTCGTGTTACTGAGGAAAAGGAGAAGTTCAAATGCTGCAAACCGGAGCATTGAAGCAGCTTGGATTAATCTGGATTAAAATTGTCCATTCGAGAGCAATTCGATTTTAATACGGTTGGGCTGATGTACTGTTTTAGAATCGCTGCTCGAGCTCAAAAGAATAAACTAGTGCACCGGAATACACTGCTAAAGTAAGGGATATGAATCCGTAGTGCCAGAGTATACTCCGGCATTTGTTCAAACTCGAATCCGGTAGTTTTTGCTAGCGGAATTGAGGTAAAATTCGTGAATCCACTGTAGGTGTAAGTGTTTTAATCTGTATCTTGGTTCAGTTCTGCAGATAACATTTTACAAGCAAGATGAAGTGCAAAATACACACTAACTATTGTAAATGATTTAACAGTAGTACAGTACAGTACAATAACCATTTAAATAATATTAGTTCCCTGCAAATAACCTATCGCAACAGAAAAAGAAGAGTTTTGTAATTAAATTAGCAAACATATATAGACGTGTGCTAAAAAGCATTAACGATTCATAGTTTATATTGTTTAACCATGAGCTAGGATTGTATGACGATTGAAGCGCATAATGATATAAACAAATTACTTTTGGAGCAGCCTGACAGCATAGCATTGGAGACGAATGTTTTCCCTAACGGAGGGCCGACTGTCTAGTTATGGGTTAAAACAATCTAAGAAAATCTCAAGATATTAAGGATATATTTATCAAAAAAGGAGAAAAATCTTATGTTAGTAGTTGCAATGTATTAAACAACAAAAATTTTAACATTATTTTCATGCTGCTCGCAAACCTCTCCACTGCGATATTAACTGTTTGCTAGCCAACACAAAGCAAAGAAGCGATAAGCACTTTCTTAAAAAAAACCGGCTTTTAATCGTTTGTTCATGGATGCTAGTTTGCAGTGGGGGGGATCAGCAGCGTAACTCCACTATATGTTTCTCTTCGATCGTGTTTGCTTTACAGGTTCGTGGTGTTTGTAGCATCGCAAGTAAAAGTAGCTTTTGTTTTGATTGAATTTTGGGAACAAGTGGAGCTTATGCTGCCTTTCATCTCACACATATTACTATAGTGTGCGTACAGCTTACTCTATAGATGTGTATGGATTGGTTACTGCTTCTTCTACCGATCACGTGACTACTGCATGATCTTGACTAGAAAGGAAGTAAGAAGGCTCCCCACTCTAGCAGGTGGGCAATAAGGTTTACTGTTTGGGTGTTATTTAACTTGTTGGTGTTTAATGTGTTATTACACTAGTAAATGAAAAAAAGAGAAAGTAATCACTGTACAGAGTGCTTGCCGCTAAAGCGAAGTAAATAATGATAATATAATAGTAAATAATCTATAAAGCCAACGTTCTTATTGAACTTTTGCCAACCTATTGGACTTGTTTACTGTATGCACTATCTCTCTTACTCAATGAAGGACAGGAATTAATTTTAGAATTTTCAAGCGATCAGACGATAAGCACTGCATGATTACAGTGTCCTACAACTCGTACTTCAATATACTGTTTTGTAAGCTAGCTAGCTCGACTATAAGGATTCCTATCGGTCTCGAAAAATGTTCTATGCCCTGTGCACCTATATGTACAAGTCGGCATTTTTTGCGATTTCGTAATCGCAGGTGCAATATGCTAATACATTAGCACTTAATCAATCATGATTGCGCGGCTAGTATGCATGGGCTCGTTTGCAACCGGTTATTTCTATGATTGGTCACGAATTAAGTGAAATGATAGAACGTTTACCATAAAGGCATGTGTGTCTGCTGTTAGGCAGCTTGATCTGGATGTCGCTGAAAAATCTGGTTAAAATAACCACATAATTCAAACCACCCGTTAAACGAACTATTATAATAATTAAAGAAGCAATATAGTTTGAACAACTGCAATCTATTGCAGTATAAAGATTTTTTGTTGTACCCTAAGAATTTCCGCATGCATAAACCTTACTCGAAAGCCGTAATGCTTGTGTTATAATGGTAATCCTCCGAGCGACTTGTAAGGTGTGGTTAGTCCTGAAGAGTTGAAGGACAGCGGTAATAAGAGTTGTAGTAGAACTCGCTAAGAAAACGCGCAAACCTAGCGAACTTAGCCTTGGCGAGTTAGCTTCCTGTACTCTGGGACATACCGCATACAAACGGTTGTCTAGCAAAGGGTCCCGGTTTTGCTACGAAAGCACACTTTGACCATGCTGATAGAGAAAAATGAGGCCTTTTGCTCGTCGCATGAAACATGGCAAACGTAACTGAAGCACACAGTCCTTGTCGTGCTGTGGAAGGGTAGATTATTGTTTTGAATGTGACTCAAAAAAATAAAACAATACACGTTTGCAAACCGGTCCGGACAAAACTCACCTTTGCCCGTCTTTGTAGGGTTTGGAAACCCCATTTTGTGAGATAGTTGCCTTTTCCAATCATCCGGAAATCCCTTTGATAGATCTGAAACGGTCAACCTACCAACCACCCAGGGTGGCGAGAAGACCGGTGTCAATGTGTGTACCGTTTTGTGTAATGCTGGCCTGGGACGTCAATCAGACGCAATCCGTCCGCAATCCAGCACGTTTGGCGGCCTGGACCGTTCGGCCGTCCGCACACACTCACACTTGTAGCCAGTGTTTTCGCGCTCGGCATGAAGTGATTTGTCTCAATATCGGTGGGGCCAATAGTATAACATGTTGTCGCAATTTGCATACTTCCCCTGGTTGGCGCGACGACGATAACAACACCCCCCGAGCACGGTTGTTGATGTGCGTTACATTGGTAAATGATAAATAATTTAAACGATTTAATTGAAGCTGTGATTGGGGATTTGCGTCGCTGTGACACACACGGATGCCTGAGGGGGGAGGTACAGCTATTGAAGTGGAGAGAAGACGGATGACAACTACTGGAATGGAAAAAAAATTCCACGGGTTTTGCGCATAGTCCCGATCGATGTTGTTGATGTAAAAGAAAGGGTTTTAAGTAAAGTCACCGGTTGTTTGTTGCGTCGAATGTTTGAAGGACTGTTTCTTGAAACTTATTGTCGGGATGAAATAATTTACGGGTTTTCTACTGGTAACATCTACACATCTACTTACAAGCATTTTGCAGAGGGTGTAAAGCAACTCACCCCGGGTGTGATAAGATAGAAAGGAGGGCTTACTAAATGTGTGCTGCACTCGCGATGACCTGTTGTTGGATGAGGGATGTTTTCGCCTTCTGGAAAGTAGAATGTGCACCATGATCTCACCACAGGATGCGAACTCACGAATGGTCAGCGAAGATTGCAAGAACTGAGGGAGGGCAGCTTGGTAAAGGCCATAAAGTCCGGCTTGCTATCGCATTCGACCTATTGTGGTGATTGTTCGTCATTCGTCCAGTCACGATAATCGCTGCAAATGGCGTAGCGAGATGCACCTCAAAATGTATTGAAACTATTACTTATGTGGTATTAACAAGACAAAGACATATTTTGAGTAAGATCTTTTGCTAGAGATTTCTTTTTGTTGTGGCTTTCAGCTCCCACTCAAAAATTGAGTTTCCATCATCCAAAATCACAAGTGGGTTGCATAAGAAACAAAACAAAAACTCAAAATCCTCTCGAGTATGCTATATGCTTCCTCCCGTGTGTTTTTTGGGGTGTCCAACGTCCACCAACATTAATTCGGTAGCCTCGAATAATGTTACCAGCTTCGGACCCATGGCAAACAGGTGATCCATCCATCCCCTTCTCTCTTCTCAGACGGACTTTCACTGTGGAGTAGTGTGCATCGGTTAAATTATTCCAGCGATATTCCCAGGTCTCCATGCCACAGCCTTGCCGTGAACTATATGGTGATTCGCTTCGGCTGGAAACTGGAACCAGCTTATCGCAGGTCAGAAAAGCGCTACAAAGTCTGATGGTGTGTGGGGTGCAGTGGTGGTACCTGTTCCGAAGATGGTGACCATCGTGCAAATCGTATCGATGCCTCCATTAGTCTGCATGTTTGGAAGACGATAACAGAAAGGAATCCCGGTAAAGGGTTTTTGAGACACACGAGCACCGGGAAGTGGTGGAACAGGTTTAGCTTTTTGGTCGGTTTGTCGTCATTGTACGATATGGCATCAGGCAGAGGAACATTTTGGAACAGTCTGCGTTGAAGAAGTGGTTAAGTTGTGTGTGAAATTATCGTTCATTTTCCGTATGTTTATGTCTGTCCTCAGATTCAGTCGTGTATGCAAACAATTTTTTGGATATTTTGAAGATTTCTTATCGGGATACGCGCAACAAGGCGCAACTCCCTTCATTTTACAGTGTTTCAACCCACCAATACATTGTGAGCGTAGTCGATGCTTATGCGACAACTACTTGGTGGAGCTGCTTGGCTTTCAGCCACTTGATGTGTGCGTATGGGTCAACCGAAACATGCGTCTGAAGCTGGTGTTGGTAGGATTAAGGGTTGACGGACCGTTTGTCATTGGTGTCGTTTCAGGTTGCCGATTAAATGTTGATAGTATACCGAAAGGGGTGAGTTTTTCGCTCTCACCAGCAATTCTCTCTCTTTTGGCAGGCTCACTGGTACACTAGCACACTGAACCGATCGCTTGTTCTTCCCCCCTCCCCGTACGCCCTGACCGAACTGACTCTCTAGTGGCCATTTTGATGGTGGTCGTCGAGAAGTCGCAGTTTGACGACGCACCACACCGTGCTCTCTTTGCGATTGTTGTATTTGTTTCGTGTGGCGAACCGCTCGTATCGCCCCAAACAACGTCAGACCCCGTCTTCTACGTAGGGGTTAGGGGATGAGAAATCGAATCGGAGTGATTGTGTGTCGATTCGATTCACCTTTAGAACCACCACCACTACTAACACCAACAGTGGTGGTGCTCTGGTACTCTCCGACGCAGTCACGAATCAGTTTTACTCATCAGTCTGTCGTTTGAGTCGCGTCCGCGTGGTTGCTAGCGCTTGCGTGAAGCTTTCTGGACTGCTCTTTACAGTTGTGTTCTTATTCTTTGAGCCGCATTGAGTGTTTGTGTGTGTGTGTGTGTGCGAGCGTGTGCGCGCGCGCCTTATTTTCAAGGAGTTTTTTTTCCGGCGCCTTCGATATGTGCTTAATGAGCCTCAGTGGTGCTTAATACAAAACACAACAAAAAGCTAAGAAGTAAAAGTGAAACGTCTTTTGTGCGTTTGCGTCGTGCGCGTACACGGGTGATCGTCCGATCCCTTTACGGGTGTATGAGGAAGATAGTTGTTCGCTGTCTAGTGTTTTCCGGAGGAGCCATACCGGGACCCGGAAGTTTGATGTAAACCGCGCGTCGCACACTATTTCGCACCGTCCGCGCTAACGGAGCTGGCAAAATTCGGCCCACACTGCTACCGTTACCACCCGTGAGCATGAGCGTCGTAGCCGTCGTTGCGGTGGCCTATCGATACACTTGGAATCGCGAGATCGTGTTCAACTCCCAAAAGCTGGTGAAGAGACGACTGGTGGTGTGCCGCTGCCCCGAGCTTACTGCTGCTGCTGTCTGACTTCCTTTGCGAGTTAGAAATTCGGGGAATCCAGTGCGTTGGTATTGTAGGGATCCGGACAGTCAAACACGAGAAAAATATAAACGCTTAAGAAGCTGTATTGAGGAGGTTAAGCGCTATAGCACAATAATAATATTAATAGCTCTCTTTGCAGTTGTTTTTAAGGGCATTTATTTCTAAGTTAGAAGACGGCATTATCCCAAATCTCTTAACCCCTCTCCCGTTCTCTCCGGAAACGAGGCACAACAAAATAACGAAACCAGTAACAGAAGGATACGGAAAGGTTACAAAGCTCTAGCGACAAGGACTTGCCAAATTGAAATTTGCCAAATTTTAATTACGAACCGTTCATATACTCACACCGCACATAGAGTGAGTGCTAACGACCCATTTGGTTTCTCATTTTTGGTAGGCAAACAATATATCTGTGATCAAAAATTGCTGTGCGTATATTTGTTTATAAATAATTTTCTAAATAATTTGTTTGCTCGTTTTATTCGTTTGTTTGTTTGTGTAGCGTACATTGTTAGTGTTTTAACCTATCTCGATACTGTGTGTGGTTGAACGGCCTGGTACGGCCCTTAAACAGAGCAGCGTTTCGCCGTTCCTCATCCTTTTCTTTTTTTATTCACGGACTTTTTTTTACATAAGCGGAAGCAAAGAGGAGGGATCAGTGTTTTAGTCACTTCCCGGGAAAAAAAGCTTCCCGGAGTAGTCGTTTGTGAAATTCTTGTGTGCCCATATTTTCGAAATCCCTGGTGGATATAATTAGCTTAGCAGCAAATTAAGAAAGTCGAAGTTTTTAGTACACTTAGCCGTATAGGATACAATTGTACGAGATTAGTTTTAGATAATAATTGTAGCAAATACGCATTGTTTGCCATTGTTCTCTGGCGTGAAGAGTCGACAGGAAGTAATAAAGCAAACAATTAAAGCTTTTGTACTCAAGAAGCCACTCGAGAAGGGTCTAGACATTGGAAAACGTTTAACTGTTGTTGAACGTGAGCGAAATCGCCTTCACGCGTATCAGGTGAAAGGGAGCTTTAGTAAGACAGAGTAGAACGTACGCAACAATAGTTTGGTTCGAAAAAGCCCCACGCATAAGGAGTGTTGGCTTTGTATTATAGGCAAGTCAGCAGCAGCAGCAGCAGCAGCAACAAAGCTTCAACAAATCAACCAAGCAGAAAATCTAAACCAGCATTCGTCCTAGAAATGAATGTCTACGGTTAGTATGAGTAAGAATATAAGGGCATTCAACTGAAAGATAAACACAGGTTTAGGAAGATGGCCGTGCCGAAACGGACGGATTTGGACTTGTTGCGCTGATGCTGCCTCCTTTTCGGCCATTTTAGCTGTGTCCATTCCATATGCGTCGTCGGCGACTATCTCTGCAAATGCAAATCGAGCATTCCAAGCTCATTATCAGGTTGCGTTCGGTTATCAGTTCGTAGCGTTTTTGCCTTTCTTCTGTCTTTGCAAAAGCAAAATGAAGAACGAATAGAGGAAGCAAGTTTTGAGGTGCGATGGTTTTTGCGAAGATTCTTTATGCGCCTTTATGGATCCATCACGCTTCGGTGGTGGCTAATGTATAACACAACAAAAGAAAAAAAGAACTTGCAGTGAGCTTGTTGTGGATTTGTGTGGACTTTCCGACGGCTCTACATGCTGATAAGTGGCAAAAATTCCACTATGGTATGGTTTATACAAGAATGATCCGGTTGATGCTACAACAACGTAACGTATACGGGCTCATATGCCCTGCACAGATGTGAAGGATTGTGCCCTATTGTACAAAACCTAAACCGCTTACATACACTCATTGGCTTGGCCTTATTTTATTGATTGACATTAGAGCATGGGCGATGAATGAGTGGGTAACGCACTACTGAACTGCGCAAATGATTAGGAGCTGTCTCTTGTTGGGTCGTCGGGTAGATTAGATTTCACCCAAAATTAGGTTACCGATAGAGGGCGTCCTGTGGTGGACATTGATCGAACAACGTTGAAACATCACCGACTGATAAACGTTCTCACAACCTGTTGAACAACTTACAGAAATTAAACACACAAAACCTGATCAGAATATGCGTCATTTCGGAGCTAGCTAGACCGTGAAAGGTTATTTGTATTTCTAAATTGAATTTCAATTAGTGTTGCGTAAAGTATGCGTCAATAATGCGCATACCACCATCAGGCGTTTGCTTCCGGAGGTGCGATGGTTTTTGCGAAGATTCTTTATGCGCCTTTATGGATCCATCACGCTTCGGTGGAGGCTAATGTAATGTACACAACAAGAAAAAAAAAGAACTTGCAGTGAGCTTGTTGTGGATTTGTGTGGACTTTCCGACGGCTCTACAAGCTGATAAGTGGCAAAAATTCCACTATGGTATGGTTTATACAAGAATGATCCGGTTGATGCTACAACAACGTAACGTATACGGGCTCATATGCCCTGCACAGATGCGAAGGATTGTGCCCTATTGTACAAAACCTAAACCGCTTACATACACTCATTGGCTTGGCCTTATTTTATTGATTGACATTAGAGCATGGGCGATGAATGAGTGGGTAACGCACTACTGAACTGCGCAAATGATTAGGAGCTGTCTCTTGTTGGGTCGTCGGGTAGATTAGATTTCACCCAAAATTAGGTTACCGATAGAGGGCGCCCTGTGGTGGACATTGATCGAACAACGTTGAAACATCACCGACTGATAAACGTTCTCACAACCTGTTGAACAACTTACAGAAATTAAACACACAAAACTTGATCAGAATATGCGTCATTTCGGAGCTAGCTAGACCGTGAAAGGTTATTTGTATTTCTAAATTGAATTTCAATTAGTGTTGCGTAAAGTATGCGTCAATAATGCGCATACCACCATCAGGCGTTTGCTTCCTCCACGCTGGCGTTTTAGAACATAAAGTTCTAATATCATCGCTTAAAAAAACAGTGAGCATGAATGGAAAAAGTGCTTTCCTACGTTGATTCGCACGCGCACGCACGCACGCTCTCGTGTTTTACTATTATTGAATAGCTGCTGGTGCTGGTTTTCCCACCAAATTATCATGAGGCAGAGATGCAATGCACATTTCCAGTCCGCCAGCCGTGCGTACCCTTGATCGATTTATAAACGAGAATCGTTACTACAAATGCCCCCCCCGTCCCCGGAAGGGGTGCGGTGAGTTTGGAGCAAAGGTTTCCCCAGGCCTCTTTAAGGAAGTGCACCGGGAACCCATTAGTGCAAAACTGCATTATCAATGCAAATTTGTGATTAATTTCGATGTAGGTGGTTTGCTTGCGATACAGACCACAACCACTCCGGAATATGGATAAACGGTGGCGGTAAACTGGTCTATATATTTGATTTAAATGTTCCGTCCCGGTGTTTGAGCCGATCCGCAACTGGATCATGAGGTGGTGACATTTTTTCTACTCCCTTAAAACATCAACCGTAACCGTTGAACTAAATGGCAACGTCGGTGCTCTATATATACACATTCGAAACTGCATCAAACTGCATTTAACCAGTTTTGTTTTACGTATCCCGGCTTTGTGGGAGGGTCCTCTAGTATACCGGCGGGGCATCTCTGCGTAAGAAAGCGAATGCTGCCGTGGAATCTGAATCCCATAAAAGCCATGGCTGTGTGTTACACCTGTGCAAGAAGAAGGATTGTTTTCTGTGGTGTGGTGACTGTTCCTGGCCCCACAATGAGGAATTGTTTGCCATGGAACAGGTTTTTCATTCGACCGCCAGACTAGAGAGCGTATGTTCTACAAGGGTTGAAGTTGCACCGCGCTGTGGCACCGTCTCACCTGTGTGGTGGTCAGAGAATGGTTAGAGGCAGTGCGAGCGTTCCGGGCGTGTGTAACTGGAAGCTTGCTTGAAGTTCGCTTCGCTACCAATGAATATTTATTTACCGATAATCTGCGTCAAGTATAAGTACGCAGTTGGGTCGATCGGTGTTTCACTGCCTTTTGTAATCGGTCGCGAGATGGAAAGAGTCTTTACGAACCTGGGAGAGCAAAGGATAGGAAGGATTGCATGATCTACGGTGTATGTAATGGCTTTGTTTTTCTTGCAACTGGTAGAATTTTTCTTTTGAAAGTAGTCAACACACTTGCTACAAAGTATATTCACAACGAGTCAATCCGCACTAGCCTACCAATTCTCCAGGACTTACTTCCTTTAGAGTTAGGAAGTGTGAACCTCAGTAGCATAACCTTGGAACGCCGCTTAGCAAAAAATACACACATAAGCCAATAACCTTTGGTCACGCATTGGTTTGATGAAGCCACAAACTTCTCAAACTGGGGTTGTACGTGTGCATGCATGTTTGTGCAAGTTATCAATGAATTGACCTGCTGGCCTTGCCTTTCTATTTCTTCAATGTTTTGATTCGGAGCGAATTGAGGGCTTCTGAGTCCCCAAAAGTAGGTCAGTGTATGTATTTTAATGAGCTCATGTAAAGGAAATAAAGAAGCCGAAAGAAAGAAAGAGAGAGAGAGAAGCGTGAGTGAGAGCACGCAAAGTAGAATAACATTTTAAAATGAAAAGGATCTGTAGCTGATCGTTATGACGAAATTGTGATCACTATGTCACTCAGCGTTTACTAGCAAATCCTTAGTCAGTGTCAAGCGCGATCAGCATATAATAATTACAACCTAATTATGTTGATGCGTGTTAGCATGAACACACTTTTGTCACCTTTAAATGGAGCTTCATTGCTGTAGGATTTGCATGAACTTTTAACGTTTTTGTTTGGCTTACGTTATACTAAATACTGCTAAATCGATGTCTTATAAAGGGTCTACAAGCAGATTTGTTGTATGTGAAATGTCTATAATTTTATGTTTAAATTTTTAACCAAGTAAAACTATCACGAAAACTGAACTTGAGGCTAAGAGCTCAGTGAAATTTAAACAAGGGATATTAGAATCTTCCTTGTGCATGCCAAACTATGATCGAAACATTGCATGAACTACACTTTTTCTTTTGATCTCCATAAATTAGATCGATCGTTTGAACGACTCAAAGTTGCCAGAGAGACATAGAACACGTTTTAACAGTCGTTAATCAGTTGGATGAAAAATGTAACGAAAGTATCTCTCAATAAAGTCTCGCAACCCAACAATAAATTGGTAAACGTGACAGATACATAACTAGCCCAATTTAAAAACATATACAATCGCATAGCGGCGGCAATCGATTGAAGCTGTCATACTGTGATCTAATGAGTTGATTGATCGATTAAGAAGCGAGCAGAATTTATTTTCCGTCCTACAATAATGGTTCGCTTTGTAGCGTGGACAACAACAGACTATGACTCCAAAATGGGAAGTTGTTTGAATTTTCACGTGTATTGTTCATGGCACGGGAAAAGCAAAAAAAAAAATCCTACTTGCGGAATGAAACGACCTATGACCACCACCCTACAAGACCTTGCACATAGTATTACAGTATGGACGCGGAAATTTATAATGCGCTACATCGAACCCTTGAACAGGTCAACGACATCAAGATGATGACCTGACGGACGACGATTGGCGAAATAAACACCCCACTCGCTGTTTATAATATATTTTTTCTATACTAGCTTTCGAGAAACATTTCTAATGCTACGCCAAAGCTCTGAATATAGAATTAGAATTGTGGAGCTTTAATAGAAAAATGCGTCAAATTAACTTTGTTGCATGACCCCCTAACCATGAACCACGCGATGCGAAAGGATGTCGATGCCACCGTGTGATCGGCAAAGGAAGACCATTGTCCCCGAAATTGATGCATCCTCCTGATAATGCAATGGAAGATGTATACCGACGTAGCGAAAGAAGAAAGCTTCCCTGAGTGTGTAGTATGGGAGCATTCTCGGTTCTCTCGGTGTTTCGTTTGCTTTTTTAAGGCTAAGCACTCCATCGCGCATGTGTGTGTGTGTGTCATTGGCAAATCTCCTATTTATTGTCTAACCTCTGGGCGAGGATGGTTCAAGATCGTGCACCACCGCAGCCGCCGCCGCCGCCCGTCCTTATCATCGTGGGGGTAGGCACCACCGATAAGCGGTGCTGATGATGTTGATGATGATGGAAGAATCCGTACCACACTGAACCTCTCGCCGTGAACAATCGAGGAACCGAGCGCCCGATTCGGTGGCATAAGGAGCATTAGTTCGCAGCCGACCGCTAGTGTGCGCTGTTGTAGTGTTGCAAGCGAAAGATTTCGATGGGCGAAAGAAAGCTTACTTACCCGGGCCGGATTAACGTATCGTGTGACCATTGTAACATGTGTGTGATGATCGATCGTAGCTAAGCCGTGCTGGAATCTTCCTTATTACGTTCTTGTCGAAAAGGGTTTTGGACAAGCAATCCTCGCTTTTTAGACAAGTAGTGAATAATTACAGGCGCAGTCACATAGACTTCGACAGTGACCGACACAGGGTATATGTGAAGAGGAGCTGCCCTCTAGTTTTCCTCGCGATTCCCCACTACAGTCGATAGTGCAGACAACAGACACCCGCTTGTGTCAATGAAGATAAACGCTTACGAACTGCTGCACGGTTGTTTGCCGGGTGTTGGAACGCCGTTCTCATCCACGTCGTCATCGTCGTCATTGCGTCCGATCTGTGACGGGCTGGTACACTGCTGTACGGTATCCCGGGACTGTCGGTGTTGCTGCTGTTGCTACTGTGCAGGCGGTGCCCCCGGTCTGCATCAGATTCCTCGTGCCGAATCGCGCGAGCAACGCAAAAGCCTGACGCTGCACATAACGAGCGGAAATGTTTAACTATCACTTTCCCCGCGAAGGTAGGCTGAAGGGATGAACGAGGCTCGTTTCCGCCGTCGCCGTTGGTGGTGCGATGCTGTGTTTTGAGAGTTCCGTGGCCGACAGAGCCGACTTTGGTGAGTGAGCCAAAGTCGATCGAGACAGAGAGAAAGTGGGTGCTATGAAAAATGGGACGGGTTTTTTGTCGACGAATTTTGAGATTTGGAGACCACAAAATCATACTGAAAGAAGTAATATTTAATTGTTTCGAAACTCTCAAATACAGCGTTGCATGGGTAGATCATATCATTGTCCTCCGCCGGGCCCATCTTGGACAAGGCACAAAGAGGCAAAACGCATACGACGGCCTTATCATATGTGCACTAAGCATACGCAGCATAAACTTTCGAGCCATGGTTTGTTGCCAAGGGGTGCATCGATTCATACCCGAATGGCCCTAACGGACCACGGCTATCATATCGCGAACATCAAACTGTTTGACGGAATAGTAAACTTATCGTTGCTTATCGCGTTTTCTCAGCGAAGGAAAATTAAGCTACATTCGTTTGGTGCGAATGAGAAGGGCTGAGTGGGTTGGTTGTAATGGGTTGGAGTGTAAAACCAACAAGATTATGTTGCTGCCTGCATTCTAATGATACTGTGATTCATACATGTTGTGGACATAAGCATTTCTTCACCTTTAACCCGCACCTTTTCCGGAGAGTTGTTTTGGTACAGGGCTTTTGTTCGTATTGTAAAACGCTTATCAATATTTTTCAGTCAGAATACATTTTCTCGATATTTTGTTTGCTTCTTTTGCACCCTAGATGAAGTCTTGTTGAATCACGATGGCTAGATGACCATCGACAGCAGTTGCATTGACGTCTAGTGATAAAAATGCACAACAGTGCTGGCTGATACACGGTCAAAGGTAGTGATTATAGGGGAAAAAAGCCGGTTTGATGAACGAACCAAATTTTGTCGATCTGGTTTGAGCTGGAATCGGTGGTCTTATCACTTGTCTTGTTTCTACCTGACCGTATCTGCCCGAAAAGCGCGACGTGTTTCTTTTATTTATAACACAACGGATTTTATTGTTGAAGGGAAAGGTTTTCTGCTATCTTTACCACTCAATACAATCGTGGCCACGATCGTTGCGGGGGAATTGTTTTTGATTCTGGAAACGCTCAATGCAGGGTTCTCGAGTACGAAACCGAAGTACGAACTCGTTTTGTACATCATACAGAAGATAAAAATCAACAAAGCTAAAGTTTAATCCTGTCTATATCTGAAACTGTAACAGCATACGACATCCCAATTGCAGAATTCTGTGGAATTGTTCAAATGTATCAAAACTAGTCTTCTACTGTATCTATATCCTTGTCTTATTAGGTGATGTTGTAGTCCCAGTTTTTCATGGGCCAGAACTTTATTTATTCATTAATTTTTTTTAGTTTTGTTCTCTAACGAAACTGGTAGCAAAACTGGTTTATTGAAAATATACTAGATTTGTACCGTGGTACTTAGTAACTCTGATGTTTCAGACTATTTCTGGGTTTTGTTCTGGATAAAAATAAATATTTTAAGGTGAATGAATGCACTTCTGTTGCACTTTCTCGATACCTTTTAAGATTAAAAAGAAATCGATTATTCTGTAAAGAAGTTATTTCTAAAGCGACTTATAACTAAAATGAACCTTTTCTTATTACTTCTACTTTTAGATCTATGCTACGATGACAAGCTGAAGATACCGTCGAGCGAATCCGTGCTGCTAGGTAGCTACGGTCCGCTGCCGACAGTTGTAGAGGATGAATTTTACGATTTTCCGTTGCAACCGGAGGCAAAGGCCGCCCAGCCGAGCGGTCCCGAAACGCTGATGGAATTCGAAAGTGTGTCCGGCAACATGGAGCTGATGAACCATCTGACACCACCGCAGACGCCGCCACAAACGACGTCATTTGGTGGTGTCGTTGGTTGCGTCCTTCCAATGCAGTCGTCGCTGCATGCTGTCCCGTTACCGCAACAGCAGGAACAGTTTCAACCGTTGTACGCACCGCAGCCGCATGTGCAGTCCTTGCTGCAACAACAACAGCAGGTGTCCTTCCAGGGTGCCAACGTTACCACTACCACCGATTACTACATCATGGACGAGTATTCTACCATGACATCGCAGCAGATCGGAGCCGGTGGCAACAAGCAGCAACAGCAGCAAACAGCTGTCCCGATGGAACCACTGCAGCAAGTACCCGATGACATCGCTACCACTTCGTTCAACTTCGACCTAAACTACACTCCGCAGCAGTTGAGCGAGATGGCAAAAATCATGCGCAGCCTGCAGCTTCCACTCGAGGTAGAGGAAGACCCGTCGTACCATGATGACGAGTCGTGCGGATTTTCCGAGGCCGGTTCGATCGAGAATGGTGGAGATTCGCTGTCGCCGGGTTCGTCTGCTTCCTCCATGGTTGCTCATTCGCCCGTCTACAGCGATTCGGCCGAATCGTCCGCTTACTACGGTAGCCGCAGCAACGATGGTGACGATGAGGACTGGAGCCCGTCGAAAACGAAGAAGCTGAACGTGCGTAATGGCGGTGCCGTTATGAAGAAGCGACCGAATGGTGGCAGCGGCGGCAGTGGCCGTGGTATCGAGGAGAAAAAGTCGCGAAAAAAGGAGCAGAACAAGAACGCTGCGACACGCTACCGCCAGAAGAAGAAGGCCGAAATCGAAGAGATTCTTATTGAGGAGGAGAAGCTGCGCGAAAGGAATGACGAGCTGAAGAGCCGTTCGCAGGATCTTGGACGCGAGATAAGCTGCATCAAGAAGCTGATGCGCGAGTTTTGCCGGAACAAGGGTTTACTGTGAAGTCAAAAATCGATTCAATAGAAACAAAGGCACATTTGTGCATCTCTCTCTCTCTCTTTTATCATAAATTGAACGACAAGAAACAGACCCACATTATTTAACACGGCAAGAGTAAAGCAATATAAAAAAGCGTGCAGCTCTGAAGTAAAAGCGAAAATGAAAAAAAAA